>JAJTTW010000020.1:0-405703 GCA_036971245.1 Arthrobotrys sphaeroides
TTGAATAATAATTTTTATTTTTATTATTTTTGTAAAATTTATAACCCATTGGATAATAGCTTCGCACACGCTTTAACTCGTATTGCGATAGTCAGGCAGCGCATCGCGCCTGACCGTTAAATTATAAATTCATTTCATTATTTTAATATTAAACCATCAAATTATTATTTTGTATTAAATATAACAACATTATCAATTATATTTTCATTGTTAATATTTATTTTACTTAATTTTTATTATATTCTAATATTTTAAATTTATAATATAAATAATTTTATTTATAAGCAATGTTTTTTAGTAATATAAAACTCTACCAAGATTAAGCGTGATGCGGCTCCACACGGGGTGACCTACCCATCGATTACATCGAAGGGCTATCTAGTTAAACAGGCTGAGGGTTTACCCCCCTACCTCTTAATCACTGAAATGCTCATAGGAAAGTGATTTCCTACTAATAATAACCATTCATTTGTTTGAATGACCGTTAAATTATTCATGATTTTTTATTATACCTTTAACAAAAAATAAATAGGCTTATTCGTTTTTAAACATGAAAATCATTTGACGATATTTTTTAGACCGCTTAATGTACATTAGTTATTTAGTTTAATGACATTCATTTTAAACTTATATAGGTAGTATTATTGCCAAATTTTTTGGTCTAATCATTTGGTATATGATTTATTCATTGCCTTATTTAACACTTGATAAATTGATGATTAAGTAGCCATCGCGCCTTAGGTGCGATGGTTAGGAATTAAAGTAGGTCCCACGGTCACGGTGTCACACTATTGATACCTCAGCTAGTACCCTTTACTCATATAAATCTTAACACGATAGCCCTCCTATTCTGCTAAGAGGTTTGCTAAACGTTGAAAAGTATGTGGTACAAAAGTGTGTTATGGGGGGTCCTACCGATTTTCTTAATTAAAAACCCAGCCTATATTTAAACTTATTATGTGGGTTGCCTTATCGTTTTTATTACCTTATACAGGGTACGTTGTTACATTTAAGGTGTGGTTAATAATATACCTGAATTATATATCTCCCTATTACCTAAACATTCTCATTAAATATTTTACGCGGGTGTCATTGCACCCGCATTGCGGACCTCTAATTAAATTTTAAAATTAGAATTTATACGTTATAAATTTTTAGTTCCTACCTTTCCCATTTTTTATAAAAACAAAATTTTTTTAATTTTATAAGTTTATAAAGCTACTTTAAAACAATATTCATTTGTAAATCCGGTAAATCATTATGGTGTAATGCTTTGATTTTTCTAATGGTCTTTCAATTGCCACTACATCAGGATATATTTTTAATTATTCAGATAATCCCCCCCCCTTTAGTATTCATTATTTCTGCCACTTCGCATCAAGAATTAAAATCCAAAGATTTTATTCCAAAAACAGGGTAATTAAAAAAAAAGGAATTTTTATTTCATTAATATCTTTCCTGTTAGAAACTACATATGTTACTGCATTAGAAGAATATTTAACAACTCCACTTAAAATTTTTTACAAAACTTTATAATAAACCTTTATCACATATATGTTGAGTAATTTTAAATATCAACATTGTTTTAAATTTATTTTGACTAGTCTTTTTTAAAAATATTAACGATAAAACAACCTTATCCAGAAGTAAACCCAGCAAATCAATCCGATGTTATTTTTGTAGAAGTAACCGGTGGTCTTTCAATTATATGTGGAAATATTTTAAATCTTGATAATCCTTTATTGTAGCTTTATAGATAAAAGCTTATCTAATCCTGCTTCAGTTAAATGATCCCCTCTAGATATTAATTAAAAAGCCTTTTAAAAAATAATATAATCAGAATATTTTTGAGATATTAAAGGATACGTATCAAATTGATTAATTACTAATTTTAAGTCAGAAAGTGTACTAATTCGATAAGTTACTACATTTAATATAGTTGTAATAATCCCACCCTTTAAAATAAGTTTATTTTTTTACTGTAAATTTTTTATATGTAAACCAATTGTATAACTAAGATTATAATTATATCTTGTTTTATTAGAAGTACGATTATCTTTTTGAATTAAAAGTAAAAAACATCCTTCTACATCAATAAAACCAGTAATAAATCCTGGTTTTAATAAGTCATCGGAGGATTTTTCAGATGTAGAAACAATAATTACTTTTTAATATTTTTCCTCGTTGGTCATTCTTTAAATTTTGATGTTATTAATAAAAATAATATAAGGTGTTCAGCATCAAAACTATAAATTAAAGTTGAGACTGAATAATGTAGACCATATAGAATTAGAGCTGGATAGATACCCTAATATTACAATAAAACCTACGAGAGTTAATAACATAGTGTATTCTCTTTTATTAAGATCTGTAAAACTCTTTAAATGTAAATAATAACCAAAAGCGTCGTGCCCGCGGAACGCTTATAAAATTATGAAACAACAACAAAGGTTGAACAAAATTTAATTTTTATATATTTAATTATAACAATAAAAATTAACAATTAAGTGATTTCGAGCTTTGCTCGATGTTTATCGTCACTTGGATTTTTAGAAATATTTATTAAAAACTACATGCTACAATAATTAATAATATAGTAAATTATCTTTTATTTAAAGATGAAAAATTATACCTAAAGTGTTTTGATAATAGTGCAATAAATAAACCCACATAAAACAAAAATTTCGAAAACATAAGAACCATCAATAAATTTTAATGTAACCGGCGTTGAATTAAAAGCATAAAACAATGCTTATGCTAACTATGACTCGTCGTCCGAATAAACTCTTTTTGTATTCATTTTTGATTTTATATCAATAACTTCTTCAAGTCCTTTCTCTGTTAAATGCTCACCTTGATCCATTATTAGATATACTTTACGTCAATCAGCAAAATCTAAATATTTTACACCTTCAATTAGATGTTTATCAAAAAAAAGGAATAATTTTTGTCTTAATATCATCAAATTTTACTACAATAAATTCTACAACGTCTTTATTGGGATGTAAATATAATTTACCACATTCAAAAATATTTCTTAAAGATTCCATAAGTTTTATATCACGAGAATGTTGACCAATACTAAATTTTAAGTGAACTCTTTTACCGATTTTTACGCTCGAACTACTTTGAACATTAACAAAAAAACAACCTTCAGCGTTAGAAAATCCTGCTAATCAATCAGGGTCATTAATTATTTGATCCACAATTAATAGTCTTTCTACAGGTTTAATATTAGGAAATTCATTAGCTAATTCAGGTGATAAACCTGTATTCATTGAGGCTTTTATTTCAATAATTTTTATTAAATCTTCTAAAGTATTAAGGTTATCATTATTTATTAATTCTTCGCCTACGGCGATGATTTGAAAATAATAAAATCGGCTTTTTTTGAGTTAATAAAGGATATTTTTCAAAATGGTTTATTATTATTTTTAATCCTTCAATAGAGTTTACAGCAAAATATGCAGAATTATCTTTTTTTCTAATTGAAACTATACCAACACCAAAGTAATCTTTAATTTTATTTAAAATATTTAAATCCCTAATATGCAATTTTATTCTAAAAGTATGTTGTAATCTTCACTTTAATTTTCTACTTGGATCTTTATAAACAGGGATAGAAAAACATCCTTCTCCATCTGTAAAACCTGAAATAATTTATGGTTTTAGTGGTATATCATTGGAAATTTTTTTAGCTGTGGAAACAGAATAATTACTTTTTAATATTTTTCCTCGTTGATCTTTGTTTATATTTTGATGTTATTAATAAAAATAATATAAGATGTTCAGCATCAAAACTATATATTAAAGTTGAAACAGAATAATGTAACCCGTCTAGAATTAGGGCTGGATAAATTCCTAGTATTACTATAAAGCCTACAAGAGTTAATAACATAGTATATTCTCTTTTATTCAGATCAGTAAATCCTTTTAAATGAAGAGAATAAGTCCCCCCGAATGCTACACGATTATATAAATAAATTGTGAAAGCAGCAGAAAGAATTATTGAAGAACTACCTAAAGCACCCATCAATGGTAATCTTTCAAATGCTCCATATAATGACATAAATTCACCGACAAAATTTATAGTAAGTGGAGTTCCCATGTTAGCAAGACATAAAACGAAGAACAAGATAGAAAACATTGGTAATAATTGAGTAATTCCCCTATATAAAGAAATTAAACGAGTGTGATAACGATCATACAATATACCTCCGACGCAAATAAATAAACCAGTCGATGCGAATGCGTGAGCTAAACCTAAAGTGATAGCACCCTCTATACCTATTACAGAATTACTAAAAGAACCTAAAATATATACCGCAGCATGGGCTACAGACGAATAAGCAACTATTTCTTTTAAATCTATAGTTCTAACTGTATTTATTGAAGCGTAAATTATAGTAATTACACAAAAGACATATACAAGTGGAGTATAGATTAATGAAGCTTTAGATAATATTGGTAATATTAATCTATAAATACCGTATAGACTTAATTTAAGTACAATAGCTGCCAAGATTACACTACCTCCTAAAGGAGACTCGACATGAGCTTTAAGTAGTCAAAGATTAAGAAAAATAAATGGTGTCTTTACTGCGAAAGCAATAAATATTCCTATAAATAAAATCTTTTGAACGTCATATTCAAAAAGAGTTTTAAATAATCCATCAAAATCTGTTGTACCCATTAAAGAAGACATAGTTAATATAGCTAATAATAAAAATAAGGATCCTAATACGTAATTCAAATTTTTAATCTTATATTTAAGAATTATATTAAATTGAAATATCTTTAATTTTGGATTACTTTATTTACTTATTATAACCTACAATTTAATTTATTTTTTATAATAATTATTAATGATCTCTTGAAAAATTCATTTTTGATTTTATAAGACGAATTTTTTCCAATCCATTTTTTGTTAAATGAGATTTATTTTTCATTAATTCTACAACTTTTTTGAAATCTGAAAAATCTAGCGCTTTTACACCTTGAATTGGATATTTTTCGAAGAAAGGAATAATCTTATCAGTTATATCATTAAATTTGGTAACTACAAAATAAACCGCTGATTTTTCTAAATTCAATTCAATCCTTCCGCATCCAAAATTATTAATTAAACTTTTTATTAAATCCTTGTCTCTACTATGTTGAGCTATATGAAATTTTAACATTACGGCTTCACCTAATTTAGTTGTAGAAGAGTTATAAATAGAAACAAAAAAACAGCCCTCACCGCTGGCAAAACCTGCTAATCAATTTAAATTATTGACTTTAGTTTCTAAAGGTAAAGGTCTCGAAATTGGAATTATATTAGGGAAAGCTATTTTTAATTCTTCCGTGATACCTAAATTTATAGAAGCTCGTATATTAAGAATTTTTTTAAACCCATCATCTGTTAAATGATCTTTATTATTAAACAAATTTAACGCTTGTTTGAAAAGTTGATAATCAGATCATTTTTGAGTAATTAAAGGATATTTATCAAAATGGGAAATTATTATTGTTAAATCTTTAACAGATTTAACATAATATTGCATAGTAGTATCACCATGTTTACTAATATTCCCTACTCCAAAATAACTTTTGAGATAATAATTCTAAATCTTTATTATGTAAAGTAATTTTGAATATTAATTGAACTTGATAACCTGTTTTATATCTTTTATTTTTAGATATACTAATGATAAAAGAGCCTTCACCATCTATAAACCCTGAAATAAATCAAGGATCTAACTTTTTAATTAATTGATTAGGTTTTTTTATATTATTAAGTTTATTTTCTTCAGATAAATTATAATTAATTGTTGTTGTATGAAAAAGTACTCGTTTATGTTGTAGGTTATAAAAAATAACATTTTTTTTTCTTCCAAAAACCGGTTTTCCGGCGACTAGAGAACCTCTTATATTTTTGTGAAATAAAAAACCATATTCTCGTTGCTCTTTTACAGGCTTAAATAAACATTTTGTATTTTCGGTCTGATTTAGATCCACGATTACCCATTTTATCTTTAGTGATCTTATTATACCCTTGATGATTAACAAGGCCAATTGTAAAGTTTCCTTTATAATTTTAATTATTAAAGCTTTAGGGTTTTCCCGGAATTTGATTCTTTTCACACTATTATATAATGTATATAAGAATAAATAAAAACTTGCTCTTACTCTTTCATTAGATCCAAATAATCCTATTAGTATAAACAGAGGAGGAAGAATACTTTCAAAAAATATATAAAATAAAAATACATCTAATAATAAAAAAACAGCTAATAATAATGTTTCTAATAATAATATTATTATTGCATAAGCTCTTACAGTTACTTTTATTGAATTTCAATTAGATAATAATGCTATTGGTGTAATTATTGTTGTGATTAGCACAAAATATATAGAGATTCCATCTAACCCGGAATAAAAATCACAAAATTTAACTTTGTCAAAATCTTGTAAAAATTGAAAATGATTATGACTAAAATCATAAAAAATTAAAATAATTAAAGAAATTATAACATTTATTACAGATGTTGTTAATGCTATTATTTTTATTTCCATATAATCATTCAAAAAAAACTTTTGAAATGCAGCTGTAGATAGGCAAATTGCTCCTGATAAAGGTACAAAAAGTAAAAGTAAAGTTAAAATAAATTTTTATTTAGTATTAAAAGATTTACGAATCTACCGGAATAATCCTGCAGTCTATTGTAACACACATTCAGAAGAATAAGTTATTCAATTATATAAAAAACGACTAGCCTAATACGGCTCCGTTACAAAGGGCCTTTGATAAAAGCCCCTCGCTTTATTCTAATTCTAAAAATCAATGAATCTTATTATATTCGTTACATTTAATATTTACAAATTATATTAAAATAGAGAAATTACTATATATTTATTTAATGTAAATTATTTTACAGAAAAATAATATAAATTATTATGTTTTATAACAAAGAAAACCTAATAAAAATATTAATCCAAGTAGTAACTCACCAGACCATAATAAATAGTAAGAACAGCAACCAAGGGCTGAATTAGAATCAAAATATTCAACACATGCTATGCACGCATATAAATACAAAGGTTAATATTTTAATTGGTATTATAATATTAAGGAAAAATAGTTAAATTATATTTAAATATGTTCTAGTTATAAATGTCCTAACTATATGAGGTAATATAAATTTTGAAAATGTGTAAATTAATATTAATAAAATAATAAATACATAAGTTACTTGATTAATAAAATAAAATGGAACTAATTGAGGAATAAGATATTAGATTCTTCAACTGGATAGTTAAAAGATATTTACCTATCTTACCACATTATGTAGTTAATTTAATAAGTTGAATTTAAATATTTGTTTTATCCATATATTTTTCTATTAAATTACATATTTTATATCAAAATTTTACATTTAATGGTCATATAATAAATAACCCAAAAGGTAATAAAATAAAAATTATATTTTGTATAAAAATAACAAATAAAAAAAAAATAATAAGAATTATTAATCTTAATAAATTTATTATATAATTATGTATTAATTCTTTATTTAATTTATTTACCATTAAGAGCCAAGGTAACAAAACTAAAAAAAAAATTAAAAAATTATCAAAAGTTAAATTTCCATTTTCATAACCTGCTTGTCTTAATATATTCGATCTAATAAAAAATGATAAACACCATATAAATATATAAAAACCAAAAGGCTTATTTCACATAAATTTTACAATTATGTAAATTAATATTAATATGACAAATACAAAGGTTATTTCAATATAAAAATTAAATTGTAACATTTTATAAATCTCTAAACTGGATAGTTAATATTACCTATCTTACCGCCCTATGCAGTTAATTTATAATTATAGCAATGGATGACCTTTCGTTGTTTTGATTTATTATTTAAATAATGAATCTTCTTTTAATCGTAATAAAACTTTATGAAATCAAATTAAAGGCAATAATAATAATTAATAGTGACGCTGAATAAACAATGTTAGTATCCAAATAAGTCATTTTAAAATTAAAAATATTTACGAATTTATCAGGAAAATCTTCCAGTTTATTGTAATATATATTCAAAAAAAATTCATTTAATTTCAACTTTATTATTTAACATTAATAATTTAGACAGCTCATAAATGAGCTGTTTAATTCTTGTTTTTGTAGTTAGGTATTTTTCTATTGAAACTGTTTATACAACAATTCGTATAGAACAACAACTATAGCGAAGGACGTAAAATAAGCATAAAACCTGAAATATAAACCACAGCATGGGTAGTTATAACTATTTATTGAAGCGTAAATTATAGTAGATCCAAATAATCCTATTAGTATAAACAGAGGAGGAAGAATACTTTCAAAAAATATATAAAATAAAAATACATCTAATAATAAAAAAACAGCTAATAATAATGTTTCTAATAATAATATTATAAAAGCTTTTAGTTTTAATTAGATAATACTATTGGTGTAATTATTGTTGTGATTAGCACAAAATATATAGAGATTCCATCTAACCCGGAATAAAAATCACAAAATTTAACTTTGTCAAAATCTTGTAAAAATTGAAAATGATTATGTTTAAAATAAAAAAAAATTAATATTAATTTTTTAATATAAATAGAAAAGGAAAAATTAAAACATATCGGCTATTATTCTGGCTATCTCATCCATATTAGAATAAAATTCTATTATATCAGAAGATACAGTATAATGAGTTCTGCTAATTTCCAAACTTTGAATAAAATCAGGATATTTTTCACATAATCTCATTAATAATGTGTTGAATTTTACACGGCCTGGTTCGCAATTATTATAAATAATTGAGCTATGTTCTTTAAAATTAAATTCTAATTCCATAAAATATCTCTGAAAAGCTAATTGGGCATTCATATTATACTCAAAATGAGGATGTCTACAGTGTTCAAGTAATAAATTAACTTTTGGGATATATTCTTCCCTTATTATATTTTCTAAATCTTCTAGAGGTTCACATCACTCTTTTTTGGCTTGATCCAATTTTTTTACCAAAAAATATTTATTTGCAGTATAATATATTACAGTCCCCATACTAGCAAAAACAGAAAACGCTATTATATACGGAAGAAACGATGTTTCAGTATTATGAGTTATTAAGTTAGTAGTAATAAAAAAAAAATTATATTAAAAGATTTACGAATCTACCGGAATAATCCTGCAGTCTATTGTAACACACATTCAGAAGAATAAGTTATTCAAATTAAAAAAAAAACTTCAACGAAGGAAGAATAGAGGTGAATAATTTTTATATTTAGTAACTTATTTACTAAAGGATTTTTATAACAAATTAGAAACTATTGAATAAAATATAATATTTCTATGACATTAAATAATTAAAAAAAGAATATAAACTAATAATACGAAAATACTAAGTTAATAATTTCCTTTACATAAATATATACCTGGAACATTTAATTTTCCAGGTTTATGGAAATAATGTTTATATCTTTTATATAATCTAATCCATATGTTTTTATTACCTCAGTTTGAGACATGATAATTCTATTAGCAACCAAATAATTAAGTTGTTTAATTAAAGAATTATCAGGTAAATTATTATATTTAATTAATACGTTTTTTCAAGTTTTGTTAAAAAATCATTAGTTGTAACATAAGTTATAGTTGTTACTTTACGGGATACGAGAAAGGGATTAGTACATAAATTCCAATTATGACTATTAAACAAAGTACAAACTATTGTTCATTTAGTCATGTAAGGAATTTTTCTATTGAAACAGACTGAATTACGATAGGCATAGAACTGTGAAGGATACCACATATTTCACTGCATTGCGATTTTTACCATTATAAATTTTAATCTGTTAAATTGCAAATTTATTTTACTTCATTAATGTTTTATTAAAAACTAAAGTAAAAGTTTTATTCCTAATATAAAAATATATATTAACAAAAACCTTTATTATAAAATAAATGGTTTTCTACACTTTTTCAAGTGGGATCTGACTATATCTTAAGCTTGCGCCAACCAACATATAGTCGATGAACTGCACACCATAAAATGGCGCTTGGCTGCGGATTTCCCATTCAATTATCAATCTTGATTTTACTTCGCGAGTCATTACCTGCGCCCCAAGTTATATTACTACACCTGGTTAGTTAAGATTGCTTTAGGAGGTTCCCGACAATTTGATGGTTTATAGCCAAAGGTTCACTTTGACTTTGGCCTATTTTGAGATAAGACCATAAAACACACCTTCTCTATTAATTAGAGTAGAGCATTGATTAAGTCTTCCAGGATAAGCATCGAGTTTTAAAGCGAGAGAAGGCACCGCAAAGGAATGTATAACCAATTTTTTATACTTTTCAATCTTTTTAAATTTTATTAAAGTTTATCGACGAATATTTAAATAATAATATAAATTTATAATTTATACAACATAGAAGGATGCATATGTTTAGTCACAATAGATCTTAAATTAGGCATTGATCTTCTACTTATATAAATTCGCCAACCTGAACTTTGTTTTCAAAGTGTACAATTAAGTTCATACTTAATTACTAGAACATTTAATAATAATGTTGTCTGTTCTAAACTAAAAGAATCAGTACAAAGAACTAACCCTTTATTAACAGCAGAGCCATCTCCCATTATTCAATGAGCTAAAGCAATTGGAGTAAGAAGCTCATAGATATTACTTGGCACAATTTTTATTTTATTTATATAAAATAAATTATAAATATCTGTTAGACAAGGTAGTTGTCGTGTTTGAAAAGCTAGCCCTGAAAAAGGTTTACCTTTTCTTATACCAGAAGTTACATGAGGAAAACTGGAGCAGTAATGGCTTAGTATAAAAAACACAAATCAAACATAAGGAGAATTCTTAGTAGATTGTTTAAAGCATAGCCTAGCATTTTTACTATCAGAAGGTAATTGCATTCAACCATCTGATAAAATTAACCCTATTATAACACTTTCTATATGAAGTGGTATTTTAGTCATACTTGACTGAATCCTAGTTAATCTACCGCCTAAAGTTAAACCTAAATTGCTTCCCCAAATAACAACATCAACAGAGCTGACATTTGAATTACCAGACTTTTTTGAATTAGGAGATAGTTTAAATGCTGTAGTAGAAATATACATACGGCTTAATTGTTTAAAATTTATTGAATTTTTATATAATTTATTGGGGCACTCAAGTTTTATAGCTAGTGCTGGAATAATGAAATAATAATGTATCATAAATTTATACTATTTATTCTTATCTTGCTTATCTAATTTAGCTAAATATAATAATGTATTATTAATCCTTAAATTGGAATTAAGTTTTACATGAATAGGATGAACTTGCCACAATAATTTAAAAATAGTTTTATGGGTAAATTATTATTTATATTTAAACTTAAATTTAATTTAGAATTAAGTTGAGTATATAATAACTCTTATTAGAGATTATTAGAAAATACCTTACGCCTATATTCTGCCAAGTGTGTAAGGATTTTTTTCAATATAGGCGAAATTCCATCTTTTCGTTGCTCTTTTACACTTTATCAATAAATGATTTAGATCCGCGAATAGCCATTTTTCTTTCAATTATTTCTATATTTGTTACTTTACAGAGATAATTACTCTATCCACACAATATTATTTGTATATGTGTTTAGTATATAGAACTTTAAGCTTTACCCGGAGTTTGAAATTTTATGACATTATTTAAAACTTACTTAAGGTTTTAACTAGTCAGCAGCTGTGATAATGAAACGAATATGAGTTAATTCTGGAACTATAACACGATTATCTACTTCAAGCATTCTTAAAGCACCATCTTCTAAATCTTCTTCTGGTACTATATAAGAATCATATTCTATGTTTTCATTATCATCATTTACGAAATCCACGTATTGGTAGCTTCAATATCATTGATGCCATTTTTGTATAAAAATTATTAAGTAAAGGTGATATTTAAGAATCCAAGCGTAGCTTGGTAATAAGAATTAAGATTCATTTAACCCTAATTTATACTTCATACTAGGAACAACATAAGGTAAAGTTAATTCTCTTAACAAAGGCATTGAACTGGCTCTAAAATAAACAGAATATTTATCTTTAGGAGTATTTCCTCCTTTTTTAGATAGTAGCTGTCTAGTAGTTTGTAAACCAAACTTAGTTTCCAACATACTTCTAAATAAATCGACTTCTTCCTTAGTAAAATTATTAGTAGCAATTCTAATACTATTAGAATATGGAAGCCAAGTACCATCATCCATAATAAGAAAAGCTAGAGACATAGGCGTTAAGTAATTAATAAGCTCAGGAGATATTATTTTTATTTTGTTTACATAAAATAAATCATAAAGCCAATTTAAACTACTAAAAGTGTATGTATCAAATTCATAACCATAATATGTTTTTTTTGTTCCAAGTGTATTTATTAGAGTTTTTTGAAACATTCTTGGTCCCGCATCAGTACAATAACCTCTCATAAAGAAAAATTCATATAAAGAAAACAAATAGTCTTTATGCCGACCGCTTTGGTTAAACCGAAAACTAGTACCGGCTATTTTTGATTTACTTAAATAAGCATGACCATCACCGAGAAGACAACCAACTAAAACACTTATTACGTCAATGTTATGAGGACCAATTCTATTTTTAGTAGAGGTCTTAATATGAAATTGCCGATAATGAGTAATTTTCGTATGGATTTGCCTAGAAAATGAAGTTCCAATTATAATGAAACTAGAAAACTTCAGAGATAATACCTGATACAAAATACATCGGCAATGCCGATGTAAGTCGATTGTACATTAAGCATCAATTATTAAATTGACACCCACAAGTGAGCCAATCTGTTACAATAAATAAATTTACTGACAGTCTTTTAAATTATTATAAATAACATCTTTGACCGTTTTCACTCATGTCGCCTAAGAAAAATAATTTAAAGTAATCAATAAAAAACTTATAAATTAAAATTATATTTTATAATACCAATGGCTTATCAAAATAAAACTAATTTTTTGAGGCAAGAATTTGTATATTCTCACCGATTGTACATTAAGCATAAATTTATTAATTAAAATAATTTACACCCACAAATGACCCAATCTGTGGCAGTATTACTGACAATCTTGTATTATTATTTAAGCAATATAAATAATAATCTTTAATTGTTTACATTTGCATCGCCAAAGGAATAAATTTATTCCTTAAAGAATCCTGTCGGAAACTTAGAGATAAATAAATTAATATAATTCATTATATACTTTTATATAAAATAATAATAAAAAATATAACTTTATTTAAATCACGACTATCGTTAATATTAAAAAAAAATGTTAAGACTAAATTTTACATTAGTTTATAAGCCTAACTTGTAATACATTGATGAATGTAAATAAGGTAAAATAAGATTTCGCAAGGATGGCATAGATGAACTTTTTATGTAAAGAGAATATTGGCCGATAGTTTCTATATTTTGAATAGTACAGTCTAGATTATATTTTCTTTTGAATATTTCAGCTAAAAGTTGTACTTCTTCTAATTTAAAATTATTTGTAGCTATTCTTACTCCTGATTTAGTTCAACCTCCATCATCCATTATAAATATTGCCAATGCTAATGGAGTTATATATTTTTCTATGTTTGGACTTATTACTTTTTTACCATTTTTAATTTCTTCCTCTATTCATACCACTTTTTAAATTTAAAATTAGTTGTAAACCTTGTTTAGTCAAATGATCTTTATTATTTATGATTTTAGCAGCTTCAACAAAATCTAAATAATCTTTGGTTTTAATTCCTAAAATGGAATATTTTTTAAGAAAAGGTATAATTTTACCATTAATATCATCAAATTTTTCAACTACATAATCAACAGTATTTAACTTTGTTTGTATAGACCCACACCCAAAATAATCAATAAAACTTTCTAATAAAAATTTATCTCGTATATGTTGAGTAATTCTGAATCTTAATCAAACACTTAATCCTACCTTGGTTTTAGATACTTGAGACATAATAGCAAATGAAGATTCAGCATTTATAAATCCTGCTAATCAATATGGATCTTTAATTACTTGATCGATAACTAAAGGCCTTTGTATTGGCAATACATCTAAAAACTCAGCTTTTAAAGAATTAGATAACCCTAAATTAAGTGATGCTTTTAAACTAATTATAGTTAATAAACCTTCATGTGTTAAATGTTTACCTTCCTTAATTAAATTAAATATCATTTTAAATAATTTAAAGTCTGCCTGTTTTTGAGTAAGAAGAGGATATTTAACAAAATGATCTATAATTTTTGGAAGATCCTTAATAGAATTTACTATATAAATACAATATTTTTCTTGGTGATAAATATCACCTACACCAAAAAAAGATTTAATTAAGTTTAATAAGGCTATATCTTTTTTATTAAGAGTTATTTGAAAACTAGGTTGAACTCTTCATCCTAATTTTAAAGTTTTATTTTTGGTAATTATAACTGTAAAATTTGATTCACCATCGCAAAACCCTGTAACATAATAACCATTAAGACTTTTTTCAAGGATACCTATTTTGTTTAGATCATCAAAGCTTTGCTTTGATGACCGAGCGAAATATGAGAATCGCCGGACGCACATTCTTATATTTTTTGTATTTGGAAACCAAGACCATCTTTCAGTACTAAGCGAAATATCCATGTTGAAAAAACAATTTTTTTTAGAATACTATGGTTTGATCTCCGTTAACACTACTTGTCTTTTTAAAGAATATCTTAAATGTGTTTTACAGCAAAATTTAAACTTCATTTTAAATTTTATATAATTTTTAAAGATTATATAATTTTTACTTTTACTATTTATAAAAATTATATATAAATAAATATTAATTTTTATAATTTTTAATTTATTTTTAGAATTAATTTTCCACTATTTATAATTCAAATTAAAAATTAGTGAGTCAGAGAATTTATAAAACATTTCATGTAATCAGTTAAAACTTCTGAATGTAAAAGTGTTAAATTCATATCCATAATAAATTTTTTCTCCTTTTTTTATTGTTCACGGCCTACGGCCGTGGTTCTAAGTTTGAACAGTCCATATAAAAATTACAGTTATTTCATATTATTATTTTTATAATCTCTCATTTGAGTTTTTAAATTTAAAATGGTTTGTAGCCCATCGTTAGTTAAATGAACTTTATTTTTAACCAATTCAGCAATATTGATAAAATTTTTAAAATCTAGACTTTTTGAGCCTTGTAAATTATAATTATTAAACAGTGGAATGATTATGGCTAAAATATCGGACAATTTTGTAACAGTTACTGCACACATAAGATTTTTAGAATCTTCTCTAAATTTACCACAACCTAATTGTTCACACAATTTATTTAATAAAATAGCATCACGTAAATGTTGACCTACTTTAAACATTAAACCTATTGATTTTCCAGTATTAGTTGTTTTAGAATTATTAATTTGCACATGAAAACAACCTTCAGCATCTATAAACCCAGCTATTCAATTATAATCTAAAGTTTCAGGTAATTTAACTAAAGGTCTTTTAACAGGCATAACGTTAGGAAATTTTATTTTTAATTTGTCAGATAAACCTTTATTCATGGAAGATTTTATAGCTATAATTTTATTTAAACCTTCTTTAGTGTTGTGTTCTTTTTTATTAATTATATCTATAGCTAATTTTCAAAGTTCAAAATCAGCTTGTTTTTGAGTACTTAAAGGATATTTATTAAAATGAGGTATAATTACATTTGTTATTTCTTCTAATGAATATACAGAATAAATTATATGATTATCCCTTGAACGTATTCTTAAATTACCTGCAGAAAAAAAAGATTGAAGACGTTTTAATAAATCATGATCTTTTTCGTGTAATTCTATAGAAAAAGAAGGAATAATTTGCCAACCTCCTTTGTATCTACTAGATTGAGTTATTCCAACGTAAAAAGTTGATTCACCATCAGCAAAACCACTCACTCAAAAAGGATTAAGTAAATTTTTAGAATTTAAAGTAGAAAATTGACGAGTTAATAAATTTAAGTTTCTCTTTATAGTAAAATTTGAAGTTACAAAATTTTTTTCTAGATTATTAAAAATAAATTTATTTTCATTTATATTTTTAAATAACCCAATATTATGTAATTTATATGTTTCACAAAAAGGAGTTATAATTTTTATAATAGAATTAACAGATTCTTTATCTATATTTATTATGAAATGATTATTTTTACATTCAAGTTTATTACAATTAATACCGTAAAGGCTTTTTAACATTTTATTTAATATTTGTAGGTCCTTGCTAGTATGAACATAACAGTATAAATGTAAATTTCCATTTACAAATTTTCCATATCTCATTATTCATATTGTTAAAGCTAAAGGACTCATATATTTAAATAATATTGAATTTATATATAATTTATTTTTTTTTCAGAATAGCTTATGTATAAAATTAAAACTTCTAAAAGTATATAAATTAAAACTATTATTTGAATTGTTACTTACAATACTATTTTTGGCTGTGTAACCTATAGTATAAAAAAATTCATACAATCAAAATAAATAATCTTTATGAACTATACATCGCCTACGGCGATGTCTTGAACCTTCTACAGATCTTTTATTAGCATAACCGTCCCCTAATAATGAACCCACTATAACTGATATAACATCTTCACTATGTGGCCCTATACGATTAGCAGACAAACTAAGTCCATATAATTTAATAAATAAAAACATTATCAGTGTTAGCCTTAATCAATAGAAATATTTAAAATACTTAAAAGTTAATATTTTAAATTTTCACCTAATATTAATGATCTAGGGCCATCTAACCCTTTATGGATAAATACGCAAGAAAAGCACGGAAAACTTTATAGTTATTAGAAACAGAAGTAGATTTAATACTATGATAACTTCTTTTTTGTATAGAAAAATTATCATTTTTTTGATTTTGGTGCCGCGGAGCGAGAGATTTATATAAAGGAGCTTTAGTAGTACTAACCTCAGAAAAATCAGAATATTTAGAGTTATGATTATTGATAGAATTACTATCGGAATCAACAAAATTATCCTTGTCTAGTTCAAAATCACTAATATCAGAGTCTTGATCGGAAGAATCAGAATCAATAATTCTTTTTCTATTCATTATGGACTTAATTTTTATTATTTTTTCTAATCCTTCATGAGTTAAATGATCTCCGGTTTTAATTATTTCAGCAACTTCACAAAAAGCTTGAAAATCTAAAGCTTTTACACCATAGATAGGATATTTTTTAATGAATGGAATCAATCTTTCTATAATATTATTAAATTTTGTCTCGGTAAAATCCCCTATTGAACCCCCTTTTCTTTCAATATACTTTCCAAACTCTAAATATTGTTTTATATTATCTAATAATACTTTATCTCTAACATGTTGAGTGATTAAAAATTTTAATCGTACACTTTTTCCTATTAGATTAGATTTAGAAGACGTAATATCTATAAAAAAACAACCTTCACCACTAATAAAACCAGATAACCAGTTTGGGTTTTTTATTGTTTGATCGAGAACTACTGGTCTTGTGATAGGTTTAATATTTGGAAAAGCTTTTATTAGTTTATCTGAAAGACCTCTATTAATTGCAGCTCTAATCGCAACTAATTTTTCTATACCTTCTATTTTTAAATGCTCAGAATTAGAATATAAATTAAAAGCTTGTTTAAATAATAAATAATCAGCAAATTTTTGAGTAATCAAAGGAAATTCATCAAAATGTTTTAATAAAATTATAATTTCTTTTATTGTTCTAACTCGAAATAGGACTGCTTCTTTTCCTTTATTTGTAACTAAACCTATCCCTCCTAATGTACATTGAATTGATTCTAATAACGCCTTATCAGCTGCTTTGCAGCTGTATTGAAAATTCAAACCCTACCGTTCAACCAACATTATATCTTAAATTTTTTCTAATGTTAATATAAAAACAGCTCTCAGCATCACTAAAACCAGTTACAAAATTAGGATCAAGATTAGGTTTATTCAAAATAGAATAATAAGCCCTAGTATGAAAATTAGAAATTTTACTTTGTATAGACATAATATTTTTATTTTTACACGTTACTAATGAAAAAACTAAATTAATCTTTTCAATATTGTTTAATATAAACGATTTGGGGCCATCAATAAGACCCTCAGCAAGAATAGACATAGCAGGATCGGCAACTTCATCCATTAAGTAAAGAAGCTTGAATGATGGGAATGCAATTAAAATTAAAATAACAGCGGGAGTAATTGTTCAGATTAGTTCGATGAGTGTCAACTTAGACTATTATTTAATCGGGTTTATATATTTTGTTGGCATTTACATATTAATTAAACTAATTATTAATTTATTTATCTGAAAATTTATACTTATTCTTAAATATTTCACCAGATTTTATATATTTCATAACTGTACTTCCACTAATTCCTAAAAATTTTCCTGCCCTTCTGGCTGAAGTAAAATACCCTATCAGTTTAAACTCCTCTTTATCACACTTTTCATATATATTAACAAAACTTCCCTTCTTAGAGCTCATTAATAATTTAGTTTCTTCAGAGTGTTTTTTACCTAAAGCTTTTTGTCTAATTAATTCTTTAGTTTTTTCATTATGAGTTTTACCAAATAAAGGATTATTTTCCCCTAATTTTTTTTTACTCATAAGCTTTTTAGTTTCCTCACTCAGCTTACGACCATATAAGTGAGAATTTTCACCTTTACGTACTCCTTTTAAAGCTTTACTAATTTTACTTTTAGTTTCTTCAGTGTGAATAAACCCATCAGAATAGGCCCCTGCAGTTTTTAATATATTATAAACAGGCTTTAAGTTATCTAAATAGTACTGCTCTCTAGTAGTTAAATTAGATTTATCGCAATACTCTAAAATAGTTAAAGAAAATTTAGAATAACCGTATTTAACAAGGGCTCTACCAATTATAGAGTTATTTGATCTTTTAATGTAGGCAGGATTAAAATAATTTAGAAATCTATTGTAAATGTTTTTAGACTGTCCGATATAAAAATCTTTAGTTACTTTATTAGTAAGCATATAAATCCCTGATCTACCTTTATTATCATTTAAAATTATTTTTTTTAAAGAATATATATCAAGATAAACTACCATTTCTTTATCTTTATCTAAAGGATTGCTAATTTTAATAATTTCAGTATTTAAATTATCTTTAGTCGAATTACTATATTGCCTTGAAAATATAAATGATTTTATAACGAATAAATTTCGTCCCGTCGAAGAAAAGTTAGTCTAAACATAAGTACTTTCATACTTAACTGGGCTATATCTTACCATTTTTATTGGTTTTCACGTATAGTCTCTGAGGATCCTAGCAAGTATTTAATACTCTTTAGTTTCCCGCTGATAGTCCATTGTTACATCCTTTAAAGTTATCACCGATAGAGTATATATTACTTGTCTCTATGGTATTTAAAGGCTTTAGGAGTTTCCAGCTTACAGTGAAATTTTATTCATAGTTTTTTTAAGTTTATTTTGATGAGAATTTATATCTATCTTTAAATATTTCACCCGAATTTATATATTTTTTTACAGTACTACCACTAATTTCTAGAAATTTAGCAGCTCTTCTTATTGAAACAAAACTACCTATTAATTTAAATCCTTGTGAATCACATTTTTCATATATGTTAACCGGATAACCCTGACTAGTACTCATTTTTAATAAAGTTTCTTCAGAATGTATTCTACCTAAAGCTTTTTGTCTAATTAACTCTTTAGTTTTTTCACTGTGAGTTTTACCAAATAAATTATTATTTTCCTTATATTTTTTTAAAGCCATAAGTCTTTTGGTTTCTTCGGAGTGAGTACGACCATATAAAGCAGATTTTTCTTTAACATAAATTCCTTTTAAAGATTTACTAATTTTTAATTTAGTCTCTTCGCTATGTTTATAACCTAAAGAACTACCTGCTAATTTTAATGTGTTGTATTTAGGATTTAACTTATCAATATAGTATTGTTCTCTTTCAGTTAAATTAGTTATATCACAGTATTCTAGTATCTCCAGAGTGAAGTTGGAATATCCGTATTTAATCAAAGCTCTACTTATTACAAGGCTTTCTCTATTTTTCAAATAACTAAGATTAAAATATTTTATGAACCTTTTTGCTAAATCAGCTGATTGTCCAATATATATATCATTTGTTATTTTATTCGTCCATTTATAAATACCAGATTTAGCTTTATTGTCCTTTATAATAACTTTTTTCATTGCATAAGAATCTTCGTAAAATTTCACGCTGTCAACATTTGAAGAAGAAGGTATAGTACTGTAAAACCGTATATGTATTCCATCACGTTTCGTGATGTTATTATTAAACTTAAAACACTTTTGAATAGGCACATACATACCATGATTTAAATATTTGTGTGAGATAGGTGATCTTTTATTAGAATAATTTCTAATTACAGATGCTAAAATTCAACCTACACCAAATAAAATTGTTACTAGATAGAACATAATGTTATCATGTAACTCAACTAATCCCTCAAATTGCACGGTAGTTATATTCATTATACATAAAATAATAAACAATTTAAAAAATAAAAAATATAAATTAAATTTCATGATTTCTTCCTCTGTTCATTCCACTCTTAATCTCACGTATTTTATTTAAACCTTCCTCAGTTAAATGACCCTTTTTTACCATAATTTCGGCTATTTTACAGAAATCTTCAAAATCTTTAGATTTTTCCCCTAAAATAGGATATTTTTTAAAAAATGGTATAATTTTTTGAGTAATATCATCAAATTTTGATACATTAAATACTATAGCATTTCCAGAATGTTTAAAAGTTATTCCACAATTTAAATATTTAACTAAACTTAATATTAATTGTTTATCTCTAATATGTTGACTTAATTGAAATTTTAATTCGACTAAAAAACCTAATCTATGAGTATGAGATTTTTTTATTTTGGCTAATACACAACCTTCACCACTAGTAAATCCAGCTAATCAATTAGGATCAGGTATGATAATATTATTCATTTTATATTCAGGTTTTTTAGCCGGCTTAATATCAGAAAAAGCTGTTTTTTGTTGATCAGATAAACCTGTATTTATAGAAGCTTTAATTGCTATAATTTTTCGTAATCCTTCTATAGTTAAATGTTCTTTTAATGATATTAAATCTAATGCTTGTTTAAATAGTTTATAGTCAATTAATTTCTGAGTTATTAAAGGATATTTATCAAAATGTTTAAGAATAATTTTTAAATCTTTTATTGAATTAACACTAAATTGAATAGATTTTGCATTGAGTCCCCCTTTACTAATAACTCCTACACCAAGGCTATTTTGAATATCTATTAACAAAGCCTTATCTTTTTCATGTAAATTAATTTGAAATTTAGGTTTAACGGCTCAACCTAAATTAAATTCTTTATTTTTTATAATAACTATTGTAAAGCAACCTTCTGCATCTGAAAATCCAGATAAGAATCAAGGATCAAGAATTAATTTATTTTTTTCACTTTGTAAAGTAGTCATGGAAGAAAATCATTTTATTTTATTATTAATATGGTTATATGGGAATTTAACCTGATAGTTTTTTTCAAAACCCGTTAGAGAACATCTTAAAGTATTAAATTTTACATAATTTCCGTATTCTCTTTGAGCATTTATAGTATTGTATACTAATTTAGCTCCGCGATATTCCATTGCATTTTCAGTTATTAATTGAATAACTATACATGGCTTGTTAAACCATCAACCATAATTATTTCGAATATGGCTTAGTTTCAATAATTTTAGGATATCTCCGGTGTTTGGAAATTTTACCCGCATTGATAATTTTCCCATTAATATTATCATATCAGGAGCAGCACTATCTTGAAAATAAAGACCTCAAGGTCTAGGGGCATCACATTGCAGATATAAATTTTGAAATAAAATATTTAACATTTTTAAGTTTATTATATATTAGCTAAGTTGATTATTTACACTAATTTTTTATCTTATCCGGGTACGATAATAGATAGATTGAGCTGTAAGCTATAAAATTAGATTAGAATAATCTTAAGAGTCCAAATTAGTTTTAAAATAATTACTTATTGGCAATCTTTAAGCTAAACAATTAGTAAATTATTAATACTCCCTTTATTAAAAGGAATATACCCTTTGGAAGTAATTTAAATTATATGTTAGGAACAACAACAAAGGGTTGAATTATAAGAAAAATAAAAATCAATAATTAAAATATATTTTATTATAATTTTTATTCTATTTTTAAGACGCGCAACTGCATTCAGCTGCGCAAATGCTATAATCTATAAAATTAAGCAAAAATAATATTAAAAATATTAGATTTTAGGATATTTTAATTACGTATTAGCAATTTTTAAATAAATAATCAAATATTCATTATATTAATTAAAAAGAGTATATCCTCTTATTCATTTTTTTTTATTTAATTATTATCATCTGAATCAGGTTTATCAAGAATATTATCTTCCACTATAATATTATTGATTTCTTTTTGTTTTTTATTTAGCTCACTTACTAAAATCTTTAATCTTTCTTCAGTTCTTACTGTGTTAACTCAATGACTTACCTGGACTTTTTTATCCTCATTTGCTCATTGTTCATCAGCATCAGTATCATCGGTCTCTTCTTTTATAACATTTATAAGATGATTATATTCACGCTTTGCTGTTTTTAATCTCTCAGATTCTTCTGGGTGTACAAAATATTTGTTAATTATGCTTTTATCACTAAGTTTATCCCTCAAATCTTTATCTTGAACAAAACTAATATTAAGGTCTCCTTTATCTTTTCGTTCAGGTTTATCCTCATCTTCTGATTCGCCATCTTCTGGTTCGTCATCATTAGTTCCTCCCATACTAGCTTCAGTAACATTAGAATGACCAACTTCAGGCTTACTATGTGATGAATTGTCTTCAATTTTAGACATACTGATTTCAAAATTCTCAGGATGGCCAACTTCAAATGGATTATCTTCATCAAAACTTAAAAGGAAACCAATTATAGAAATAAAAATTATTAAATACAATTTTCAATCAATACAATTAGTAAATATTAAAATTAAACCTACAATAAATAACAATAAAAAAGAAAGTACATAAAGATTAAATGATTCGAGATCACTACAACAAAAATAATATGTTGACATATTATAAATAATAAAATTTTTATGGGGATTAAAACTCCTTTTTTAGTCTATTTTCATCTAATTCAGTATAATTTGAAAAAAGTAGGAATGACACCGGTTTATTTCCTAATGTAATTATTATTGCTCCAAGCATAGAGAGTAAAAGTATAAATGAAATTATGAATAGTCATATAGAATGGCTAGTATATATAATATTACCTATAGCCGTTATATCATTTAATGCTCCTATGCTACTATCTCATATATCATAGCTACTATGAAAAAAATTTCTAAATCAAGAAGAATCTTTTAGAGTAAAAAAATTTAGGTTAAGAGTAATAGAAAAATAAATAATAGTCGATATAATTAAACCTAAAATCAGACTGTTGAAATTTTCAGTATGTAATTCAGAAATTCTAATATTAATTAGCATCAGAGTAAAAAGGAATAATATAGAAACAGCCGAAATATACACCAATATATAAGATAATCCTATAAAAGACACACCAATTAATAATAAATAACCAGATATAATTAAAAATACACGGCAATCAAATTTATCATGCAAATAATAAAAAAAGATACGGTGGGCGCCGGAGGCGCCCAATATTTTAAAAGTTAATTGAACGAATATTGATTTATTCTCTTCCCTTGTTCATACCGTTTTTTAATTTTTTAATTTGATCTAGCCCTTCTTCCGTTAAATGCATTTTATTATTCATTAAATCTACAGCTGAAACAAAATCTAAAAAATCTAAATATTTTACCCCTTGTATAGAGTATTTTTGGAAAAATGGAATAACTTTATCTGTTAAATCATTAATTTTAGTAACTACATATTCTACTGTCGTTCCACTTACATAAACATTACCGCACCCTAAATAGTCAACAAGACTTTTCATAAGTTGTTCATCTCGAGAATGTTGACTAAGTTTAAACATAAGTTGAACAGTTTCTCTTGATTTTTCTTTAGATTTAAAAATGTGAATATAAAAACAACCTTCTGCGCTAGCGAAACCAGCTAATCAATGAGGATTATTAATTCTAAATTCAGAAACATCAGGTCTTGGATAAGGGATAACATTTAGGAAAATAGCTTTTAAATCGGCAGAGAGACCTCAATTAATATTAGCCTTTAATACTATTAATTTTCGTAAACCTTCTGAAGTTAAATGTTCTTTATTTTTAATTAAATCAAAAGCTATCTTGAATAATTGATAATCTGCATGTTTTTTTGTTATTAATGGAAATTTATCAAAATGATTTATAATAAATGCTATATCTTTTACTGAATGTACTCGATACTCAATTCCTTGAGCTCCATTATTATAAATTTTTCCAACACCAAAAAATTTATTAATTAATTCAAGTAAAGCGCGATCTTTTTTATGTAAACCTATTATGAATTCAGCTAAAACAAGGTATCCTGTTAAATATCTTTGATTTTTTTTTATTTTTATCATAAAACACGCTTTCCATCAGAAAAACCAGTAACAAATCAAGGGTTCATACTTAACTCTTGTATATTATTAACCGTAGTGGAATAAAATCTTACTTTATTTATTTGTTTAGAAAGGATTTTGACTTGATAATTTCTCACGAAATCCGTTAGAGTACACCTTAAACAAGAAACATCACCAAATTGTCAACTACCGTCTACTCGTTGCACTTTTACAGCCGTAATTCTATCTTTAATACCAAAAAATGATTTGTAAGGAATTAAAGATAAACAAGCTGATTTAGCTACGCGATTGTCCATATCACTTTCGATATTATGGAGTTCTCCGTAATTTGATAGTTTACTCCTAATTGATGATTTCCTAATCACCCTGCAGAGTATTAAATGTAATACGGAAATTATAGGGTTTCTAGTTGTTATAACAAAAATACCTAATATTATACTAAATATACTAATTATACTTAATCAAATAATTAAATAACCATTATTATATATTTCCGAGTAAATTGCATATAATATATCATTAAAGGAAAGAAAAGCCAAATTCTTCAAAGAAAGAATAGATAAGGAGGAAAAAATTATACTAATTGTCGTTAATTTATAAACTCTAAAAAAAGATAAAAAAGAAAAACATAAATCATAATAGTAATTTTAATAATTTAATGATCTATAATTTAAGAATTGTAATTATGAATAAAGAATATTAATAAATATATATTACTAAAATTAAAGATTCGCATAAAAATTTGAGGCCGCCTAAGGCAGCGATGATTCGGCGTATATACGCCGAATCATATTTTTTTAATTTCATTATATTTAACCAAATCATATGTAGGCTAGTTATAAAATTTAAAGAGGTCTGCATGCTACGACATGTTAATTACCTGTTTCGCAGGCGCCCGACTAAGTTATAAAGGTAATAAATGTATTTATTAAATATTATTAAAAAGATATAATCATATAAATAATATATATAATTAATTTATATAATAAATTAGTTAATGAAATATTATATTTTCTATATCATTTATTTTAAACTTTACTACCTATGGATCTTTAGGTTTAAAATTAAAAATGAATATTAAAATATACATTTTAAATTAAAACAACAGCGAAGGTTGAATAGTAATAACTATAAAGGTTTAATTAAATATAAAGTTTATCTTATCTATTAAAAATAATGACGACACGCACGGATTAAAATAATTTTATTAAACGCGCTGCATTCATGATCATCATTTATGATGATCATGAATGTTATATAAATTAGGTGGAAAGAATACTAAAAATCATCGCCGTAGGCAAAGGAATTAAGTATTTCATAATTAATCTGTATTGATAATAATTTAAATTAGAAAATAAATAAAATTTTTATAGACCAACTGAACATTGTTGGTATCGGTAGGCGTCAAAGGCGCGCGTGCTAAATCTTTATCAATATCTCATACTTTCCGAAGTAACCGCTCTAACAAAATAGCTGCATCTTCGCTTATTAATACTAATGCCTTACTAATTATTCGCCTTTTTATATATAATTTAATTGCCTTTATTAACTCTTTTTTTTACAATTTTCTATTACATTTAACTTGTCAATAATTTTAGGTATTAAAACTATATATTAAATTTTTTCTTTATTCCATAATTTAAACATAGAATCATTCACTGATGGACGTAACGATTTTAAATTTATTAAATAAAATAAACTATATATCATAACAAGTATTAAACTGTTATCAAAGCTATAAATATATGGAATTGAAATATAAAAAGTTAAACCTACTAAAATATATAAAGCATAACTAGTAATAACACCAGTATCTAAGCTACTAATACTTTTTCCTAAATATAGTAATCCTTTCTCTAATCCATATGGACCTATTAATTCTAAAGAACCTCTATCTAAAAGTTTAGTAGTTTGACCTCCTAATGCTAACACTTTTCCTGTAATATATTTATTATAGAAAAGCTCTACAAAGAAACGTTGATTAAAAAAGACAAATAAATTATAACCTAATCTAGAGTATTTAAAATCCATAAGTAATAAAGGTGCTAATTCAGAAATAATAATAGCAAGTATAGAGAAAATAATCGTAAATATAAAAGGAAATAGCTTATAAAAAGTAGGGACAGAAAATTCGGTGTCAATAATTATCTCATGAGAAGGATGAATAAATATACTATTATCCATGAAGAAACTAGACCCTAATCCTACGTAAATATCTTTAGTTATATAACCAAAAAAAATAGAGAATACAGCCAAGATTATCAATGGAATGCTAAGATATAAATCACCTTCATGGGCGTTTTTATAAGATACTAACGACCCAAGAGGGTTAGATAAGAAAGTAAGATATAAAACTTTGATAGAGTAGAGAGTAGTAAATGAAGCACCAATAACAGCTATGAAATAAACAGCAGTGCTAGAGAAATAATATTGTCCATAAGACAACTCGAGTATAAGATCCTTTGAGTAGAATCCAGTCATGAAAGGAAATGCGACTAAACTAAGAGAAGCTATCATCATGACTGAATAAGTTAATGGTAAAATTGCACGTAATCCACCATATTTTCTAAACGGTTATTCATTAAAAATTCAGTATTATATATATAATATTAATTTAATCTCATTTATTTAGTTTATTTTTTAAACTATTTATTTTTTCCAAAGCTTCAAAAGTTAATTGTTTATTTTCAAGTAATTTAACTATTTCACATCATATAGTAAAATTATGAAATTTAAACCCTTGCAATGGATAATCTTTAAAATGATTTATTAAACTATTAATATTATCTAATTTGAATATTTTTATTTCCGCAGAATTATTACTAGACGTTGTGTATATTGATCCTATTTCTTTAAAAAAATTATTTATTTTTTTTAGTAAAAATTTATCTCGTTCATTTAATCCAATACTAAATACAGGTCTCATTTTATTAGTTACTTTATCTGTATTTATATAAAATGATCCTTCACCTGTAATAAACCCTGTAACTCAAAAAGGATTTAATTCAGTATCTTGAATTACAACTGCTGGTCTTTTAATTTTAGTTACATTAGGAAACGACAATTTTAATATTTTTGATTGACCAAAATTCATTGAATTTTTATAAGACATAATTTCTTCTAAACCTTTTTGAGTTAAATGTTTTTTATTTAAGATAATTTTTACACATTCTTTTCAAAGGGCAAAGTCTATTTGTTTAGAACTTTGTAAACAATACTTATCAAAATGATTAACTATATTAACTATATCATTAATACCTTGAATAGAATACCTTGCAACCTTTTTAGTAAAAGTAACTGAGCCTATACCCTTGAAAAAACTTTGTATTTTATAAAGAATATCAATATCTTTTATATTAACTTCTATAATAAATCTAGCTTGAACTTGCAGAAGATATAATCCATATTTTAACTCGGCTCTCTTTTTTTGTTCATACCAGCTTTAATTTTAATTATTTGATTGTATCCATCTAGGGTTAAATGGTTTTTTTATTTTATTATTTCTGCAACTTTACATCAATCTATATAATCATTAAACTTTACTCCTTTAATTTTTATTAAAGAATGGTATGATTTTATTTAAAATATCTGGAAAATTTTCAACTTTATATTCGCAAGCCTCTTTATTATTTATTTTAACAATATATCCACAACCTAAATATTCAATAAAACTATTCAATAATTCCTCATCTCTTGTATGTTGACCAACTTGAATAATTAATTTTACAGATGTACCTAGTTTTGTTTCAGATTTATATTTATTAATAAAAAAACAACCTTCAGCTGAAACAAACCCAGCCATTCATCCTTTTTCAAATCTTTCAGGTTTTTGAACTAATGGTCTATTAATTGGCACAACTTCAGGAAAGGCTTCTTTTAAGTCATCTGTAAAACCTTTATTTAAAGTACCTCTGATAGCGATTATTTTTTTTAATCCATCTTCAGTTAAATGTTCTTTAGTTTTCATTAGATCCAATACCTTTATTCAAAGTTTAAAATCTGCCTGCTTTTGTGTATGTAAAGGAAAATTTTCAAAGTGTTTTTTAATTACTTCTAATTCTTTTAGTGAGGAAACTATATATTGAATTGAATTATTTTTTTTATCATATATTTTACCTACATTAAAAAAAGATTGTATTTCCCTTAACAAAGCGAGATCTTTAGAGTGAAGATGAATTTCAAAATATGGTCTAACTCTTCAACCTGTTTTAAATTTAGTATCTTTGCTAATGCTTATTCAAAAACACCCCTCTCCATCTGTAAAACCGGTTACAAACCCAGAGTCTAATGAATTATCTAGATTTATTTTTGTGCTATAATGTCTAGTAAAAATTTTGTGTTGTCATCCTATTAAATTTGTAGAACTTTTAATCATGTGTATATTAAAGCAAGACTCACCATCAGCAAATCCCGTAACAAACCATGGATTTAAATTTGAGTTTTCATTTGAACTATAATATTTTATATAATTTTTAGGTTTACATATATTACTAGGATAATTTAGATACAAAAATATACAATTTATAATACTTGAATTTAACGAATTATCCCCACAACTTGATACTATCTCATCGCATTAAAATAAAAATATATTATTATTTTTATTGTTTAAACTTTCGTAAAGGGGCCAGACTCTATCTTAATTCTAATCTTATGAGAAACTTACTCAATTTAATTATAGGTTGATTAAACCTGATTAGACACTACTACCATATAGTCGTTGCGCTTTTATCCTTAAAATTTATACGAAAAGGACATAAATTATAATCATACATATTAAGGACTTTAGTTCCGCGAAGATCCATTGCTCTTTCGATTATCTTAAATCTCGTTACATCGGAAAACCATAGAGAAATAATTAATAACTCGTACTTTCAAAAATTACTTTTTTACTCGCTGTAATTTAAGCTTTAGGAATTGCCCGGAGTTAGATAGTATTAGATCTAAAAAATATTAATTATTTTTGATCTTGATTATCAGCCATCGCATGAATAACAGAACCAGCACCAAGGAAAAGTAAAGCTTTATAGACAAATTTTAATTTTTTAAATTTTAGGGTTATCAGGCAGATTAGACAACTGTTCTTTATTAAGTTTAAACTCAGCCCCTGTTTTAGCCACGGCAGCTGGAAAAAACTTAATAAATATATCTTCATTTATGTATTTAATACCCTTCTTTGTAATAGTATTATTATTTCTATTACGTCTTACTGTACCTCTATCACCAGCTTGACTATTATTAGCATAATATTTAACTAATCCTGTTAAAGTATCAACTGCAAATTCTTATTATTTATTGTAAATACCTCCACCCCCCTTGTCAAACTGAAAAAAATTAAGTTGATCTTCCTCTATTCATTCCTGCTTTGATTTTACGAATTTGAGATAAACCTTCTGGAGTTAGATGTTTCTTTTCTTTCATTAACTCAGCAACTTGGCAAAAATCTTCTGCCTTTACTCCTAGGATAGGATGTTTAACGAAAAATAATATAATCTTGGTTTCAAGATCGGTAAACTTATCTACTCGAAAATATACTGCTTCTTTACTAAAATAAACGTTTCCACAGTTTAAGTATTCGATAAAATTTTTCATTAGTCGTTCATCACGAACATGCTGAGCTATAGAAAACCCCAACCTTACTCCTTCACCTAATTGACTTTTATATTTATAAATATTTATAAAATAGCACCCCTCGCCGCTAGTAAAACCTGCAACTCATTGAGGATCAGGTATTTTCGGGTTATCTACTAAAGGTCTCTTTACTGCCACCGTATCAGGAAAAGCTTCAGTTAAGGATTTTGATAATCTTAAATTTATACTTGCTCGTATGTTAAGAATAGCTTGTAATCCTTCTGGATTAAGATGTTCCTTACGACTTATCATCATAAATACTTCTCTTCAAAGTAAATAATCAGCAAGCTTTTGAGAGATCAAAGGGTACTTATCGAAATGTGAAATTATAACTTTAATTTCTTCCAATGAACCTACAATTAAGTTCACTGTATTTCTCTGGTTATTGTAATATATATTTCCAATACCACCAAAATAAGCTTGAATAGATTTTAAAAGCGACAGATCTTTATGATGAAGATCAATTTTAAAGCTAAGGTCAACTTTTCACCCTATTTTATGAGAAGAAGATTTTCTAATAACAATTATAAAAGCACCCTCAGCATCCACAAATCCAGTAACAAAAAAAGGATTTAGATAACTAATTTTCTTACCCTTTTCAACCTGGCTAATACCACTACTAAATAACCGCGAATAAGGATTTAAACGAATTAACGAAGGGGTAAACTCAGAAAAGTCTGTTTTTAAACTTTTACGAATATAACCAGAATTTGCTAATAAAGGAAAAAAAGCTAATAATTCATAGAAATTACTATCAAAAATAAAAATATAGACATTATGTTTATTATTTTAGGATTTAATTAAATACATTAATGTATATTGAGTATAATATTTATTTTTAAAACTATATCAAGACGTTTAAAATAAAGATTACCTAACTCAATATTAACTAATTTAACCTTAACCAAATAAAATTATTTACCTATTCTATTATTAAAAAAATTACTTTAATTTATGGTTATATAATTTTTAGGTATAAAATTTTTGCTTTTTTAGTGTTTCCAGGTAAATACTCAGGGTGTCTACAAAAATAAAAATTACCTAGTTCAGTGTTAATACCACCTGGTTTAACCAAATTAAAGTATCTTCCTATTCTATTATCAAGAAAATTCCGTTGTTGATTTAGAGAAAGCCCTTCCCACTCTCTATCATTTGGATTTAAATCCTTTCATAATTCACGTTGATTATTATAAATACCCTTAATTTCTAAAGTTTCCGTTGTATAAACATATATTTTACCAGGAATTAGATCATATAAAGATTTGTCTCTTAGTTCAATTAATTCATATTTATCTTTAGGTTTTAATTGAGAACTTAAAGGTTCACCTTTTTCCTTTAAATATATAATAATGTTTTTTCCTTTATCATCTGTTATATTTATACCTTTATGTCAATCCATATTATTTCTGACTGATATATTTAATTGATCCGCTAAAGAATTATAAGAATTAGACTCTGCTAATATCATAGTCCCTTTTTTATCTAATCAAGCTTGATAAACATGAGTTTCATCTAAACTTAACATCATATCGTTGGCATCTCAAGCAAAATTAAAAAATATAATATCTTTTAGCTTTTCATTCTTAATATTTAAATAAGGTTTATAATTAGAATATAGACTTTGTTCTAGTACACGACTAACATATTGCCCAAATCCTTGTAATATTTTTGCACCACCCTTACTTAAACTAAATGCATAATTAATATTATATCATTCTTGGACTATGTTATCATATGTAATAATAGGAGCCCATTTAACAGATGATATGCCCCCATTAGCTAAAACTCATTCATGTAAATGTGATTTTAAACTATGACCGTAAAAACTGTTTATATGATCGTAAAGACGATCTCTACAAGAAATAGCCGAACCTATTCCATAATTACCTGTTTCTTTATGCACAAAACAATAAATACCTGAACAATCACCATCTATTACTTTTTGATATTTTAAAGGCAAATCATACATAATGTTAGGTTTTATTGTATTTAAACTTAATTGCATATTAAATCTAAATAATTTATTATAACGGTTATTTAAAAACTCGTACAATAAATTATCTCCTTTAAAACTGGAACTATCGTTTTCAGGTAAAAGGTTTATCATGTTAATTAAATCATGTGAAGCCTTTATACCTTTCTTTGTTAAAAACAAGGGTAAATTTAATTTATTTTGATTATGCATATTATATATAATTTTACTTAATAATACACCTCCTCTAGATTTATCATCTAAAATTGTAAAAAAAGAAGGGTGTATTTTTAAATTATTTTCATTATTATAATTATTATGATCATAATTTTTTGTTGTCAAATATCTAACGAAATATTTAGGCATCTTTATTGACAAATTGGCCCTTAAATAAAATAAACCCTTATCTATAATATATTTTAATATGCTATAATAATAGTATAAATTATTTAATAAATCAACTGAAAATAAAATCAGAATATTAATAATATAGGCAATAATTTTATTTAAATTATACAATATTCCATTTAAATATTTATATTATTTTTTTTATCTAGCTTTCTTCTCTACTAATTATTACAGATAGAGAAAAAATAATAAAATAACATATTGTTAATTTCTTACTGACAATAAATATTATTAAAAAAGTTATTTAAAATATATCAGTAAAGAAATATAGTATAATTTCTACAACATATCACTATGTTGATAAGACCATATCTTAAAATAGGTAAATCTTTATTTATAATCATATGAGTGCTACATTGCCTTTATAAATAACTTATTTTAATATTTGACCCTATGAATACAAAACAAGTAAATTTATCTAAATAAAAATTTGAAGTATATGATTCAAAGGGTTACAATATTTACAAACCCTAAATTTTTGACGTATGGTCGTTGAAGGTTTTATGTAATCATATAAATATATAATATATAATTTTTACATAACTTCCCTGCGAATTGTCTCAATAATATTAATATAATTAATAAGATATTTCAGCAATTAATCAAATTTTACATGCTCCCTATAAATAAAAAGCATGATTAATAAGATGGAAAAGGGCGACATTATACGAAGATAAACCTACTGCAATTACCATCATTCCCAATTGCTAATTATTATCATTTAAAAGACAAAAAAATATATGTTTAAATGACATAATTTGGACCATTTCTTTATTAATCTTGGAATTTCTCTCATCTATCTTTAAACTTAATTCATTCATTTAATTTTATTATATCTTTATTATTTTTGCTAATTCTTTTTAAATAAAATTCTTTTATTAAATTAACTCTTTTCATTTTTTCTGTTCTTAGTGGATATTTACTGAAATAATTATCAATTAAATTAAATAATTCTGCTTTTCTATATACAACATATTTAAACGATTCAATTTTAGGACTATGAATATCAACTCTACCTCCATAAATATCTATTAATGGTTCTAATAAAAATTTATTTTTTTGAGATATACCTATAAATACTTGCCCAGATGATTCATTAAAATAAATTGAACCATCACTATCTATGAATCCACTTAATCACCCATCATTAAAAGATAATTTTTCAGGATATTTTAATTGTATATTAAATTTAACACATAATTTATTCATTTGTAATAAACGTGTAGGATTTCTAAGAAATCCGTTTACATCATTTATTAATAAAATTAAACCAGCTCTATGTCTTAATTTGTATTTAAAAGCATTAGCATTTGAAATTTGTTTTACTGTTCCACCATATCTATGTTTTATCAGATATAGTGCTTTTTTATCTCTAGCATCCATAGTTATTTCACAACTATTATAACCTTTTTTAGTTAATAAAAAATAACCATCACCATCTATTAATCCAGCTAATCACTGTTTAAAAGATAAATCATTATTTATATCATTATTAAGTATAATATTTTCTTGCTCCACATTAATATCATTTTCAAAACTATCATTATTACTATCATTATCTAAATCCGTAGAATCAGAATCTAGATAGTTTTTGTAAAAGTCTTCATTTTCTGGGGCAGCCGCAAAATTTAATTCTAAATAATTTATGTTACTAAGAAACGTAGGAAGAGCAAAACCTAAAATAATAAAAATATAATGTTTAAAGATAAATGTTAAATTAATTATATTTAATCTAACAAAGACTAATATCAAACGTATGGCCTCTGAGATTCCTACTAACTTACAAATAATATTAACATTTCACCTTACTGACATAATGATATGTTTGTTTATAACATCCATACAATAGTACAATCATTTAATGAGAGATGAACTAAAAATGTTTACATTATAACAACTATATAATAAATAGTCATGAGCTTTGGTTATCTGCGAATTAGATATAAATAATTTTATAACCTCCACGTAAATAGTTTGATACCTGAATGTAATAAAATGAATTTTACATTCTCGAGCCAATTGACTCATAGTTGAATAGGCCACTACTTTTTTGATGTCTTGTTGGAATAAACCAATTAAAGAGCTAAATACTGTAGTTAAAGCTCCAATTCATAGACATAATAGTAGCGTAGTACTACTATATTCAATTAATGGGGAACTACGCATAAGTAAGTAAACACCAGCTGTTACCATAGTTGCAGCATGAATCAACGCAGAAACTGGAGTAGGCAAAGAAATGTTGATTTTTAATATAATACATTAAAAATACTCAGTTATTTACACAACTGATCGGACTATATCTTTATATAATTCTCTCTAATCTATTTAAATTTTTTTTATATCTAATTAAAAGATTTAATTCTTTATTTGTCAAATGTTTTTTATTCTTTATTAACAAATAACTTTTTTTTCAATTTAAATATACTATAGATTTTTTAGTTTTTAATGGATAAAGATTAAGATATTTAATTATTATAGATAATTTAGTTGTATGAACAGTAACATTACAAAGATCAAATTCAGAATGAATTTTACCTTTTAATATTTCAGCTAAATATTTAATTTGATCATAATTATCATTTTTTTGAATTAAAATATAACTAAGGTTAGCTGAAATGTTTTCTTCAGGTTTATTATTAATAGTCAATATAAAACGACCTATAGCATCAGTATATCCGCATAATCAAGTATTTAATATATTAGGTTTATTAATATTTTCTGAATAAACAATGCTAGTTTCATATTTTTTATTGAACGCTGTTAATAATAACTTAAATTGTTCTTTGTTAGAATTTAAAAAGAGATTACCATTTATAATTGAAATTAGTTTTAATAATCCATTTTTATCTTTTACTTTATAACAATGATTATTTTTTATTTTATCTTGAATTCTCACAACACCAAATCCTAATTTTTTCTTAATAAAAAATAAAATTTGAGCATCTTGAGATGAATGTACTATTTTAAACTCTAAATCCCCAGATTTCGTAATTATAAATAATCCTTTTCCTTCTAAAAACCCTATAAATCAAAATTTAAATGAATTATCTTTGAAATTATATACTTCACGTATAGTCTCTGAGGATCCTAAATCTTTTGTAATATTACATTTATTTGTAATATTATATTCAGTAGATCCAAAAAAATAATTAATAAAGTTTCCTGCAGGTTGTCCCTCATTTTGGATTTTTCCTAACATTTGTTTTATAGATAAAATAGCGACCATAACCCGTCTCAATATGAACTAAAACGCGTGATGCTTTTAATCAATTCTATTTCTATTCATTTTTGCTTTAATTTTTTTTATTTGCTCTAATCCTTCTTTTGTTAAATGTGCTTTATTTTTTATTAATTCCGCTAATTTACAAATATCTTTATAATCTAAATCTTTAACACCAAAAATAGGATATTTACCTAAAAACGGAATAATTTTTTCATTAATATCTGTAAATTTTGTTACTACAAAGTCCCCGACGTTTTGATTAGAACGAGCATAATAATTTCCACATCCAAAATATTCGATAAAACTATTAAGCAATGCTGTATCTCTAACATGTTGAGAAATTTGAAATCTTAATCGTACTTTTTCTTTTACATCATCAGGATTATATTCAGGTAACAACGCTTTAGATGATTTTTCAATATGGATAAAAAAGCAACCTTCAGCGCTAATAAAACCTGCTAACCAATTTGAATTTAAAATTTTTTTATTTTCAAGTAATGGTCTAGTTATTGAAGTAACATCCGGAAAAGCTGTTTTTAATTCATCTGATAAACCTTTATTCATAGAAGATTTAATTGCTATTAGTTTTTTAATTCCATCTAAAGTTAAATGTTCTTTATTTTTTATTAAATAGAAGGCCATTTTTAAAAGTTGAAAATCAGATCATTTTTGAGTTATAAGTGAATATTTACTGAAATGATCTATAATTATTTCTATATCTTTAATGGATGTAACTTGAAACCGCATAGCCTCTTTTCCACTATTTGCTATATAACCTATACCTCCAAAAAAATTTTGAATAGCTTCCAATAAAGCTTTCTCTTTTTTATGAAGATTTATAACAAACGTCAATTCAACAGATCAACCAATTTTAGATTTTAAATTTTTACGAATTTTAAGATAAAAACAACCTTCACCGTCGCTAAACCCAGTAACTCAATAAGGATCGAGCTGAACAAAATTATTATGCATTGAATAAAATCTTGTAATTATTTTAATTAAAGCCTTTTGAGTGAACCAAAATTTAAAACGGGATGTTCCCGCATATTCGTGAAGTTTAAGGAGAGCCCCAGCGTCTTTAGACATTTATTTGCATATTCTTATAATTTAATATTTCGGTGAGTAAAAAAGAAATAACTCTTGAGTGGACCAAAACTTAAACCAGGATTTTCTCGCATACAGTGAAGTTTAGGGAGAGCCCTTAGCACCATATTATTTATTTTTTTACACCTAATTTATATAACATTTCGGGTATAAAATAAGGACTTACTAAAGATATAAGTTTGTCCATACTATCTTTACTAATTCTAATTATTCAAACCACATTACCATTAGGATTAGTACGTTTATTAATAGTAGATTTTATACCAAATTTTATATTTAAAATATTTATTAAAATTGATACTTCTTCTTTGCTAAAATTGTCTGTACAAAGTTTTACAGTATCATCCGAAAAGTACCCATCTCCCCTTTTAAATTATTTTCACAATATATCTTTTTTTTATAGGTTTATTTACACCCGTTGTTTTAAATCTTTTATCCGCTAATATTATGGTTCTGTGAACACAACCCATAGCATCTGCAGCTTCACGCATTGAAGAGTAAACTGTAGTTTCACTAGTAAGCGTATCAAAAACTTCGACTGAAATACCTTTTGATTTATTGTAATCATAAATACGTTTACTTGATTTTTCTTTTTGCTCTACACTAGAATTATGAGACTTTAAATGTTCTTTTAAATTAGCTATCTGTTCGGATGTCAATTTACGAGATTTAAACTTAGTCAAAGTATCCTCAGTATGTTTATAACCCAAACTTGAACCAGCTATTTTTAATATATTGTATTCAGGATTAAGAAGTTCTAAATAGTGTTGTTCTAATTTAATTAAATCGGACGAATTACAATACTCTAATATATCCAACTTAAAATTTGCATAACCATACTTAATTAAAGCTTTGTTTATTAACATATTACGATTAGAATCTGTCAAGTAGCTATAACTATAATAATTACTAAATCTTTTACCTAAGTTTACACTACTACCTATATAGCTTTTAGAAGATAATTTATTTGTTCACCTATATATACCAGATTTTCCATTATTTTCTTTTACAATTAAATTTTTTTCCATATCTGGATTATTATAAGTTATTACAGGAATAATAGAATATAAAACATAATCAGTTATAAAACAACTAAAAAACGTTTCAAAATTATATATTAAATTAAATATAACAATTAATACAATTAATGTCCTTCATTCCAAAATTAATGTTATACAATATAAATTTTTATAAGCTTGTAATTTACACACATAATTTAATAGATTTAGTTTTAATTTAAATCATATAAAAATAAGCTCAACCAAAGATACCGTCTGATAAATAAATTGAAAAAGAAATCCAGATATAAAGCCTCGCTGTAAAAGAAATCCAGATAGAAAGCCTCGCTGTAATAAAAATTGCAATAGAAAATTTATCATTATTTTTTTTTTATTAGTTATGTTGATTATTTACAGTATTTTTTTTTTGTCTTTAAAAAAAGGTACAAACTTATACGGAGTGAGCTGTAAGCTAAAAAATACATTGGGATAACCTTAAGAGTCCATCGACTTTTTTGTTTTCGATGGCAGTCTTGAAACTAAACAATTAGTAAATTAAAAATAACCCTCCCTTCCATAAACCCTTTTTAAATTTATTAATAAAATAAGTTATTAAACTTCATTAAAAATAAATTTTACTTGTCTGAGGCCGTATCCTCAGAGGGTTACCCTTAAAATTTTTAAAGCTATTCGACAGGAGTTAGTAATTCTTCTATGTTGGAGGGTAAAATTTTTACAAATTTACCACCTACATTTTTATATCAAACAGCATGTAAATTAGAAATAGCTGGTAAACGTTTAGTAGAAAACCAATACTGTGTAGGGATTTCACCAGTTAATTTAGGGTTAGGTCAAGGAGTAGGTTCTGATTCATTAGAAATAAAAGCTAAAACATCATTTTTTAAATACTTAACATAATGTAATATTTTAGCTGAAAATGTAAATTCTAATCTACCATTAATTTGCGGAGCATTAACAGGATCATATTTTATGTAACCATTCCCTAGCATTTCTCCAGTTACTACTTGCCAAACTTTTGCGGGAACAATTCATTTAGATAACTCTTCTTTACTTAAAACAATTGAACTAAAAATTCATTTATTTTTAAATAATTTTTCTGCATCTAAATAAGCTGTTATAGTACTACGATTAATATTAAGAACTTTCGCACATTCTGATTGATAGATAAAGGTTTGTTTAGCATAGTGTTATTATGAACAGATAGTGTATTAAAAATTACATAAATTATTTTAAAATCTAAATTTAATATTAAAAATTATTTTTAATATTAAATTTTAAATTATTAATTATATTCAATAATCCTATACTCTTTCATATTCACAAATAAAATAATTAAATAATATTTATAAACCGATATAAATAAATAAAACTATCTAATCAACACATAATTTAAACACATATCTGTTTTTATATGGTTTTAATGTTTTTATTTTATACATAACTGTAGAATTACTTATATTAAGTGCTTCAGCTGCTTTTCTTGCGGATAGATATTTAGTTACTGTTCCAGTTTTAAGATCAGTAACTTCTACTGGAATTGCGGTAGGTTGATTTCTACTATTAATATTTCCTTTCATAGAAATAGCTAATTTTTCTTTAGTTTCCATTGAATGTTTGAAACCTAAAAAAGATCCCGCTTTTTTTAAAATATTATATTCAGGTTTTAATAAATCTAAATAATATTGTTCTTTTTTTAATAAAACAGAAGTATCGCAGTATTCTAGTATTTCCAGAGAAAATTGTGAATAACCGTATTTAATTAAAGCAGCACAAATAGGTAAATTTTTATGTCTAAGTAAACGATCAATATTAAAATATTCTTTAAATCTACGCCTTAAATCTATAGAAGAACCCACGTATATTTTTTTATTATTTAAATTACGTAATAAATAAACTCCGGATTTACCTTTATTTTCCTCCAATATTTGTAATTTTTGAATATCTGAATTTTCATATATTTTAATTGGTTCAGGAAGTTTTGTAGAATATGATCTAATATATTGCGTGGTACGCGATGAAATAGAATAAGTATTAAATATAAAAAGACTTAATGAATTAATTTCATTATAAACCTCAATAAAATAAATTCCTATTATGAATAAAAAACAAGAAAGTAAAACCCAAAAAGCTAAATACAGATAATGATTTTTGCAAAAGGGCTCTTTGAGCCCTTTCGCACCTTCCACTAAAGATAAATTATTTATATCATAAACCCAAATAAGAGGTTTTTTAGATCCATTATCAGAATTATGAATATTTCTTTTAAAAATATTTTTTCTATAAAAATTAATATTATTTAAATTTAGAATATGAAAGCAAAGCGAGAAAACAAAACCCTCCCAAAGCTCACGGTATATAAGGTAAAATTACCTGCTTATGACACTTTCCTCCGACTATACCTGTCATATAAATAGAGCTTTCGACTGTACATTTAGCAGCATTTCAGCCACCCCAAGGTGATCCAGTCTGTTACGGTATATTAAATTACCGACGGTCTTAACTACGGAACATTTTGACCGTATTCACCTTAGTAGCTTTTAAGTCCAAAAGTATTTGGATTCTCCATATGTTAAAAATATATTTGGTTTAACCTTGCTATATTTTTGATATAAAAATTTGTGTTTTTACATTTATATGGTTCTACGATCTAATTTTGTCATTGTTATTTGATCGTTTGCGACTTTTTCATAAAGGTAATCGCCATAGGAAGTCAAACATGCAGCATAATTTAACTTAAGTTAAATTAGGGACTATATATTTAATATTATAATAAAATAGCTATTAATTTGAGTATAGTCTCTGAGGGTGTATAATATATAAAAACTGAATTAATTAGCATATTTTATTCATTATCTAATTTTCTTAAAGAGTTAATTAAACTTGCTTTTTTTTTTAATAATTTGTAATCATCATCATTTAAAACAATTTTACTTTTTCTAATTTTATAAATTTCTAATCATTTTTCAAATGATTTAGCTTTTACTGAAATTAATTTATGAGAAGATAAATAATCAATAAAAGTATTCATTCTTGAATAATTTATAACAACACGATCATAAATTTTAGATTTTTCAATATATCCATTGATTAATTTACTTATATACAAAAATTCTAATTCTGCATCTTTTTGCACCAAAACAAACCGTTGAGTAATCTTGGTTTTACCTACAGAAACAATAAATGATCCTTCAGCATCAGTAAATCCAGCTAACCAACTATTAGTTAAACTAGGATTAATTTGATTTTATTTCAAAATCTAAATTATATTTATTTTTGAAATTTAATGCTCATTTATCGAACTGCAATTTACGTTTAAGTAAAACTAAATTACCATTAAATATATTTATTAATGTTTTAATATCATCTTTGTTTTTAATAATAAGATGTGCAGATTTAGAATTTGAATAAATATTTCCCATATTTAATTGAGATTTTATTTCATGTAATAAAGACAAATCGACGATGTGTAAGTGAATACTGTAAATATTTTTACCTCCTTTCGATATAATAAATGACCCATCTCCCTCAGTAAATCCAATAAATCATTCTAAAAATTTTTTATTATAACGTTTTAAAAGACTATTATCGAAAACAGGATTATCTAATTTGCATACACTTTTATTTAATTCAGTAATATTGTTGTCAATAAATTGACTTAATAATATTATTCCCTGCTGATTAACCACTTGTCCTTGAAGATCTACCAGGTTTACATTATTTTTTAAGATATTAGAAACATCCTTTTGTGTATCAACCGAATATCCAAAAATATCATTAAATACACCAGGCATTAAATAGGTTATAATAATTTGTTTTAAACAATTTAAACACTCCATAGGTATTAATAATACAGGTTTACCCCTTATCATTTACCAATGAACAAGTTAGTCCGTATTTTATTATTAATACATTTAATAATACTACGATATCTTTATAATTGTAAGAATAAGTATATAATATTAAGCCTGATTTTGTAAAATTTCCATATCCCATAATTCAATGAGCTAATGCTATTGGACTTAAAAGATCAAAAATATTTTCAGGTATTATTTTTACTTCGTTTTTATAAAAAATATTGTACAATTCTGTAAAACAAACTAATGACCTTGTTTGTATTTCCATATAATTATTAAGCTTTTTAGCAGAGCTAATATAATAGACAGGATAACTAGAACAATAGTGTGCTATATGAAAAAAGACAAACCAAAGATATTTAGAGTTATCTAAAGGTTGTTTTATTTTTATACGCACATTTTTAGCTTTAGCACTAGAGTAATTTAATTTTGTTTCACATAATATTAAACCTATTATAAGTCCTTTAATGTGAATAGGTAATTTAATAATTTCTACTTCATTTCTATTAAATTTTTTTCCTATCACGGATGTTAAATTTTTTCCTCAAATAGTTAAATCAGTACTATAATATCTAAATTTTCTGTTTATTTTTATGACTCCAGATTTTTTAAATATAGAGCATGAAGAAAATAAAGTAGTATTATGTAAGTTTATAAAACCTAAGGGTCTTAAGGCATTTGAGAATTTTCCAGCATATTTCAAATTTTGTAAAGGAGCTGAACTTTTTTGTTGTAGCCTAGTATCTCGAAAGATCTTGCCGATACACCAAATATATTCTGGCTCAATTAAGGCCTGTCGGAGACCCAGCTGAGAACTTTTAGCCATTGCACCAATTAATAAACAAATACAAATTAAAGTTACAACATTTTCACTTATATAAGGAGATAGGGAGAATACTGTTGAATAATCGATGTTACTAAACGCTCAAATCATCGCGAACATACCAATTGTTAAGAAACAATCACCTACTCTATTTGTTAATAATGCAGAAATAGAGCTTTGATTTGCGGCTATTCTAGTATATCAAAAATTAACTAGAAGATAAGAACAAACCCCAACACCTTCTCACTTTTAGGTTTTAATTAATAATATAAACTTTCAATTCATAAATTTCTAATTATCTATTTCTCTATACCTAATTTATACATCAATTCAGGTATAACAAAATTGGAAACTAAAGTTTTTAATTTATTTAAACTTGACTTACTAAATCTAATTCTTCATCCTATAATACCGTTTTTTAGCTCACGTTTATTGGCAGTAGCTTTTAAATCAAAATTTTGATTTAAAACTTCTATTAAAAGGTTTACTTCATCTAAACTATAATTTTCTGTACATAAAAAAATTGTTTGTTTATCGGTATCAAAATAACCATCTCCCATAATTAAATGGGCTAAACCAAGAGGAGTTAATAAATCTTTAATATTTGAAGGTACACATTTAATATTATTATTATAGAACAAAGCATGAATATCATTTAAACAAGGAAATTTTAAGGTTTTAAAGTAAATACTTTTATATACAAGACCTGTTCTCTTATCTTTTTTATTTCAATGATAGCAGGCGGAGTAGCTACTAATGGTTTAAATAAAATATATAAACTATTAACATAAGCTTCTTGTAAGGGGTAAGTATGATCTACAGACAGTCTTGCATTTCAAGTAGGTTTACCCTTTTCTAAATAAGCATCGGCTAGTAGCATACCTATAAGCGATTATCTTTGTTCTTTAGTTAACTCGTATTCTTTTTTATAGTTATTATTAAATTTCGTATCATTCTTATTACAAGTTTCGATAATATCTAAAATAAATTTATTCACTCAGTATATTTTTTTATATTTTTTTAAAAATATATCGGCTTTTATATGGCTTTTTCTGATTATTTTTTAAATATAAAGAAATAGCAGAACGTCTTATACCAATAGCTGTAGCTGCTTTACTTAAAGAGTTATATATAGTTTCAATGTTTTTTTCTAAATCTATCAGTTATACTTTGAGCTAGCTTACCTGCACCAATAGGTCTTGCTTTACCAAACATTGGATGTTTTACTCCTTTTTTAGCTTCGGACATTTTAGTAATAGTTTCGGCTAAATGGGTTTTACCGAACATTGGATGTTTTACTCCTTTTTTAGCTGCTGATATTTTAGCAATCGTTTATTCTGAATGTTTAAATCCTAGTGATGTACCTGCAATTTTTAATGTGTTATACTCAGGTTTCAAATTATTGATATAATACTGTTTTTCTATATAATTTTCAGAAGCACAATATTCAAGAATTTCCAACTGGAAGTTTGAATAACCATATTTTAGTAAAGCATTATAAATTATACTTTTACTTTTTTTTGTTCACTTTTTAAGAAAGAAATATAAAAATAATATTTTAATCTTCTACCCAAATTTTTACTACTTCCTATATAATACTTTCCATTTTCTAAATTTACTCAACGATAAACACCTGATTTACCTTTGTTTTCTTGAATAATTTGCGCTTTCTGAAGATAAGAATTAGAATAAATTTTTTCAGGTAATACGGGAGAAGAACTTGAATAATATTTTTTATTAATTTTTGGTATAATTGTTAACTTGTCGAATGTCCTCAAATTAAAGTTATTACTAGAATCCACACGCGCCCGTGTAGCGTGCGCAAAGGGAGAAAAAGTATAGAAACGTTTAAATAAAAATTTGTTGTATCCCACATATTTTGTACACGAGATTAAATCGTAGCCAGCGGGTACGACACTTTTATTAGAAAAATAATATAAGAGACAAATATTTATAATAAAGTAGATAGTAAATGCGAAATCTCACTAAATTATTTTACTATCCTTTAAAACCTAGGACTTTATCTTCATCCATAATCAATAGAAAGGATGTGTCACGTATAGTCTCTGAGGATACATTGAGTGACCTCTATGTTTTCCTGCTGATTGTTATAGCTTTAAAAGCCTAAATTCCCAGCAAATAGTGACATAATAATTTATTTGTTTTCACAAATAAACGGCTGAGATTTAACCAACAAACATTAGTAAGTAATTATCTGCAGTAACAAGAACCACCATCATGAACGTGAAAAGACTTAAATAGCTAAAGAATCGTTGATTATGTATATTGATCAAATTTATCATGCAACTAAATATTAGACAATTTTTCTACCTTCGTTCATACCAGATTTTATTTTTTGAATTATTTCAAGACCTTCCATTGTTAAATGTGAACCTTCAAGCATTAATTTATGAATTTTACATCAATCATAATAATCATACAATTTTACACCCACCAAAGGATTTTTGTCAAATAAAGGAATTATTATATTAGTAATATCTGAAAAATTAACTATATGTCAAGAAGGAGGGGAGTATAAAACATAGACTGTTGATTATGGAAATTATTATAAAAAAACTCAATATTGATTATTACCTTAAAAGTTTTTAATCTTCACATCTTTTAAATACATACCTATTTTTATAAGGTTTTTGTTGATTTTTAGATAAAAACTTAGAAATAACAGATTTGCTAATATTTAAAAATTTAGCTGCGGAAGTTATAGATTCATATATTATGGTTTCATTATTTAAAAGATCACACACGGATATTTTTTTAGAAGGACTTCCAGACCCCTCAGGTCTTGCTTTACCAAACATTGGGTTTTTTTCTCCTAATAATTTAGCCCGCGTTTCATTAGAAACAATTCTCCCTAAAAGAGCAGCGGATATTTTATCTCGAGTTTCTTGTGAATGTTTTTTACCTATTCTAGATCCTGCAATCTTTAAAATATTATACTTCGGTTTTAAGAGATCAATATAATACTGTTCTCTTTTTAAACAATCTTTAAAATCACAATATTATAAAATTTCTAAACTAAAGTTCGAATTACCATATTTAATTAAAGCTCTACAAATTGCCATACTATTATTTAGTAGTAAATATTTCGTATTAAAATATTGTATAAATCTTTTAGATAATTCAATACAGCTGCTTTGCAGCTGGTATTTCCATTTAAATTATTTTTTCAGCAATAAACTCCTGATTTTCCTCTATTTTCTTTAAGTATTTTTAATCTTTCAGTGTCAGTATTTAAATATACTATGACAGGCTTCGATGTAGAAAAATGCCTAGTTCCAAAAAAAGCGTTAAATCCCGTAAAATTTTTATTATAAAAAAGATCTGTATGCCCTAGAGAGCGTTTAAACAATTTAGTAAAACCAATATGTTGCATAGAAGCATTTGATAATAACCTCTTTTTAAACATAAAATCCATTTTTTTAGTTATTTGTAAATAGATCAAACTTATTAAACAATAAAAAAAAAATTCCGCGCAGGTTGATTTGGATATTTATAAATACTACTGTCCCTAAATATTTAATTAAAACCTCCAATAATTTTAAATCTCTTTCATGTTGAGTTACTTTAAATCTTAATTGTACTCGTTTTCCTATTTTATTTGTTGATTTAATAATATTAACACTAAAATTACCTTCACCGCTAACAAAACCAGCAATTCAATATGGGTCGAATGTTTTCAGTATTAATAACAGGTCTTTCAACTGGAATGTATTCATTAAACTCAGATTTTAACATATCAGATAAACCTAAATTCATTGATGTTTTTATATTAATAATTTGATATAAACCTTCTTTAGTAAGATGAACTTTATTATTCATGAGTTTTAATGCTTGATTAAATAAAAATAAATCTGCAGCTTTTTGAGTTAATAGTGGATATTTTTCAAAATGAATAAGAAGTTTATTCAAATCTTTAATAGAATTAATTGAATAAATTACTCTATTTTGTTTATAATCTTTATGTATTAAACCAATACCACCCAAATATTGTTGTAGATTTAATAATATATCAATATCACGTAAATGTAAACCTACTTGAAATTTTAATTCAACCTTTCAGCCTAATGTTCTTTTCTCATTTTTATTTACTAATATAGAAAATGAACCTTCAGCATCAATAAAACCTGATCAAAACCAAGGAAGAGAGTTATTAAGTGTAGAAAAATTTTTTTTATTTAATTGTTTAAATAAATATTTGATTTGATAGTTTATTTCAAAACTCATTAAAGTACGTCTTAAATACACTAATCGTTTAGTGCATAAAATATTGTATACTAGTTGTTCTTTTACAGATTTTTTATTAATAAAATCTGATTTAGATCCATGATAACTCATTTCATTTTTAATCAACTTATGCTTTATTACCTTACCTGAATCACTATTTCAGCCACTTAAAACCTTTCGGCTAAAGTTTGATATCAAAAGTTTTAGAGAATTTCTGGAATTAAATATCTTATCCCCATTATATCGAGGATCATGGCTCATATAGCTAATAGAATAAAGATGAACTAAAGAAGACACCACTAGAACAGGAAGAAGCATAGAAACTGTCAATGCATCAAAGTGAAATGCTCAAGATATATTTAAAGATTCTGAATCAACTCAACGAATAAGTTTAAGTGATACAGGAATGTTATTAAGACCTACTTCAAGATAAGCCATAATAGCTAGTAGTGTTGTAATAATAACTAAAGTAGTTGTTATTATTTGAGATCCACTAACTCCAATTTTTCTACCAAAAAGCCCGGATAATATTGCAGATGTGTTATTCAAAAGCGGGGCATTCCTTTGTAGGAGCACCCTATGCAACAGAGCCACGCAAAGCGCGCTACGTCGCTTTTTATCTTTTGTTTCCATTTTTTACAAAATGGCTCAGACTATGTCTTCGTATTAATTATTTTTTTTATATTTATAAGCTGTAAGTTTATTAAACACACCAGCATATCTCGCTAATACACTCTTCTACATTATTTTACAAATAGCGGTACAAAACTAGTATATACTGATTGTTTAATTTATTAAAGACACGTATTAACCAAAATATAATGTAAAATTTTTTATACGCAAGGTATTTAGATCGTTATTCACTTTCTAGTCGTTGAACGTTTTTATTTACTTTTTTCAATCACAAAAACTAAATAAACTTCGCTTCAAATTGTTTTAAAAAAACTTCTTTGAACTTAACCTTGTTTTATTCATTGTACGTAACACAACGGGGCCTAACCTTTACCCTAATAAAGGTAAAATTATTATTAAATAATACACTATATATTTTTTTATTATTATTATTTTCGCTTAATCTAGGATTCGTTATTGAATTAGCAGTTGCGGAATCACGACGACTATTTTTTGTTAGACCTTTAATTTATTCTAATCCTTCTTTTGTAAGATGAGCTTTATTCTTCATTAATTTAGCGACTCGTTCAAAGTATACAAAATCTAGATATTTATCTCCTACGACCGAATTTTTTTCAAAGAATGGTATTATTTTTTCTATGATATCAGAAAATTTGTTAACTCTACAATCAAATGCACTTCCATTTGGATAAATTTTACCACAACCTAAATTTTTGTTAAATTTTTAATTAATTGTTCGTCTCGTTTATGTTGAGTAACTAAAAATCTTAATTGAACAGATTCTTTAAGTTTATAGTTTTTATCTTTTACAATGCTAATAGAAAAACAACCTTCACCTGTGACAAAACCCGCTACCCATTGAGGATCTTTTATTTCCTGATTTATAACTTCAGGTCTTTTTACAGGTTTAACATCAGGGAAAGCAGCTTTTAAACTGTCTGTCAATCCCCGATTCATAGAAGCTCTGATCGCTACTAATTTTAATATCCCTTCCAAAGTTAAATGATCTTTAGATTTAAAAAGTTCAAACGCTTGTTTAAATAAAAGAAAATCTGCATACTTTTGTGTAATAAGATTAAATCTTTATAAAAAATTTATCAAAACTAATACGTCTTTGGTTGATGAAATCTTTAATTTAACGGCATCTTCGCTATGTTTTGTAATAGATCCAATACCTCCAAGCGAATTTTGAATTGCTTCTAAAATAACTTTATCATGAAGTCCGATCGAAAACTGAGGACTAACTCTCCAATTAGTTTTACTTTTTGAATCTTCGCTAAAACTTAATATGAAAGATCCCTCTGCATCTATGAAACCAGATATAAAATAAGGGTCTAATTTTTCTATATTAAGCGAATTTGTAGAATAATTTTTTTTGAAAAATATAGTTTTCTTTACGCTGCTACGATTAAATTTATCGTATAAGCTTAAATAATTTTGCTGCATTGACCCTAATAAAGGTAAAATTATGATTAATAAGTACATTATTTATATTTTAATTTATAATTTTTTTCGCTTAATCTGGGCTCAGTAGTTCCAAGAATATTAGAAATTGAATAATTTCTAATTTCTATTTTTTTTATATCTTTTTTCACAGGTATATCAATAAATGGATAATTTACAGTTACAGTTACTATATCTTTAATACTTACTGCTATACTTCCTCTCATTCGATAAAATGCTACTAATATTCCTAATCCTATAGCCGATTCTGCACCAGCAATAGCTATAATATAGGCAGCAAAAGTCTGCCCTATTATATCATCAAAATTTAAAGAATTTATCAATATCAAGTATGTAATAGATAATAACATTATTTCTATTGAAATTATCATTAATATTATATTTTTTCTATTTAATACAAAACCAAATATACCAACCAAGAACAGTAACAGGGACAAGTTCATTATTTATTATTATCTAGACTATAAATAATGATAAGTTTTAATATTATTGAAATTAAAATTGAATAATTTTATATTATAAACTTTATATAAATAACAAGCTTAGCTACCATACACGCTTTAGTTTATATAGTACAACTAAATTATAAGCACCTGGTTGCATAGAATAGTTCGATGCATTAAATTTTAATAATCAATATCTATATTAAAAATTTTTATTTAAAACTTTTAAATAATTTACACAATTTTTTATTTGAAATTAAAAGATATGAAGCAATTATTATTGGTTATTTTTTAGAGGATTTTATCAATAATTATTTATCGTGAAGAATTCAAAATTCTTATACTGATAATTAATTTTATTTTTTTTATCCTTCACTTTAATAATACTAATTTTTGATAAACTATCAAATACAAGAGTCCTGGGTTGATTTATTACTTTTCCTTATTCAATAAATTTTGGAGTTTTATTTGACCTTATATAATATTTTAATATATAATAGAAAATTATCTTTAATACAAGCCAAAAAATGTTTTAAAAGCAAAGGGTAAAAAACTACCTTACCTAAAGCCAAGCGTTACACACTTGTTTTATTAAAATATACACGTTACACAATATAGATAAATTTTTATAATTTTTAATTTAAAATTGTTATAAACCAAATTAAAAAGTTATAACTATTCAAAAATCGAAAACTTGAACTTGGGGTCATAAATTATTGAAATTAAAATTATATTAAATCATTATTAATAAAAATATTATAAAAATAAAATTTAGTTGGCTATTTTGACAAAATAAATATTAAAGGTAAAACTAATTAATCTGGAGGTTTTCAAATTTTAATTAATATTATAAATTTATTATTATTTAAATTACTAAATTTTAAATATATCCAAATTAAGAATAATCTTAATTTTTTAAATTTTTTAAATAAAAATAAACGTTGAAAGATATATCTAATAAACTTTGTTATTATAAATTGATTATTATTTAAATTACTAAAATTTAAATATCTAAAAAATAATAATATTGATTTTTTATTTTTTTTAATATACATTGAAAGATATATCTAATAAAATTTGTTATATAAAGAGTTTTTAATATATTTATATATAATAATTGTCTAAAATATGTATTAAACCATAAAATACACCCTATTCTAAAGAAAAAACATGAATTTTGAATAAAATAATATTGCATATAAGATGATTCCCATATCTCCAATAAATCTGAATCATTATTTAATCCACTATTTATTAACGAATTGTATGATTCATCATTGGGCACGTGATTTGAAGATAAATCATCTAAATCGTTTAGTTCAATAAAATATTCATTTTCTAAAAAACTAGAAGTTCCTTCATCAATATCTATATTACTATCATTAATTAAACTTGAATCATAATTATTTTCTAATAAATCATTATTATCATTTGTATTTAATTTTAAGAATCAATCTTCATCCTCAAGATTAGGGGGGGTATATAATATAGGGAATTTGCATGTAATTTCACCAATATTATCCTCTATCTGGTACTCATTCATATAACGTTGGATATCCCTTCTTCTACTAAGATATCCTTCATAAAGATCATTTAATCAATCAGTAATTATAAAAAATTCAGAAATATTACCTTTTTGGCTAGCATTTTTAGCAAGATAAGCTTGGTCTCTTAAGGTTTCTTCTTCATCTGATAATATATTTTTCATTCTTTTTAAATGATTTCTTGCTTTGATATCGTTGCTTAATGGATGAAAATTATTATAACCTTTTAAATTTTCATGAGTATCTACTCCGGTTAAATTTAGCATCTCCTCAGTTAATTTAAAATCACTACTACCTAAACCGCTATCACTTATAATAGATATAGATTGAGGATTATCGTTATATGAATATTCCTTATAACTAGGTCTTTGATAAACATCATATTCCATTTTTTTTTCTATTTCAGAATTTTTTTTTTAATATCCAATATCAATGTTTATCATCGCCGAAGGCGATGTATTTAAATTATCATTTATATCTTGCATATTTAGTCTATCTTCCGTTAAATTTTGATTATCCTGGTTAAGAACTAAATTTTTGCTTGATGATGGTAAATTATCAGAAGAAGATGAATCATTATCGCTTTCATCATATTCATAACTTTTCATTTTTCCTTTATTATTTATAGCCTCTGAAAGATCTTTATCATCACAATTTGAAAAAGGAGCCCAAGAATTATCGTAATTTGATAAAATTACGCTATTTGAAAAATATCTTATTCTTAATTTTGAAATATTAAAATTATTTTTTTGAATTCCACTAATTAGGACTAAATATATTAGGTAATTATAATCTGAAATATCAATAAATAATAAAAAATATAAGACAGTAATGAAAAAAGGAATATTAACATAAATATAATAGTAAAATTTTCTATTATATTTGATAGATTAATTACAGCATTTCTTTTAATTTTTTTTAGATTATTTAACGCTTGTATTAATTTTTTTAAACATATAAAATATTTCGCCATAGGCGATGGTAAAATTAATTGAAAAATAAAAAATATTAAAACTACAAAGTTTTGTATTATGGAAGTAATTAGGAATAATCCTCCATATACACCAATTCCTGTTCCTAAGCATATTATATCTAAACTATTAAAAGCTAAAAAAATTGAATATAGTAGTATTAAAGAAGTTATTCTATTATAGAACAAATACTTATCTTGTCTAAATGTTACAGCATTTATTAATAGTAAAAAGCAAGAAGAAATTAAGATCATAAAGTAATTATGGAATTGAACCAAATTGCAATCATATTGTAAAAAATTTTATACATAAATAATATATAAATATAACAATAAATTTGGAATTGAACCAAATTGCAACCATTTTACCTCTTAAAAATTTAGGCATAAATAAATTATATAAATATAACAATATATTAATATTTCTTTTTATTGAGGGCGGTTTCAACCGCCCCCCTCCCTTACAAACCATCGCAACGTCTCATTATTAAATTTATAATAATATATATTTAAATATATCTTAATAAAAACTAGGTTTTGAAAATTATCAATAAAAATAATTATTTCGCAAAGCTAAATAATTACATTGGCCTTCACCAGTATGTTAAAAACAAATTTTTGTTTTTTATTAAATGTATATTATGAACAACAACTAAGGTTGAATAAGAAGAACTAAATTAAATGTAAAGTTTTATACTAATTTTTATCTATTAAATATGATAATCTTTAACCGCAGCAATGCGTTAGCTAACGCAGTAATGCGATAGGAGACCGCAGCTTACTGCGGTCCCTTGTCGCTATAAATTTAAAAATCTTAAATTCAATTTTTCAACTTAAATAGTTGGTTACCATTAATATATTAAAGTGGCCAATAGTCGACGCACTCGCTTAAATTAAAATTTCAAGCATTTCTTTGGCATTTTGAATATCTTCTGGGCTAATGTTGCTATTTTCCAGCTCCGTCAGAATTAATGATTTAGTTGATTCCCCATGTGCTGTTTTAGCTGCATTTATACTATCTATGAGCTCATTTAGAGATCTCTGCGATAAAACATTCTGAAAATGTGGGTGAGTATTATGATTTCTATTACCTCATTGAATATTAAAGTATATTTTAAATGAATCAATTACACTAGTTATAAGAAAGGTAGTATTCAAGATGTATTTATTACTACTATCTCTAAATCTTGCAAAAATTTGATTTATTCCTTCTTTTTGTTTGGAATTAGAAAGCGTAGATTCGGATTTTTGTATACCTAACCCAAAAGTAAATAAAAGATCCCCTATTAAGCTAGTGAAAGGAATTAAAAATAAGTATCATAAGAAATAAAATAATGTCATAAATTGTCCAATAACTACATAGGGGGATTCAACATGTTTAGCTCCTAATATAATTAAAATTACAAAATTAGCTACATATATTCAAAAGATAATTTTTGATATAGGTTTAAACTGGAAACCTCTTGTTTTAGATAAATCAAAGTAAGGTAAAGTTAAAATTGCTAAGATAGCTCCAAACATTGCAATAACTCCTAACAGCTTGTTAGGTATTGAACGAAGAATTGCATAGAAAGAAAGAAGATCTAGAATTTTTAACATATAATTTATTAATAAATATTAAGTATTTATAACAATTTATAAGCAACAGCTTTATAAACCTAATTTATATAACATTTCTTTAACGAAAAATGGACGAACTAAGGATCTTAAATTATCCATAGATTCTTTAAATATATAAATTCTAGGTTTTTTATCTCTGTTATAATGAATTGAACATCTAAAATTAAATTTATCTTGTAGCGTAAACATAAGTTTATCTACGTCTTCATTAGAAAATGCATAAACACTTAAATGAAGTCCGGTATTATGTTTACTTCCATCGTCTTGAATTCAAAAGGCTAACCCTCTAGGAGTTAACAATTCGTAAATATTAGATGGAACTTTTTTTACATTTAATACATAAAACATTTCTTTATATTCATTAAAACAGGGAAGTCTCATAGTAGTGAAAGATATAGCACTGTACGTTTTTTTAGTCCTATTGTCTTTGACTATTTTTAAATAAGGTATATAATCCTTTACACAATAAGGTTTAAAGAAATTATATACATAGTCAAAGTATTCCTTATGAGCTACAGCAGTTTGAGCATAAGCTATATAGGAATTTCCCGTTGGGGATCCTTCTTACTATGTTAGATATAGATTGTCCATTTAAAATGGAAACTATAAGCTAGATAAAATTTAATAGTAATAACACCTATTAAATTTTAAAATTATTAAGCTGATTGATATTATAACCAAATTTAACTTTTTTGCGTTAATTTATATTTATTTAATAAAAGCTTGTTAGCCTTTATGTGTCTACGGACAGTTTCAGGATGAACCTTAAAAAACTTTGCCGCTTGAGTCATAGATCTAAATTCCATGCTTTCTCCATTATCAATATTAATAACGATAACAGGTTTTGCTGTTATAGCAACATGCTCAAGAGAAGCATTAAGCTTGGCTAAATGATCTTTATGTTTTTGACTAGCGTTAAGTTTTTTTAGATGCTCTCTATTTTTAGCTAAAGCTTCTTCTGATCGTCCTAAAGCTCCTGCTTTTATTTTACTCTTAACTTCATCACTATGTTTAGCTCCTAATCTTGAACCGGCAATTTTTAAAATGTTATATTCAGGTTTTAATAAATCAATATAATACTGTTCTCTATTTATTAAATCTGATGGGTTACAATATTCTAAAATTTCTAACGTAAAATTACCAAAACCATGGGTTAATAAAGCTTTGTAAATAAGCATAATATCTTTAAGATCTGAAAGATAAGAAATATTAAAATAATTTCTTAATCTCTTAGATAAATCTACACTGCTACCCACATATTTTTTACCGTTAACTTTATTTTTTCATAAATAAATCCCTGATTTTCCTTTATTTTTTGTTAAAATAGATGCTTTATCTCCTTTAGGATCAGAATAAACTAAAATAGGAATTAATGTAAAAGTAGAATAATATAAATTTAACACTATGTTATATTCAATCATAATATTATCTAATAAAAAAGGAAAAACTAAAAATATAAACAATGAGAATATTCTAACTATGTGGACTAAGCCATCACCGAGCATAATACCGATTAGTATTTCTTTTATTTCATCAGGAAGAGTAATACTAGCTCTTTCAGACGAAGATAAACGTGAAACACCTTTTGTTGAACGACCAGCTAAAGTTAAGCAAGGTAAAAACAGATAAGTATGATCATGTTTATCATTATATCGCTATAATGTTTGGACTATATCTTTATTTATAATTAATTTATATAATATTAAATATCTTATGTATAGTCTCTGAGGAAATTATTAAATTAAACAAATTTATTTTAATTCCCTGCTGATAGTCATCTCAAATATTGAAATGAGTTTCCAGCATTTAATAAATTTAAGTGACATCTTTACTTATATCACTCTGGCACTCAATTATGTTAACATAAGGATATTTATCCTTATTTCCATCTTTCACAAGATGGTTCAGACTATATCATCAACTCATATCATACAATATGCAAGATGAAAGGCATTCGTGAAAAGATTATTGTTAAAATTACTCACTTTCTAGTCGTTAAACGTACTTATTACTAAGAATTAAACAAATGTATTAATAAAAAAGTATAATTCTACTTTATAACAAGTTTCGCTGTATATTGACTAATTTGTCGAGCGAAGCTCGATTATATATTTAGTTATTTATACATTTTACCTTTTTTTTTTTAATAGTTAAATTAAAAAAGACAGTATATAAAAATTAAAACAGGTTTATCATCGCGTAGCGATGGAAATTAGCGTCCCGCACTGGAGCAGCGCTGGGCGCGCCGCGCGTGCTTTGCACGCGCGACGTTATATTTTTGTTTACACACAAAAAATAAAATTTTATTTAAATCCATTATTTATTAATCAATTATTTAAATTACTATTACGATACTCAATAGCTGCTTTTAAGGCTTGTGTTGGTCCACCGTAGGTTTTAAAGAAAAAATATTTAGCTTTAGGTTTAATTTTCAAGCCAGAAGGTAAAGTAACTAACCAAGATTTATCTTTACTAACACAGATATAAAATAAATCTTCTTTACCTGTTAAATCTTCATAGTATGATTCTTTAGTTTTTTTAACAGAACTATTCAATCTATTTTCAAAATAAACTTCAATTTTATTTTTTCAAAAATCAATATTATTTTTAAATTTAGGAAAAGCATTATTAAAATAAATAGCCCGTAATAAAGCTAATTGGCCCTGTTTTCAGTGTCTAGAACCTACACTGGATAAAAGTAAATATTTATTTAAAGGACTAATTTGTAATTTTTTTCAAAAAAATCATTGAGAATACTCATTAAATAAAGAATAAAAATTTTTTACATTAGCAATTCCTTCTATTTTTAAATAAAGCAACTTATTATTTTTTTGAATACTAATAGTAGATTTTATAGATAATATATTTAAAAACTTTACAATATTATTAAATAAATTTTCATTATTTAGAGTGTTTTTTTGAAATATTCGAAACATAGGTATAAATCATATACCTTTACCTGAATCTCTAATTCTAATAGAAAAAGACCCATCTCCTAAAATAAAGCCTAATATAAATAATACACTTAAACTGGAATCATTTTCTTCATACTTGTTTAAAACATTTAAATATTTAGGGTTTATCGCTTCATTTAAAACTGCTTTAATTTTATTTGATAAACTCAATTTATTCATAGATAAATGAACTAAATTATATCCAAGTATAATTTTTCTTATTATCTCTTTTTTAGTTAAATATCTATCTGACCTTAGTAGATGAATATCCCTTAACATATATAAAGCTCTATATTTGTTACCATAAACAAAAGAGATATAAGGAATTACTTCAAGAATAGTCTTTCAAGATCTAGAACTAAGACTAAGATGGTAAATATTCATAGAAGTTTTAGAAATTGTAAAATTAAAATTTTTTTTTCAAACTACTCACAATAAACATAAAAAATCTATACTAGGTATACTTACATTTTGACTAATTTTTATTTGAGGAGTAAAAATAGATTTCGAGATAAAAGGAAAATATCCTCCAGCATACCCTTCAGCTTGAAAAACACCATTCACTAATAATTGAAAATTATTAAAATCTTTTTCTTCTCAATTTTTTACAATTGAAATAGCTTTTTTTTTTCTAATTTCTATTAGTTTAATTAGTTTTAATTTAGATATTAAAATGATTTTATTATTTATTAGAATATAGCCCAACTCTAAAGAGTTGGTAATTGATTTATTTGATTTTAAGAATAAGGGTGATATTAAATAAACATAATTTAAAAATTCTAAAACAAAATTTTCCTGTGAAATTTTTAAATTTTGTATCGCCGCCGGAGTTTGCATTGGATTTGCCACAAAAAAAATTTTTTTTATTTATTGATTAATTAACTTAAGTTTTTTTTTAACATATTCAATATAGCACTATTTCTATAACAAATTGCAGATTTTAAAGCTTCATCGCTACCACCGTAAGTAGAACACATAAACGCTTTATTGGATTTTTCTGGTAAAGTTAAAGATGTAGCAAACCTAACTTGTCAGCCTCTAATTTCTTTAGTATTGGGTTTATACAATGGAAATATATAATAATTACCTTTATCTCTTCGGTTATTAACAGTTTCAAGTCAGAGGTCTAAACGTTCAATTCAAACACTTTTTTCAGTAATACGCTCATTGTTACTACTGTAAATTTTTTCAATTAAAAGTTTAAGTCCAAAATATGTATGGTGACCTCCTATATTAATAAGAGTTTTTACTCAACTAAATAACTCAAAAGAATCAGATTTTCAATATAAATAATGTGAATGCTTTTCTAGTAATGGAAATAAATTTAAATATATATTATCTATACCTTTTGCATTTAGTACATAAACATTAGTATCTTGTCGTTTATGTAAATGACTAGTTACACCACAATTATTAAGAATTTTTAATAATCTAGACATAATTTCAGCATTTATTTCAACACCAGATTGTTCAATACTAAACATAGGCAAAATAACTACAGTATTATTTTTTTCTCTCCATTCTAACTTTAAATGAAGAGAACCATCTCCTAAAAAAAACCCTAGTAAAAATAGAAAAGAAGGCAAATTAGGATTTTCATCATCAAAGCTTTGCTTTGATGATGGTATATTATCTAACAATTCAAATTTTAAATTTAAAGAATCAAGTTTATCTTTTAAATTCAATTTGTATCTAGGAGCATGAGCAGTTAAAGAATATGCAAGATATATTAATTCTATTTTTAACATTTCTAAATTAGTATTATTGTTTTTTATTAAATTTTTAATTTCATAAATTCGGGTTAACTTAGATATAGCTTGATATTTAGCTCCATAAAGCATAGAAAAATAAGGTTTAAATACTGAAAAAAATACATCCCAACCTGACAGTTTATATTGAATAACAAATTTATTGAATTTATTTATTGTAATACTAAATGTCCCTTTATTTGATAAAGCACTATTTAATTCTAAAAAGAACTTAATACTTTTTTCACTTAATAATTGAGTAGCAGTACAAAGAGGATAAAAATTTATATCTGTTTTAAAATGATTGATTTGAAAATAAATCAAAATTATTTAAATAAAAATTCATCACGATTCCGCAATAGCTCTCTAAAATATAAAAGCAAAAAATCATTATTGTAAAAATGTAATTTTTTTAATCTTTATTGTTTCTATAAAAATGTTTTTACCAGAAAATAAATAAAGAATTAAGTATAAAATTCCTATGTATCTACCCCTTAAGAATCATTTATTATAAATTTAATAAAATATCTCATATATGTTTAAAACTTTATAATTTATTTAATAATATACTCTTGGTGTTATTTTAAAATAATAATATAAGTAATTTAACCTTTAAACTTATCTAAGTATTAATTACAAAATTAAATACTTTTTATTATTAACTTTTTTTTTTGTGTTTTATCTTAAAAATATATAATAATTACCTTTATCTCTTCGGTTATTAAATTTATAGAATCGGCGGCAGCGCCGCCGCCTGAATCTAATTTATCTTTAAAATTCAAGATGTAGGTTGGTAACAACAACAAAGGTTGAATAAAAAAAAATAGATCAGTTATACTAGCCGCCTATTAATTATAGTTTTGAGCGGCCTACGACCGCGATATATTTATTAGAAAAAATATTATTTTTATAAACTACTTTGTACCATATCTTATATCCATCTCATTACGAATTTTTATAATCTCTTTTAAACCTTTTTCAGTTAAATGATTTTTATTTTTCATAATAACAGCAACACGTCTAAAATTCTCGAAATCTTTATTTTTTTCGCCTAAAATAGGATATTTAAAAAAATAAGGTATAATTAGTGATTCAATATCTACAAATTTAGAGACAATATATTGAACAGAATTCAATTGAGGATATTGATATAAATTACCACATTTAAAGTATTCAATAAAATTTTTCATTAAAAATATATCTCTTTTATGCTGACCTACAGAAAAGACCAATCTAACAGATTTACCAAGATTATTCTTTTTTGCTTCATCTATTCCTACTCTAAAACATCCTTCACCGCTGACGAAACCTACTACTCAGTAAGGATCTTTAATTAATTGATCTCTGATTAAAGGTCTAGGAGCAGGTATAATATCCGCAAAAATTTTTTTCAAGGATTCTGATAATCCTCAATTAATTGACGACTTACAACTAATAATTTTATGTAATCCTTCTACAGTTAAATGATTTTTATTTTTAACTAATTGAAAAGCTTCTTTAAATAATAAAAAATCTGCGTATTTTTGAGTTATCAATGGATAATTTGAAAAATGATTAATAATTATTTCTATATCCTTTAAAGAAGTAACTCTATATCTAATAGCATTTTTTTCATATTTTGATACACTTCCTACACAAAAAAATTTTTGTATTAAATTTAATAAATAAAGATCACGAGAATGTGAACTTATAGAAAATTCAAATTTAACTCTAAATCCTGTTTGCATATTTTTATTACTTTCAATATATATCATAAAACTTCCCTCGGCATCAGTAAATCCTGAGATAAATCAAGGATTTAATTTAATATTATTTTCATAAGACGTAGAACTAATTGAAGAATAATTTATTTTTGTATAACGATTAAGATTGAAACATAATCGTCTACGCAAAGTAAGGCAAGGCAAAGAAAGAAGTAAGAAAGGTAATTGTGAGTCCAAAGCCATTCTTAGTCATAATTTTATTTTTATTCCCTTAATTGACCTCCTATATATCCTTCAGCCGTCGAGGGCGCTAGCGCCTGCGATGGCATTCTCGCGCGCCTAGGCGCGCGGGAAGCCTGAAAAAAACCATTAACAAGTTCTTGGAATTCCTTAGATGACTTATTTTCGTTAGGTTTAAACATATTTTTTTTTAGTATTAAAATAATTTCGTGCTTCTAGAACCGTCATTTCAACATCTCCTAATCTACCTAATTTATTTTCTTCTTTAGATTCAATCTTAAAAATAAATTCAAATATTGAATATAAATAATTATAAAAAAAATATATACAATTAAAAATTGAAATAATATAATAAACAGCGCCTTTAGGCGCTGAATATAAAAACAAAATAAGCACAAAAAAAGTTAATAATGAATAATAAGCCATATTAATCAGGTTAAATTTTTATGTTATTATTTATAATAAACCCATTTAATTTAACCAAATAAAATATTTTAATTACAATAATAAATAAAAATTATGATTTGATAATTTATTTCAAAATTCACTATAGTATACCTTAAACAATGTTTAATTGTTAATTACCGTCTACACGTTGCTCTTTTACAAATATAAATTGATTTAGATACGCGGTTAGCCATTTTTAATTTATTATATTAAATAATTATAAAACTATCTTTTAAATTATTATCTTACATAAGTAATTAGCTTATTCACTTTAATTTTTAAATTATAGCTAGATATTAAAAGTTTTAGACCGTTCCCGTAATTTGATAATTTTTCCCGCAATTTATTCAGGAACGTAATTTTCGCTATCACCCAGAAGATTTGGAAAAAAGTAAATAAAGAAAGATAATACTCAAATAAATAAGAATAAAGTAATTAAATCTTTAAATAGGTAATAAGGTGACATTGTAACTCTAGATGAGTTAGATGATAATCCAAAAGGATTACTTGACCCAGCTGTTTCATGTAAACCAATTAAATGCAATAATACTAAAGCAGCCAGAACAAAAGGTAAAACAAAATGTAAAGCAAAGAATCTATTTAATGTAGCATTGTTAACTGAACAATTGTGTTGGTAACCCCATAATCATAAAAATATGAAAATTCTCGTTACACTCAACATGTCTCCATGTTGTTCGGATTAAATCATAATCTGATTTTAGTATTTGTCAGGTATATTGAATTTTTCTGCATAACGTGGTATAGTACGAAGCTGTTTAAGTCACAATAAATACTGTAGTTTCTTATACCCCAAGAATTTTATTGGTGCATTTTGTATAAATTTAATAACATTTTCAACAGATCTTACACTAGATACTTTTATTTTAGAACTATTAGTTTTATCTACTCTAACACTTTGAGTTAAAGATAAATATTTAGAAATAGCTAAAATTAAAATATAACCATCAGTTTGAGAAATTTCGAAACTAGCCACGAAAGAAGGATCAATAGTTGGTTTATATACACTAAAGCAAGCTTCAGCTTCCATAAATCCTATTAATCAAGCAGATAGATAAGGTATATTTAAAATTGATTCTATAGAATTTAAAGGAGTTTTAGGACGTACGTATGGAGGCAAATCTTTATATAATTTAATATCAGATAAAAGTGCAGATCTAAATCTTAAATAATCATATTGTTTATTTGATATTAACACGGCGATCAAATTTATCATGCAAATAAATAAAATTTTATTTTATGCGTTGAAAAATAAAACACTGTTAAAAAATAAGAACACGGCACGCCTATGACTGATATTTTAATTTATTTTCTTCCTTTATTCATTCCGTGTTTAATTAGATTAATGATTTCTATTCCTTCAAAAGATAAGTGAGCTTTGTCTTTAATTAGAAGAGTTGCTTTTTTAAAATCTTGATAATCTTGATATTTAACCCCAATGATAGGGTGTTTATCAAAAAACGGAATTATTTTTTCAACAATGTTTTCCAATTTAGTAATTCTAAAGTCTATGGCTTCACGATATTTATAAATATTCCCAGCTTCAAAATAGTCAATTAAACTAGTTAATAATTGCTCATCTCTAATATGTTGAGTTAATTGAAATGTTAATTTAACAGCTTGTCCTGTTTTAGTTGTTTTAGAATTAGATACAGTAACAAGAAAACAACCTTCTCCACTAACAAACCCAGCTAACCATAGAGGATCTTTAATTGTTTGATCCAATACAACTGGCCTTGGGACCGGAATAAGATCGGGAAATAATGCTTTTAAATCAGGACTGAGACCTCGGTTTAAAGAAGCCTTAATAGCTACAAGTTTTAAAAATCCTTCAGAGTTCAAATGTTCTTTATTTTTTATTAAATTAAAAGCCATTTTAAATAAAAGATAATCTGAATGTTTTTGAGTTATCAAGGAATAATTATCAAAATGATCTATTATTATTTTTAATTCTTTAATAGCTTGTACTCGATAATATATAACATCATTTCTGCAATAAATTTTTCCAACATTAAAAAAATTTTTAATTGATTCAAGTATTGCTATATCTTTTTTATGTAAATTTATTCCAAATTCAATTTTAACTCTTCAACCTGTTGAATATTTTTTATTTTTATCTAAATATACCATAAAAAATGACTCACCGTCAGAAAATCCTGTGAATAATCAAGGTTTCATGATAATTTCTTGTGTTTTATTAACCGTTGAATAAAATCTTTTTTTATTTATTTGGTTAGAAAGGATTTTGACTTGATAATTTCTCACGAAATCCGTTAGAGTACACCTTAAACAAGAAGTACCACCAACTTGCCTACTACCGTCTACTCGTTGCACTTTTACAGTTTTATTGGCCCACTGCTCTCTACAGCCATCGCTAAAATCTGATTTAGCTACGCAATTGTCCATTTTTCTTTCGATTCCATGGAGATTTCCGTAATTTGATAGTATAAGACCCACTAAAGACTGTTTCCTACACAGTCAAGCAGGATATTTATCAAAAATAGGAAGTATAATATCGATTAAATGAGATTTTTTTCTAATTTTAAAAAACACTGTTTCAGGTCTAGTTTTGGTTTTTCTAAAGGAAACTACCCCTATTCCTAATAATTCTTTAATTTTATATATAAGTTGAACATCTTTAATCCCCAATTCTATACCAAATTCATATAATAAATATTCTCTTTTTTTTGAAATAGAAAATCAACCATCACCTTCAATTAAACCTACTAAATATGCTAAACTCAGATCCCCTGTGTATAATCTCTGAGAAACTTCGAAATAAGTTTTATTTCTAATCCCTGCTAATTGACCTCTTGTTATTGGCTTTTTCACGGTTGTATGTTTACAAACGTATCCAATTCCTATATTTGAGGTTATTCTAGCACCAAACAGGGTTTGCATAACAATATCACTATTGTTAGGTTCTTCAATTATTAACAACAATAATTTTTTTAAACCTCCTCAGATGACAATATAATTTCGTATAATATTTAATTTATACTTACATCCTTTAAGATGTATTTAGACTATATCTTTAACCATTAAATAATTATGGTTATAGGGGATATCGTGTCGAGCTTATTGTTAGTATATCACTCATTAGTCGTTGAACGTTCTTAATCTAATACATACCCAATTAAGCTTCGCTACAAATAATCTTAATATTTAAGAGGTATAATATTAGATGTTTTTGTAATTTTCCCCATTTGCCTCTAAAACCTTACAGTTTTAAGGAGCCCTACCAGTTATTAATTTATTTATATTTTATCTGGATAATTTAAACTACTATAACGTAAACTTTTATTTAAATTGTTTAACCATTTAATGTATTGAATATATTTCAATCCTATTAAAGGATGTAAACCAGAAAATGAGAAAAAATCTATAACTTTTTGTACATCAGCTTTAGAGCTGACACTAAATTGATTATAATTATTTGTAGTATCTATTTTTCTATTAGTATTAAATACTAATTTAAAAGCTTCAAATAAGTTAGTATGTATTCTTTGTTTTAATTGAAAACAACCATCATTATTAGTTTTAATAAAAAAAGAACCTTCTGAATTTGTAAATCCTACAATTCAATTTTTAAAAAAATGTAATAAAGTAAAATCTAATGGATTTTTAGGTATATTAAAAACTGAAGGAATACTACTTAATTCAGGTAATTCATTATATAATTTTATATCATTTTCTAATATGTACATAGCTAAATTAAATTGATCTACTCTAGTATCAGTTAAAAAATAAATATTATTATAGATAAGTAATGGAAACAATACTTCTTGTAAATCAGTTTTATTTATTACTAATTTACAAGTTGGACTTTTTAAATCTTTGTAAACATTAATTTTACCTAATTTTAAAACAGATTGAATATAGTTTAAAGTAGATATATCTTCCAAATGTAAAGATATAGTTAATTTCATAGCTATAAATCCTTTTGTTGTTTTAGTTATCTGAATATACCCATCTCCATCTATTAATCCTACTAAAAAGGCTAAAAAAGATGAAGGTATTGAAAGATATTCTTGTTTATCCAATCTTAAAGATTTATTTTTTAATGCGTTTTTATGTACAGTACCTATAGTAGGTAAATAAATATCTTTTTTAGAAAGTTTCATTATTGTATCTTTAATAAAAACAATAATTTCATGATAAAATAAAATAATATAAATAAATATAATTAAAATAACTGTTTTTTCTGACTCAACAATATCCTGCCCAACCCAAGGAATCGCACTCATTAAGTTAGTAATAACAGTAGCTCCTCAGAGCGACATTTGACCGTAAGGCAGCACATACAATTTAAGCAATATTTACTTAAAAAACGACTATGCATTAAGCATCTTATTTATAATTTATATTCAGTAATATTATAAATAAAAGACACCTGTTTGTGTTCTAGTCTGTAACAACCATTATTTAAAATAGCTGACGATCTTCATTTTATAATGTTAAACGTTTTCACAAACATAGTATAAAATTGTTTTAATTATTTACTCACATAATAATAACACAAAATTAATATACTATGGAATAAATATATTTTACATATCTTTTACTATATACATTTTTTTAACAATTCCATTTGTTTTTAACGCACGTCGAATTGTTTTTTCATTACATGAAATATGTTTGGCAGCTGAAACTATGTCTTCAAAATTACCCACTATATACAAATTATTCCTTAAATAAGATTCAGATAAATAAACACGTTCGTTATTTTTATATTATCATTTAGATTATTATACATTATTATATAATTTTAGAATTAAAAAAATATAGGATTTTTATTTTCTACCTTTATTCATTAATGATTTTATTTGTTTAATTTCTGTTAACACTTCTTTAGTTAAAGAAACATAAGTATTTCCTTTTAGTAACATAATTTTTTTGAAATCTAAAAAATCAAATAATTTTTTACCTTGAAGAGGATACTTATCAAAAAATGGGACAATCTTATATTTAATATCATCAAATTTTGTTACAACATAATTTCCATGTAAAGGTTTAGAAGATTTACTATATCTTCCACATTGAAAATATTCTACTAAACTATTTAATAGTTTTACATCACGTTCATGTTGTGTTACTAAAAAACTGAGATTTACTGATTCATTTAAATTTTTGACAAATCTAACATTAAAACAACCATCTCCGTCCACAAACCCTGTAATTCAGAATGGATCTGGAATAATTATATTATTAATTAGGGGCCTAACGCAAGGTAAAACTTCAGGAAAAGCTTCCTTTAAATAATCGGGTAAACCTTTGTTAAGTACAGCTTTAATCGCTACTAAATTTTGAATCCCTTCTATATTTAAATGTTTTTTATTTTTAAATAATTCAAACGCTTGTCTAAAAAGTAAATAATCAGATAACTTCTGTGAAATTAAAGGATATTTATCAAAATGATTTATTATTATTTCTAAATCTTTAATAGATTGAATTACAAATTGAAGACTATCTTCAGATTGTATTTTAATTAAACCAACCCCAAAATATGATTGAAGTTTTTCTAATAAAAGTTTATCTTTTTTATGTAAACCAATTTGAAATCTTAATTCTATAGATCAACCAGTTTTATATTTTAAATTTTTTCTAATTCTAATAATAAAAGAACTTTCTGCGTCTGAAAAACCTGTCACGTATCAAGGATTTAATTTTTCGTCCTTAATAGTTAAAGGAATAATAGTAGATAAACCAAAATTATCCATAACGTCCATTTCTAAGATATAAAATAAGTAAAATATTGCTAGAATGAAAAGAAACCCAGCTGCGAAGCAGCTAATTTTTGTTTTTAAATTAAATATTGTTTTAGTAGCTGTTTTTTATTTATATTATTGAGTCACTAAGTAAAAGTCTAGTAAAGGGGTAACTCCATTAACTTACACTTAATAATCTGCTGTCCCGTAGCATGTAAATCCTCCAAAGTGATCTAGTTTGCTTTGAAGTTTCAAGAATATTTCTATCTTACAATACAATCGGCGAAGTTGTATTTATGGCAGTCCATCAATGTAGGGCATATTTTTTATCCCTAAGCTGCAGATCATTCAAGGCTTAATCGACCAAGAAGTCCCAACCAATTATTAAGCTATTTTAATTTCATATCCCATACTAAAGTTTGCACTTAAATGACTCATAAGCCTTTTGGTTATCACTCAGATTATCCATTGGAATACCTGCAGATTGGGGTGCTAGCCCGTTACCAATATTTAGCTGCGTGACAGCTCTGACACCTGAATAAATCATCGCTACCAAAAAGCTTTTAGTGTTTAATTTTGCAAAATCACGTTCGTCTGCTCTCACTGGATCAAAAAAAAGCTCAAACCTATATCGGAGGCCGTGGCTGATTCGACGCGCACGCGCCGAATATCAAATTTTTAATAATCAGAATAATTTCGTTTAAAAATTCTAACATTAATTGGTTTAAACCCTGAAAATTTAAGATTATCATCAACCCGTGTTACTGTAATAGGTCTTCTATTTGTTTTACATTTATTTTTTGTCTCTTGAGACATTGGAGGTCTTTTTAAGGCTGCTATACGCAGAAGCTCACGAGTAGTTTCCGATATAGATTTATCTTTATTAAGATTACCTATTCTATTACGACGAGCATCACTATAATTATCTCGCATTTTTTTAAGTGTCTCTGAAGTATGTTTATAACCAAAAGAATTACCAGCTAAAGGTAAAATATTATATTTTGGATTTAACAAATCTATATAATATTGCTCATAACTTAATAAAGTAAAATTTGTTTTATCTGTTATTTTTTCAGGAATAATTTTAACAACTACAAAGGCAAAATTTTTTCTTCCTAATTCCTTTACTGAAGTTGCTAAACGAGAATTTCCTTTTAAATAATACAAATGCATCATTAAACGTGAATGTAACCGATTTGTTGAACCACTTCCAACATACATAGAAACACCGTCTACAAGATTTATTATAATGTAAATCCCAGCTAAACCTCTAAGAACATTTTTAGCTCTATCACGTGATTTGGCTAAATGTAAGTTTTCAAACACAGCTTCTGCTTTTATATTATTATTTTTTAAAATAGTATATAATTTAGGTGACATACTAAAATGTAAATAAGAATATTGTAAATCAAAATGTATAAAAAAACTTTCAGCATCGGACAATTCAGTTACAAAATAAGGAAAAGCCAAAAATTGAAGCTCCAATAAATTTAAATCTAAGGAGGTAAGCAAAGAAATTATGTATATATTGCACCATTTTAGACTATGTACATAACCTAAGAAACCAGTCAAATTAAAATTAATAATTAAAAACATATATGTTTTAATTATAGCATGTAAAAAATTTTAAATTTTACGCACGTATTATAATTTAGACTGTACATTAAACACAAATTTCATTGCATCTTTAGTGAACCAGTCTTTCGCGATTTTATATTAAATCGACGGTTTAAATTTATAGATTTTAACCGTTTTCACTAATATAGCCTAATCGTTATTTACAAAAATAATAGTATATTTACAAATATATTTACATATACTCTATACGATTAGACTTTGAATGTAACTAAATATTAAATATATCCCTTTAATTTATATTCCATCTCTGGAATAATGTAAGGAGATACAATAGAAGCTAAAGTAACCATTGATTCTTTATGTATGTTAATCACTCATTGATTTTTAAATCCAGATTTTATTACGGTAGATTTTAAATTGAATTTACGATTTAATATTTCAGATAAAAAAAAGCATTCTTGTTTTGTAAAACTGTTAGTTGCTAACACAACACCTTGAGCCATTTTACGAGAGCCATCTTGCATTATAAAATGTGCTAAACCTAAAGGTGTTATATATTCTTCTATCCAGTCGGGTACTCTTTTTACAGTAACACCGTTTACTTTGGTATAAAAGGATTCATATATTCAATGTAAACTAGTAAATGTAAATAATGTTAATCTATAATTGAAACGTATTTCAGTTTTATCTTTACGTTTATCATTAATACCCTCAGATTTTTTTATTAATTTAGGTATTTGACTAGAACAATAACCATGGTTAAATAAGATTAAGCTAATATTGTGAATATACGCTGAATTATTTACAGATTGTTCTATATTGAATCGCACACTAGGTATATTGTTACTGCTTTTAATTTCATCAGCTCATCAATCACCTAATAAACCACAAATAATCATGGATAATACTTCTTTATGATGTGGCCCTATACGTAAAATCGCCCTAGTTCTAGCTCTATTAAAAGGCAACAAGCTAAGTATAATTACATTAGTGTCTATATAATATTTGTACACAGATCAAATTGGCCACATTAACGTAGCCATCATAGCTATTAAAATTACAGTACCAACTACTCAAGTAATAGTTCTTGGTGATTGATAACTTCCATAGTAGATACCTCTTCCGAATCCCGATAGGTAGGCCCTTTCGAGCTTTCCCCCGGTAAGAACGCAGCATGCAACTTTCATCGCACTACGCTCAAGCAATTTAAATAAATACATATTCGTATTTATATTAAAATAGTATTATAAATAATAAAAAAGATGAATTTTATTAAATATTTTTATTTAGTCCAATTCTGATTGATTTAAAGGGTTAATATTGTAACCTTGACTTTCCAATCAATTATTAATTACAGTATCTCTGTAAGATATTGCTTGTTTTAAAGCAGCATCTTTGCCCCCAAAGCTAGAAAAATAAAAGTATTTAGTACGAGGTTTAACATTAAAAAATTCTGGTAAATATACTTTTCAACCTATTTGACCTGTTTTATTGATTATATCATTAACAGGAGAAATATATAATTCCCCAGATATATTTTTTATAGCTTTATTTTTAAATATCTCATCTATTCTTTTTATTCAATGTTCAAAAGGTAAATCTCTAACATTGTCAATAGAATAAAGAGTTTTTATAATAAGATATTTTATATGATATAAATTACGGGAATCTAAAGCAATTAATTTACCAAATTGTTGAGTCATATTAAGTTGGAATGTTTTTCAAAAAAAAAGTTCTTTATGTGTAAATAGTAAAGGAAGAAGAAAATTACATACATGATCTAGACCTTCAACGATGCAAAGAGTATAATGTGTATCCACTTTCAGGTTAGCTTGTATTCCTTTACTTTGTAAAAATTCACAAACTAACTTCATAAGATATGCATTAGTCTCAGTATATCTTTGTTTAATCTCAAATTTAGGTATGAAAGTAAGTCCTGTGTTATAATCACGTATTCTAATATACAGATAACCATCACCTAAAAAAAATCCTAAAATAAAGCTTAAATTTATAGGAGCTACGTTTTCTGAATAATTAAAATCTGGTGTTTTTAAATGTTCACTTGTTATATTTTTTCCTACAACAAAACCTAACTTTTCTTTTAAAGAAATGCTATGATCTTTTCCTAGTGAGGATAAACTATAAGCTAATTGAACACTTTCAATTTTAGCAGCTAAAGTATACAAATTCGCCAGTTCATTTAAACGTAAGATTTTTTTTAATGCAAAGAATTTTTCTCCATAAACCAAAGAAAAATAAGGAAGTAAAGTAGAGACTATATAGGCTCTATTTGTACTTACTAATTGAATATGGAAATTATTAGTTTGAGTTTTTGATATATTTCATACTAAGTTAAATCCAAGTATTGCTCATACCATACTAAAAAAATCTAAACTTTCTGTACTTACATTTTGACCAATAGAAAATCTAGGATTAAATTTATAACTTTTTTTTGAATTAAATTGACCGGATAAAGAACCTTCAGCTTGAAAAATACCATTAATAAGAGAACGTAAAGTTAACAAATAACTAGAAGACAATTTGTTTTTTTCGTATCTATCTTTAGCTTTTTGTTTAAATTCCAAAATAATAATTTCTAATTGAGATTTAGTTATTAATTGTTTTTTACCATTTAATTTTATAAAACCTTTTTTTTCATCATTTAAAGATTCTTTTACAATTCCAATACTTAAATATAAATATGGAAAATATGAATATATTTCCACTAAAGAAAATGAAAAATCCAATAGTTCGGCTATAAAAAAAATTAAATATAATTACGATAGGTAGATTTTTTCAAATTTTCCCCGTTAAGAACCGTGCATACGAGTTTCCCGGTACACGGCTCAAGCAATATAATTTTTATTATTGTTATTAAATCACCCATATCGAAGTCTGCCTTCTTTCAAAGTAGAATAAAAATTCCTATCCACTCCATTACTAAGTGGCTTTTGCTTTTTCGACTGTCTCATTCCCTCTTGTTGTTATATTCATTTCTATATATAGAATACCTCCGTAATTGAAATATTTACTAACTAAATTATATTAAATACATTTTACGGTAACAATAGGGGTTACCAAGTTCCAATAATTATACTAATTTAATAAAGTTTTAGGTAGATACTTTAATTCTGAGCATTACAATTGTTAATTAAAATTAACAAAGGAGACCCGGCTTCGGTTGCATAAACACCTCACACTCTTGCAAGCTTTTAGTAGGCTAATTTATATTAACCTTTAACAAAAAACTATTAAATCAGAACCGTAAACACATATCTTCGCTTTCGCTTACCTTGACTTTTTCCCTAACCAATAGGCATTGTCCCCAGAGCTTCATACCAAAGAATTACTTCTAACGCATGTCTGGGTAGGGACACGAAGGGTCATTCGTGAAGGAATTTCACCTTATTATAATTATTAGCTTCTTGTCGCACTATGCAGATAGACCAAGAAGAAAAATGCAGAAGCCGTGTTAGAATGAAAATACCGAATTAATCAACCATTGTTCACGTCTCTCATGATATGTTCAACAGAATTGAAAGCTTCAGCAACACTAGCATTATAGTGCATAGCCAGAGTAACACCAGAAACGATTTGAATAATAAGACAGACAGCTAATAAAGAACCAAAGTTTCAAGCAAAATTAAGATTAGAAGGTTGTGAACCATCAATTAAATATGAATTAAGCAATTTAAAGAAAGGATGACTTTTTAATAGACGCATTTTTTTTTAGTTTTTTTTTTTTTATTAGTTACTTTCACACTATTAATTATAAAATATAATTATTAAATTATATTATTTTTTACACAAAAAATTTCAACTAAGTAGCAGTTTGAGTTAATATTATTATTATATGATTGTTCTTTATTTATCGCAAGTACATTAAAAGTGCTTATATTTACAAGAAATTCAAATTTAATTAAATAAATTATAATATTAACAATTAATGTTTTATAATTACATTATTTTATTAAAAAAAAATTTATTGATATAATTAAATATAGAAATTAAAAATTATTAAAGAGACACTTAAGATAAAATAATAATATAAAATAAACTTAATTTTTTATTATTTAGCAAGAGAATTAAAAACATAAGCAAAACGTACGGATATCAGGGGACTGCTACACGGCTGTTCAGCTAAGAATAAGCAATATTTAAAATATAAAATTAAATAAAGCAAATTAAACAAGAAAAGTTTTATTATTATTGAATAAAAGATAATAAAAGTATTTTTTTATTAAAAGTTAAAATTATTTATATAAAGATAATAAACTAATATTTAAACAGTATAGCGCCCGTGGTCGATGTTAAGGGGAGGGGGAGGGGAGAAATACTAGATCTTTTAAGCTAGATGTGTTATATAATAAAAATTTTTAAAGTATTTACCGAATTATTAAATATAAATTAAAAAATATTCTCGATTAATTAAAAGTTTATAACGCTACTGACCGTACATTAGTAACGGGTCTAAATATAAATTATTTTTATTATTTATATTAATAAATATTTTATTTAAATTATTATTAAAATTCTATGTATTCCTGTTATATTCTAAACCCATATCATTAATAATAGTATTTGATGTTTTAGTTTTTTATTAAAGGAATTTTAATAATATTTTAGGTACTTTTTATGAACCAAATTTAAATTTTTAGTCAGGGCATGGCCGAAGGCCGCGCGGACATTTAAATAAATTTATTAATAAAATATAAGTTTCTTCAAATTGCACTAATATTCGTAATATTATTTTTAAGTATTATAATTTTATTATGTTTTAATTCAATAATTTTCAGGTAATAAATTATTTAAATTATTTGTGTCGTATTTTTAAAATTTAACCTATTCAGTAAAACTTTATTTGTATATGACCTTTTCTAATATAATATTAATATATAATATTATTAAATAAGTATATAATCTAAGGCCATTAAAATACTTTTTAATTTTTATGTCGTAAACGATGGAAAGTTTAAATTTTATTATACGTATTTCAACTGGAATTTTTTATTTAAAATTAACTTTATAATAGGTAGATTGTTTTTATTTAACAATATAAATTATGAAACCTTATTTGAAATAATATATTATTTTATAACCCTACAATATTTTTAATAAATATTGATACATTAATACAAATAAAAATACTATTAAGTTTAAATCTACTGGCTTTCTTAGTCACCGCTGATTTAAACTTTCTACGCGAACCTTAGACTGTTTAAACTTATTTAAATATTAAAAAGAAATATATTTAAACTATTTAAAAGTTAAAATATATAAATTAATATAAATTTAAAGAATCCTATAAATTTATTAGGAAATATTTAATTAATAGACTTAAACAAATTATAGAATGATAATTAGAGAAGATTTAATAAACTATAAAATTAGTTAATTAATGTTTAATATACTCTCTCGGCCTGCGGCCGAGCTTGAAAATAATTTTTATCATTATAATAATATTGTTTTTATTTTAATATTCTTGAAAATTATTTTATTTATAATTAATATTTTATTTAATTATTGACAGGAAGAGGAGAAATATTCAATAATAGTTTTAAATTAGTTAATTAATTATTACCATGAACTTTGTTATTAATTTTATAAATAATTAAATAAACTTAATATTCCTTAAATTTTTTTAATTCTAATAATTTAAAAATTATATTTAATATATTTAAATTATAACAATTTTCATTATTGTTTTATATAAAGATTTATTTTTTTTATCTTAAATATACTAAAATTTAAATAATAAATAAGCTTTAAATTTCATATGAAAAACGATGAAATAATTCTTTTGTTAGAAAAAAGCTATTTTATTAATAATACTTGAAATTAATTTTTAAATAATGATTTATAGTAGTATTATACACATTAAATTTTCTAGTAGAATATCTAATACTTAAAAATTTTAATTAAATAATGGGAAAGAACCAGTAAATAAAATATTATAAGTATGGATAAACTTATAAAAATATTCTTTACTAATATATCGCCTTGAATAAAACGGTCTCCAGCCGCCGTCGATGTTTAGATATTATTATATTATTATATTATATATAAATTTTATTAAAAGAGATTATAGAATAAATTCAATTTCAATAAAAAAGTTTGTATAAAAATTCTATAATAAAATTAGAACAATTTGTATAAAGCTAAATAATTTTGATATAACATTTTATTAAAAATTTAGCGTAAATCTGTAATCTTAGTGTCGCGCGTATAATATACGCGCGATGCACTCCCCCCCAACGCCTTGGATTTTAGTCGAAGCGCAGACGCTAATTTTAACATATAAAACAATATAAAATTAATAAATTTAATAGTATAGACTATTTCCGGTAATGTCAAGTATATAGCGCGTCACCGTAAATTTATTCAACAAATAAACAAAATATTAGTTAATTTAACTATAAATAAAATAATTTTATAATTATAAGATAAGGGATAAATAACGATATATTTAAAACATGAATGATTTAACTTTTTTAATTACTGATTATATTAGCTACTAATAAATGCATAAACCTAATGCTACGTTATCTCAGGGACTTTTAATGGATATTGGATTAAATTCATTTGTTAGGCATAAGTATAATTTATATACCAATCTTTAATAATCCGGTACGACGTCCTATCTCGAAAAAATAAAATAGAGACCGCTTAGTGGGCCCTGATCAACGGCGTCGTTTTTTATATATGAATATTAGTAATCGTTATTTTTGTTTTTATTACTTAATTAAAACAAATTATTAAAAATTAATAGATGAAATAAATATATTTCTCATAAAATTTAATCAAAACCAGACTAGGATGGTTTAAGGTTAATATTAAGACTTTAATTTTTATAAATGTATTCAGAAATATAAAATAAAATTTAATATCAACGAAATATATAAAAAAAATATTGAATGCCCTTTCCCGCATTCAATATATAACAACCTATATAATTTATCTTCTAATTCTAAAAAAGTAAACTAAGAATGATACAGCTTTGCTAATTTAAATAGAAAGACTATATTAATTAAATGTTAACTAGATAAAAAAAAATATAAACAAATAATTGTTAATAAACTTGAAATATCTTTTTTTTATAGTATTATCCATTTTATATATCATACTAGTTTATAGGAGTTATTATTAACAAAATTTAATCACAGATTTTACTGATGTGTAAATTCGATTACGTTTATGTATTGTACAATTTAAAAATTTTTGTTTAGCACAACAATTAAACGTTCAACATCTTTTAAAGTATTTGTTGCTAAATATATACCTTTCCCTGTTCAACCGCTATCTCCCATATGTCAATGAACCAAATAGGTGTTAATAAATTTTCAAGGATAACATCAGATGGAATGACTTTTTCCTTATTTATATAAAACATATTATATAACTCATTTCAATCTTTAAAAGATTTAGTATTAAAATGTAGAAATTGATACATTTTATTTTTAACTGTAGTACATAAAGAAGGTGTAGTCATATTATTTACCTGCATTAAAAAATAAATTGAAATATACATAATATAATCTGCATGAATTATACTTTGAGCTAACTTTAAGTACCACCATTCTCATATTTTTTACTAAAGAACCGTCGCCAAGAATAATTCCTACAATAACTTGTTTTAAATAATAATCATTTTTAGAATTTAGCTCACCGTTTATTGAACTAGTACTCGAAAAGGATCTAATTAAAATTAAAAACATGATAAAGAGGAAAGTAATGATTAAGAACTCCAGTAATAAACTAAAATGTAAAAAAACTCAAATTTAACAATTTATAATAAAGAATGTCCCTGCCCCGCATTCTATTATAGATAACAACCAATATAGTTTATCTTCTAACTATAAAATAGTAAACCAATGAAACTGTTGTATTTATTAAAAATAGACAGAAACAAGCTTAAATATATCTAAATCCGAAATTAAATAATTTTAAATAATTTACATTATATTAATAAAATAACATTTAATTTTTAATTTTATTACTTTCATTTACATTAAATTTATTGGAATTAAATTCATTTTTAATTATATATTAAATTATATTAAAACACTAGGTTTATTATTTTTAATAGCTAATGCTAAATATAAAAAAAATATTGTTAATAAAAAACATCATGTAAATAATATACGATTAATATACTAAAAATTTAAGAACCTCAGTAATAAACAGAAACATATAAAAATAGTAAAAAACTTCAACTTAGGAAGAAAACATAGAAAAAATTATTTAGAATAATAGAGTATCCTCCCACGCACTATATAGACAACAACCAATGTAATTTATTTTCTTAATAATAAACAATTAAATAATCTTATTAATAGTAATTAAATATGAAAAGCAACAGAAAAACAAGATTAAAGAAATTATTTAATTTGAAATTATTATATTAATAAAAGAACATTAAATTCATAATGTTCTTACTTTCATGTACGTTTTTCTAATAAATCTAATCAATATTCTTTAGGTTTAAAATATTTATTAGGCACACTGTATAATAAATTTATAATTTTAATATAACCAATTTTAGTTAAATGTTCCTTTTCTTTATAAATATCTGCAACAAGTAATAACAATTCAAATGAATTTTTTCTTCAATAAAGTCAATATTTATACTCAGCTAATAAAGGCAATATTTTTCAAATACTATATTACCTGAATATTCTAAATAAATAATATCAACTCTATGTGATAATTTAGGTTATAACTTAATAGATTTAGCTATAATATTTAAGAGGTAAGTATTGTAATTCTAAATTGCAACATAAGAAATAAAAATTAAATATGCAATCAATATACTAAAAACTATGAACCTCAATAGTAAACAGAAACATATAAAAAAAGTCAAACACTCGGCAATACAGAGTCAAATTGTAAACTTACATAAATTAAAAAAATATCTGCAAATCTTTACCTTAAAATTATATTTTATAATATTATTAATTCTTAAAGTTACATTTGGTCTGCCAACTGGTTTCGCCCTAGAATAAATTATTCAATTTAAGAGGCTAGCTACCAGATTTATATTCTTTTTAAAGAAAAAATAGAGCATATCTTAATATTAACATATAACTACCGTCTGCCCGTTGCGCTTTTACACCTCATCATAAAATTGATGACGTAATTTAGTTCCACGATTATCCATTATTTTTTTTTAACATCTTTATTCTTGTTACCTAACATGAGTAATAAATTCATCCATTTAATTATTTTATAATTAAATTTGGTAAATAAAGTTTTAGGATGTTACTGGAGTTTGGTAGTTTGATGCGTTCAAAAAAAGCCGCTAACTTTTTAACACATCTACGAACACGGCTACGAATTTTATCTTAAACATAATAGTTTGGGATAGAATATTCGTCTGATGACACATCTCTGAGTTCATTAGAGTACACCTAAAGTAATTCATGGATTAATTAATCCATAAGAACCAATTATCATCTACTCATTGCTCTTTTGCAAACCATATTAAGGATTTGATTTAGATCCGCGGTTTTATATTTATCTTATTTTTTTACCTTACATGAGTAATTAGTTCATTCATTTACAATTTTTCAATTTGTTAATTTGGTAGATAAGCTTTAATAAGTTCCCGGAGTTTGATAATTAAAGCACAATAAAAAAGAATTCAAATTCTTTTTAGCATGCCAGTAAAGGATAGAAGCTTCAAAACCGAGATGCACGGCTGTTTATCTTTAATTTTATTTGCTTTGCTAAATACCATTCATTATTCAATAATTTAAATTTTATATTTAAAAATTATCGTTGAATATATTATTAATTTTAATTAAAAATATAATGAATAAAAAAAACAAATTTAAATTTAGGTTGATAATTTGATACTTTTTTAGAAAGCCATTAGAGTACACCTTAAAACAAGCTTTTGCTTGTTAATACCATCTACTCTTTGCACTTTTACAGCTTAAATTCCAAACAATTATTATACGTTTATTATTGATTTACATATTTAAGTCCTGATTTAGTTCTGCGATATCCCTTTTGCCTTTTCAGATATATATTTATTTATTACCTTACTTGAATAATTACTTCAACCACTTAATCTTTTATTATAAAATTTGGTATATAATATTTTTAGAGAATTTCCAGAATTTGATATTACTCACACATAATAAATTTACCGAAGTTATTAGCATGATTATCTGTTGAATGATAAGCAAGTATTCTTCAGAAACCAACAGCAATAAAAATAGTTCCAATTATAACCGTGTCTGTATTTACTTCAGCATATCGAATAAATTAGAGATGTAAAACCCTATAAATGCGACTTAGCTAGAACATAAAATTATTTACTTATTTCTAAGTATACTGAGTATACCTTAATTATAAAAGAGGAGCCACGCTCAGAATTTTAAAATTATCCACCCCTTTCGTAACAACTATCGTCTACTCGATGCGCTTTTCCATATTTAATAAATAAATATAGGTTAGTTCCGCGATTACCCTTTTAAGTTTACTTAATACAATAACTTTTTACCTAACCCATTATGATTAATAATGGTACTTATTAGACTTTTCGCTACATGGTAATTAAATTGTAATTAATAAACTTTATATTTCAAACAATCATTACATGATAGAAAGGAAGAGGTGATTTATGACCCGATCGAAAGAGGGCGTATGCGATAATAGTAAATATTAAACAATTTATGACGAAACTAGTTTTCCTTATTTGTTTTTTATTAATTTATTATTCGCTATAAGTTAAATTTTAACCTTAGTTTTTTAAAAGTCCTATAATAAAAATTTTAAAAATAAATTAAGAAATAACCTAAGACTAGTACGGCATACCTTTAGCTAAAAACCCGGCAACACAAAAGTAATTATAAAATTTGGTTACTAATAAAAAAGTTATTACTTATTTTGAAAATTTTACATTCATTTTGGATTTTATAGTTATAATTTCTTCTATACCCTCCTGAGTAAGATGAGATTCACTATTAATTAAGTTTGCAATTTTACAAAATAAAACAAAATTATCATGCTTAACTCCTAGTAAAGGGTAATTGTTAAAAAAAAGGTATAACTATCTTATACAAAGACATGTAAGAATTAACAACAAAGTCACAAAGATTTGAATCCATACGTTTTTCTATCTTACCGCAAGCAAAAAAATTCTATTAAACTCTGCAATAGTTGAATATCCTTAATATCTTGAGTAATTTTAATTGTACAACCATTCCTGACTTATATCTTTTAGATTTGGATATTTTAGCATAAAAACAACCCTTGGCGGCTGTAAATCCGGCTAACCAATCCTTAATACTAAAATCTAAAACACTAGGTCTCTCAACTGGAATGATCTTGCTTTTAAATTCCGAAACAGCTAATTGATGAGCTGAAAGGCCTCTATTCATTAAAGCTTTAATTTCAACAATTTTATGTAAACCAGATAAAGTTAAATGCTCTTTCCGGGAAAATAAATCTAATCTTTGTTTAAAAAGTATGAAATCAGCTTGCTTTTTAGTAATTAAAGGGTAATTATCAAAATGTTTTACTATTACTCTTAAATCATTAACAGAATTAACAATGGGTAGTTACATTAATTTTCTTGGCTATTCACATAAATCTCTCCAACACCCCAAAATTTTTTTAATAATTTCAATATATTAATATCTTTAATATTAATATGTATTTCTAAACGAAGATAAACACGTCAACCTAATTTCAATTTATCGTCTTTAATAATACCTATTGTAAAACAACTCTAACCGACAGAAAACCCAGTTACAAATCAAGGGCTCAAAGGTAATATTGAATTATATGTAAAGGTAGAGCTTAAAGTAAAAAACTTTGGTTTATTTATTTGTTTACGTTGCGCTTTCACTAGATATACTAACCACTAGATCACGATACAGATTAGTACACCCGGGGAATTCGTTTCAAAACTTGTAAGAGTACACCTTAAACAAAGCGCTGCGCGCTTTGCTCTTTTACAGAATTTAAACTCTGATTTAGATCCGCGATCACCCATTCATCTCTTTATAATATTTTAGTTTGTTACTTTACCTAAGTAATTAATTCAACCGCTAATAATATTTCGATTATAATTTAGTACCAAAAGCTTTATAATCTATTGCTTTATAAAATAAGTTTACAGAAATTACTTTCTAGCTTGCCAACCTATTATCCATGTTTTATAAGGTGGTATTATTGTCTTTAGGGATTCCCCGGAGTTTGATAGTTTAGTAACTATCCCTTGATTAAATTTTACTTTTACTATCTCAAGCAATAAAATAAGTATAAAGTACCAAAAGGGATATACTTTTTCCTGTTTTAGAGATTTAAACCTAAGTGGCTAAGCATGGAGGGAATCATCGCCTACGGCGATGATGATCCAAAGTCATCAGGTTATTTAATAAAGGATATCTCTTAAAGTGGAAACTTATCTACCTTTATTCATACCGGATTTAATATGACAAACCTGGTTAAATCCTTTTTTAGTTAAAAGATCCTTGGTTTTTATTATTTCAGCTATTTTGCATCAATCATCGAAATATTTTAATTTTTTGCCTTTTATATTATATTCACGGAAGAATGGAATAATTTTTTCATAATTATCTGAAAAAGTATAACATTGAAAACTTTGCTACGATTTAAAGAAGATGGAATATAAGAACCACAACCAAAGAAATCCATTATACTTCTGCAAAACTGAGATTCATCTTTATTATGCTAAGATATACTAAATTCTAATCTTACATTAATTTTAGAAAAAGATTTGCATTCAGTAACCACGAAACAACAGTTATTATATATAAATCAGTTAATTACTAATTTATATCTTATTAAATCTATATTTACCTTTATAAGGTTTATATTGATTTCTACTAAAATAATTAACAATTGCAGATTTAGATATATTTAATTTTTTAGCTGCCTCATAAATAGAACAATTAATTGTAAATTATTTTCAACATCAAATACTTCTATTTCATTACGGTCTCTTGATATATTAAGTCAATAATTTAATTTATAGAATAATGCATATAAGGAGAAACAATATCAACCAATAATGTCATATAACTTTTATTTATATAAATACGATATTTATTTCTATTATTAACTCATATTGTACAACCTAATCTATACTTAATCATTAAAACATTCATTAAACGAACTACATCAACCAATTTATAAGAGTCTGTACAAACTATAAGTCCATGACGTTGTCAAGAACCATTTCCCATGATAAGATGCGCTAAGGCTATTGGTGTTAACAAATTATAAATATTTTTAAGTATTACTTTTATTTTTTCGGAAAATAATGAATAAAGCTCGATAATGCATGGCATTGAGCGAGTCTCAAATTGTAACTCTATTGTGTTTGTTCCTAAACGATTATTAACTTTAATTAAAGGATAAGAAGAACAGTAATTAGAGAAAAGAAAACCAAAAATACTTAGAACATTGGGCTGAGAAACCCTAATAAAGCATTTTGACTTGTTTTATTAGAAAATTTAATCCATGCATCTGAAAGAATTAATCCTACCATAATACTTTGGGTATGTCAAGATAATTTAACTATAGGTAACTGAAAACGAGTAAAACGTTCTCCTTTTTGAAGAAAGATTAGTCCCACATAAAACTAAATTTAAAGATATTCCAAATATTTCCTATTTTATCTCGGTAGAATAATATCTTTTATTTTCAAAACAAGTTATGGCTGATAGCCCTGAAGTAAATCCCGCCATTCAATAAGAATGAGGTATTTTTGTATTTACAGCTAAAGACTTTAAAGCTGGTATAGTATTAGGGAAGCAGCCTTTAACTCATCAGTTAAACCGAAGTTAATAGACGCTTTATTAGATACAACATTCTATAAACCTTCCATAGTTAAATGTTTCTTATTTTTAACCATCTTTACTGATGATTTAAAAAGTAAGAAATCTCCTTGTTTTTTAGTTATTAAAGGATATTTAACAAAATGAGGTATGATTATAGTAATTAAATCTTTTATAGAAGATACAAAATATGCAGTTTTTCCCTTAGAAATTATACCAATGCCGTCAAAATAATTTTAAATTTCTTCCAAAAGTGGTAAATATCGTGAATGAAGACAGATTGAAAATACAACTTTTACATCATTTAGCATCAATAAAGCCTGTAATAAATCAAGGATTAATTTAATTAGATTCCTTACCCTTATTTAAGGGTAACTTAAGGGAAGTAATTGTAGAAAATAATTTAGAATAAGTGTACTTTTTTACACTTTTGCTTTTATTCCAAATAAAGCATGTATGTAACCCGTGAACAATTTTGTTAAATAAATAATTCTCATTATTGTATAGATTATGTCTTATTATTAGTAATTACTAAAATTAAAATAATTTAGTAATTAATAATTAGAGTCTTATTGCCATTCTTTTACCTAAAAAGTAATATAATATTTATTTAATAAAAATATATAACTTTTATAACTTTTTCCTGTAATTATAATATTTAATAAAGAATTTTGATCATTTACAAAATAATTTATTTTATCTTTAGATTTAAAAATATAAATCTATCTGAAATGTAAATTGATAAGATTTAAAAATATCCAAGGTGGTCCTAGATACAAGGGCTACGATCACCCTCGTATCTTTTTTTTATTTATTAATTTAAAATTTCCTATGAATCTGTAAATCCTATTAATCATTTTACAAAAGATCTATATAAATAATAATTACCTTAAATTAAAGAAGCAAGAGTTAGCAAATCAACAGTTTTAGCAAAAGTAGTATGCGCAAGCTCTAAACAAAAACATAAAAATAGCCTACATTTAAGCCATGAATAAATTTGTTAATAGAACACAGCGATCAAATTTATCATGCAAATAAATAAAAATATTTTAAGGCGTCCGCGTAGCGGCCGCCCGGTTAATAAAGCGAAAACTGATTTATTTTCTTCCTTTGTTCATTCCGGCTTTTAATTTTCGTATTTCTTCTAACCCTTCTTCTGTTAAGTGCCTCTTGGCTTTTATAAGATCAGCACATTTACATAAATCTTGAAAATCTTGTATTTTTTCTCCAATAAGCTGGTGTCTTTGGAAAAAAGGTATAATTTTAATAAAATTTTCTTCAAATTTTGTTACACAAAAATCTCCTGCTAAGCCTTCTTTTCTTTTTTATAAGAGCCGCAACCAAAATAAACAATTAAACTTTTCATTAATTGTTCATCCCTAAAGTGTTGAGTAATTTTAAATAATAATTTTGTTCCAAATCCTATTTTAGTTTTTGAATTAAAAATATTAATAAAGAAACAACCCTCATCGCTCGTAAATCCTGCCACTCATTGAGGATCTGGAATTGTTTGATCAACTACTATTGATCTTAGAACAGTAACAACAGTAGGAAAAGCATTTTTTAATTCCTCCGATAATCCTAGATTTAATGATGCCTTAATTGCAATTATTTTTTTTAACCTTCAATTGTTAGATGTTATTTATTTTTTATTAAATCAAAAGCCATCTTAAATAAAAGATAATCGCCCTGTTTTTGAGTTATCAAGGAATAATTATCAAAATGATTTATTATTACTTCTAAATCTTTAATAGATTGTATCCGATAGAAGATCATATCTTCGACGTAATAAATTTTTCCAACACCTAAAAAATTTTTAATTGATTCAAGCAAAGCGAGATCCTTTTTATGTAAACCAATATGAAATACAAGTCCAACTGTTCAGCCTGTTGAATAATTTTGATTATTATTAAATTTAATTGCAAAACACGACTCATCATCTGAAAACCCTGTTAAAAATCAAGGATTTATAGCAAATTATCGTGTTTTATTAACCGTGGAATAAAATCTTACTTTATTTGTTTATATAGGATTTTTACTTGATAATTTCTTACGAAACTTATCAGACTATACCTTAAACAAGAAACGCCACCAACTTGCCAACTACCGTTTAACCGACGCATTTTTACAGAAACTCTATTTTTAATTACAAATATGTTACATAAGACTAATTTAGCTATGGCGATTATTCATATTAACTTTCTAAATTATGGAGGTTTCCATAGTTTTATAGTTTAACTATCACTAATACGGTTTCCAGCATCGTCAAGCAGGCTATTTATTATTTCCATTTTTTACAAAATGGTTCAGACTATGTATTCAATCCCAGCTCATTAATGAGCTGGGATTGCAGGGTTTTCGTGGTATGATTGTTGTAAATAAAATACTCACATACTAGTCGTTGAACCTCCATATATTTTCCATGTAAGGATTATATTTTATAAAAAATATAATTTTATTTAATATATGTTTGGTGGCAAATTGTCCTTTATACTACTCATTATTATTTAAATATAATGGTGACTCAGGAGTTCCTTGCATTAACCCTGTTTTCTATTATATTTAATTCTATAAAAAATTTGTGCAGAACTTAAAAATATAAACAATAACTTAATGACTTTATAAAAACCAATTTAAATATTAAAATCATAATTATTTAAATTTTCTTTGTCTATTCATTTCATTTTTAATTTTTAGTATTCGATTAACGCCTTCTTCTGTTAAATGTATATTTTTCATTAAAAAAGCTGCCCTATAAAAATATTGATAATCCAATAGCTTGACACCAAATAAAGGATTTTTTTCAAAAAAGGTATAATTTTATCTAAGATATCATTAAATTTATATACAACAAAGTTTACACTATTTGGCCTAGTATAAACGCTTTCTATTACACCACACTCTAAATAATTTTTTATAATATTTAATAAATTTGTATCACGTGAATGTTGGGAAATTGAAAACGCTAATAAAACCCGAGGTATTTTTTTTATTTACTTTAATGTAAAAACACCCCTCTCCATCCACGAATCCTACTAATCATAAAGGATTTTTAATAACTTGTAAATTCACAATTGGTCTTTCAACTGGGATAATGTCAGGAAACATTGTTTTTAATGTTTTAGTTAACCCTTTATTCATAGAAGCTCTAATAGATAGAATTTTTTTTAAACCTTCTAAATGTTCTTTCTTACACATTAAATCAACTGCTTTAGCAAAAAGTTAAAAATCTGCTCGTTTTTGAGTTAACAAAGTATATTGATTAAAATGAGGAATAATTATCTCAGTTAAATTTTTTATTGATTGTACAGAATAAATTACAGTGGACTTTCCCTTACGAATTCTTGTTTTAATAGTACCTAAGCAAAAAAAAGACTGTATTCGTTTAAGTGTAGGTAAATCTTTTTCATGTAATTCTATAGAAAAAACAGGTACAACACGTATCTCCGTATTAATTTTATTTTTTACTCTTCCTCGTGTTTATATTAACGTCTTTATTAATCTCATCTAATCCAGTCTTCATACCCGCTTTAATTTTTTAATTTCATCTAATCCTTCTCTTGTTAAATGGGCTTTGTTTTTTATTAATTCAGCACATTTTAAAAAACTAGCAAAATTAAAAGATTTTATCCCTCGTAAAGGGTATTTGGTAAACATTGGTATTATTTTTTCATTAATATCAGAAAATTTTTTTACTGTAAAATCTATTGCATTTCTATTTGAACGATTATTACATTGACCACAATTTAAATAACTAATCAAATATTTCATTAATTGCTCATCTCGTTTATGTTGACCTAATTTAAATACTAATCTGACAGAAAAACTAGTTTTAGTAGCATCTTTATAAATATCAACAAAAAAACAACTGTAGCATCTACAAACCCAACAAACCAATTTGGATATTTAATTTCTTGATTAATTACTAAGGGTCTCAAAACAGGAATAATAGTAGAAAAAGTTGATTTTAAGTCATCTGATAAGCCTAAATTAATAGATGCCTTGATTGCAATAATTCTATGTAAACCTTCCATCGTTAAATGTTTTTTATCCTTCATTATAGAAATTATTTGTTTAAATAGTTCAAAGTCTGCTTGTTTTTGAGTTACAGAATACGTAGAAGAACCATCTTTATTCATTGAAATATTACCTACACCAAAAAAAGCTTTAATTTGTTTTAGTAAATTTATATAATTAGCATCATCTGCAATGCAGATGAAAAACAGGTGCAATGACTCATCCTGTTTTTAATTTATTATTTTTCTTATGCTTACCGTAAAACAAGCCTCTCCTGCTGCAAATCCTGAAACATAATAAGGATTATGTTTTTTATTCAATAAATATACGGATGGAATATTAGAAAAATTTTTAGTTGTATCTTTTCCCACTTTTATAACAAAAGAAGATTCCGCATCTGCAATACCTGAAACTCAATAAGATAAATCATCTTTATTGAGTCAAGTATTATTTTTTTTGATTAAATTTAATAGGGGCTACAGTTAACCCTGTTCCGAAGTAGAAGCAAGAACCAAAAGAACCATCACTTAAAGTGAAAGAAGAAACTGTATATTCTACACCTTGACATACAGTAAAAACTACTGCTAACACAATTGTAAAAATTAACCCATACAATACTCCAGGTCTATTTCCTTGTATTAGTGAATGATGTGCATACGTTACCGTGATACCAGAAGATAGTAAAATTCAACTCTAATTAAATAAGTAATATTAAAAGCTGTATAGTTTACAAAACAAGTTTGTAATTAATAACACCTATAAAGGAGATTATAAAGACTACGTGCCTGTGTCTATCCCACTGTGTGTGTAGCATGGGAATTCCTTACTCCTTACGATTTCACTCGTATTAAAGTTCGACTATACATTTGAATGGGTATTTAAACCCAATTCTAGTGAGCCAGTCTGTAGCGACATTTACAAATGCCGACGATCTTAACTAGGATGTCATTAACCGTTTTCACTTAATTTTGCATTTTTATATAATAAATCAGGTTGTAACCTAACCTAGTTATTATTTAACTCTCAAAAAAGCTTACCTTTGTGCACCAATTTTTTTACTGTTTAGAGTAAAAAACAGAGATTCTTTTTATTAAATGACTCTTAAATTCTACTTTATCTACTTGATCATCTATATTTAAACGCCTTTTTAAAGTATTAAACCCAACATTCAAAGTTTTAGCAGCTTCAGCTAAATTAGGTTTTATTAATACTTCTCCTGTTGGTTTAATTATTTCATAAACACAACTGCTTGAACGATTATGTACTACTTTTTTTGTTTCAATATATCTTTGACAACCGTCGTTAAGATGTTCAATAGTCGTCATTTCATTAATAAGCTGATCTCATTTATCTTTGCTTAATTTTAAGATTAATGATTTAATCTCCTCTCTATGATGAGCTCCAATATAAACAGCTTTACATATTACTTTAAAATCAATAAAATCTTTACCTTTTTAGTTATAAATTCCATATCATCTTCGCTTAAAAAAGGCACTAAATAATTATTTAAAATGTGTATGTTTTTAATCTTAAACGTTACAAGAGGTTTACTATTATTTATAGCTTTATCAGAGCCTACTATAGTAATGATTGACGAACATTTTAATTTATGTATAGAATATAAATAAAAACCTAGATTTTTTTCTAAATATTATTTTAACTAAAACAGCAAGTTGGTTTTTCGTTAAATTAATAGAAAAAGTAGGTTAGAGTTTAGATCTTTCTAAGCTAAATGACCCATCACCTTCTAGAAACCCAAACAGCCAACTTTTTGTTATAACAAGATGACTTTCCGGCATACTAAAACTAGTACGTTTAGTATTCATGTTATTTTTAGTTCTAACAATTAAGCTATTAATTCTCTTGTTAAATACTCTCTATTATGATATAAATTAAAAGCTTTTTTAAAATAAAGGTACAACAAGTACCTTGTTGTATTTAATGTATACTTATCAAAAATATATATTAATAAAATTATATCTTCCTTTTTTGTTACAACAAATATCTGACTATCTTTATAAAGATAAATCTTTCCTACACCTAATTTACTTTTAATGTAATTTAAAGCATCTAAATCGTTCTTATGTAAACCTATCTTAAGAAAAACCTATAATCTTGGTTCTATCTACTAAAGGGAATATACCGAAATTAGCTTCAGCATCAGAGAACCCTACGAACCACTTATAAAATTCGTCAAGTAATCATTTTTTAACCCCTAATTTAATGTCACCCTCGGTGCCAGTGCAGCTAAACTTTTATTCGATTGTCACTCCACCTCCTCACTCCTCACTTGTTATTTATTAAAACTTTTTTCTACCCCCTACGTAACCATAAATTTTTATTTTATTATTCATTCCAGCTTTGATTTGTCGAATTTGATCTAATCCTTCTAGGGTAAGATGTGCTTTATTTTTGATTAATTCTGCAACAAGACAAAAATAAGAAAAATTTAAAGCTTTTACACCTACAATTGAATATTTATGGAAAAAGGGAATAATTTTTTTTTTATTATGTCAGAAAATTTTGTAACATGGAATACAACTGCATATTCATAATGTTTATAAACATAACCACACTCAAAATATTTTTCAAAAGTTTTGAGTAATTCTGAATATCGATTATGTTGAGCTATTTCAAATCTTAATCTAGCAGATTCATTCACCTTAGAACTTGATTTATATATTATCAATCCAAAAAATCAGCAAAAGTGAAACCAACTAATCAATTTGGATCAAGGATTTTTTGATCTTTAATGGTAAGCCTAGTGATTGGAGTAATATTGGAGAAAGCTGCTTTTAAACCATCCGATAAACCTTTATTAATTGACACTTTAATAGCAACAATTTGTTGTAAACCTTTAATAGTTAAATATTATTTACGATTAATTAATTCTACAATTTCTTTAAATAAAATAAGCTTTTTTTTGAGTTATTAAGGGAAACTTATCGAAATGAGGTATAACTATGTTAGTTAAGTTTTGTAAAGAAGCTACTTGGTATTGAATACCGTCTTTACCTGCTTTAGAAATACTTCCGACGCCTTTGAAATAAAATTTAATAAGTTCCAGGTTAGTGATATCTTTTTTATGAAGTTTAATTTGAAATCTTGCATCTACACTTCAATTGGTTTTAAATTTAGGATTTTTTCGAATATTTATAACGAATGAACCTTCACCATCGGTGAACCCTGTAATAAAATAAGCTTGTAATATAAGAATATCTTTAACAAATGAAGACGAAGACATTTATTTTTATTGAGACGAGACGAGGCAAGATTGATGAGGACTAGATTATTGGGCAAAGCAAAAATAAAAATGGAGACAGGCTTCAAAAATAATCAAGAGTTAAATTATGCAGATAAAATAGGATCTTAACAAATACAGCAACAATATCCAAATTTGAAACAAGAACACGAATTACTGTATTTAATAAAGGAAGCTCGAAAGGGTTTATTGCAGTAATTCCAAGAGGTGGTCACTGGGCCCCCAGTTCAACTGTTGGTGATAATGCACTCGCTTATATATTAAATTTTTATATTATTTAATTATAAACTTTAATTTTAATCTGATTCTATTTCATTTACATGATATTCTGAATGTTCCCTTAAACTATTCATACCTGATTTTATTTTTTTTATTTCTTGTAATCCCTCTTCTGTTAAATGATCTTTAGATTTCATTAATAATGCAACTTTTTTGAAATCTTGAAAATCTTTAGATTTTTTCCCTACAAGCGGGTATTTATCAAAAAATGGGATTATTTTTTCAATAATATCAGAAAATTTTTCTACTATTAATTCACCATAATTTTTATTTGAACGAGCATAATATTTACCGCAATTTAAATATTTCATTAAATTATTTATTAGTACTTGATCTCTATTATGTTGAGATAATATAAATCTTAATCAAACTGATTCACCAGCGCGAAGCGCAGACTCTTTAGAATTTTTAATAACAACAAAAAAACAACCATCAGTAAAACCAGTTATTCAAAATGGATCTTTTATTTCTAGATTTTTAACTTCAGGTCTTGAAATTAACGTAATATCTGTAAAATTTTCTTTTAATTTGTCAGAAAGACCTCTGTTCATTGATGCTTTTATTGCTACTAATTTAAATAACCCTTCATTTGTTAAATGCTCTCCTTGTTCAACTAATTCAACTGCTTGTTTAAATAATTTTCAATCAGCTCATTTATTTGTTATTAACGGATATTTTTCAAAATGATGTATTATTATTTTTAATTCTTTAACTAAATAAACACGGTATTGAATAGAATTTTTCCCTTGTTTTGTGATACTACCTACTCCAAAGAACATTTTAATTAAATCTAATAATATTTTATCATTCTCATGTAAACCAATTTGAAAAGATAATTTCACTCTGTAACCAGTCTTTAACCTAGAATCAGCACTAATTCCTATAAAAAAACAACCCTCACCATCTGAAAAGCCTGAAACATAATGAGGATTAATTTTTGTAATTGGAATAATTAGAGGCATAAGCAGAGAGTAATTTAATTCATTATACTGTATAAATTCTAAACTTGAAATTATTAATTTTATATGTATTAATGAAATAAATAATGTATATATAAATAAGCTTGAAAATATTACTTTAATAAATAAAAAAAATATTGTTTTTAATAGAATTTAGTCAAATAAAAATTTTATTTATAAATTTAAATTTAAACAGTAATATATCCGGTTTAAAAATCTAATAATTTAAAAATTTAATTAAACCCGCGATTTCTCGAGGGGCTAGAATACACCTTAATATAGATTCGAGATCTCTATATAAGAACCGTCTACTCGTTGGTCTTTTACAATCAATTATTATATGTATGGATTGACTTAGATCCGTGATTACCCGTTTAGTAAACCATTCTTATCTTTAATGTTATTACCTTACTCCTTATTATTAATAGGACCAATTTTAAAGTTTCCTTAAATATTTTGGTAATTAAAGCTTTAGGGATTTCCCGAAGTTTGATTCATATTCACAATAAATACTGTTTACGTATGTACTATGAAAAAAAGCCCAAAAGACACTGAGGAAGAATAATGCTTCAGATGTTATAAATAAAGCAACTCCTAAATTAAGACCACGCTGAACTGCCATGGTGTGATCACCTAAATAAGTCAATTATTTGAACTCTATTTAATTAAATAATTATATAAAAGATAAATAATAAATCTATAAATGTATAAAAAAGAATAAAACACTTAGTGTTATAACCTAAGTAATGTTAAACGTAAAATTTATAAAGATGATTTCAATTATACTGTTTATTATTCATAAAATTTTTAAGAGCTCGTATTTCAAGTATTTCTTCACTTGTTAATCGTTTACCTAAATAATTCAACCCTTTAAAAAAAGCTAAATAATTAAGATGTTTACTTGTCATTAACAGAAATTTAATTAAAAATGAAGTTATAATATAATGCTTTCTATCCGATCGAGCATAGAAAACTACTTTTTTCCTTAAAGTGAATTTTCAGTTTTGTAGTTTAAATTAACTTGGAAAAATTTAACCAAGTTAGTTATAAAATAAACATTAGACTCTCCAGTTACTCTGTATAATTCGCTTTGATTAATAGAAAAGACACATTGTACTCTACCTTGAATTTTTGAATAATCTGAACTATAACAACCACTTAACTTTATAGAAAAACTACCATCAGAGTCTATAAATCCAGCCAACCAAGCGTTACATTCTAAGCCACTAGTATCTAAAGATAATTTTAATAAATTAGCATTACGTCATTTATTAAGATTATCTATGGCTTTATGTAAAGCTGCTATTTTTGGTGTCCGGAATTTTCCATTAAATTAATTATATTAATAACCGCGTCCGCGTTGGTTACTCCTATTTTTTTTACACCAGCCCCAGTAAAATATCTGTTGACTCCCTCTTTTTCAGCTATAGTTAATAGCTGAACCTGTTTTAATAATTTATTTTTATTTTTCATACATATTTAATTCATTTATGCTGAAAGTAAAAACGATCTTAGAAGTTTTTTCTTGCTCTCCTTTTCTAAGTATAATAGATCCGTCACCTTCGATTAAACCTGCTAGATAATAACCAAAGCGCTGCGCGCTTTGATCTACCTGAATGAAGTCTTTTAATGCTAGTAATAATTTTATTAATGGTTGGTGAAAAATATAAAGGCGTTTTTATTTTTAAATTACTTAGAGATCTTTTTGGATTTTTCGTGTGATCACCTAAATAAGTCTTTTATTATTAATTTAATTAACCCTTTTCCGAAAAAAAATTATTCAGGTTGTTTATTTTACAATTTACAGAAACAAAAAGCAAAAATCCAATCTGCGAAGCAGATATAAACAAACAATAAAGGATTAGGAATCAATCTAGAAAAATTAATAAAAATGCATCAATCATACATTTCATTGCAAAATGAAATCCAAGGCGTAACTGTTAGTGCATTATATTTAAAGGCAGAAAATATATAATGAAGTGGTCAGCCGACCAGAGGCCAATAAGGGAAAAAGAAAATTACCTAAAACATTAATTATAAAAATTATTGATGGTCTCAATTAAACTATCAACGGCCATTATTCATAGAATTATTAATAGTTTGTATTTCAAGTATCTCTTCACTTGTTAATCGCTTACCTAAATAGCCTAATCAGCTGCAAAGCAGCTGATAATTAAGATGCTTTGCTAGACATTAGAGGAAATTTAGTTAAATAAGTTATAATATAATGCTTTCTGTCTGATTGAGCAAAAAAGACAATAGCATTCACTGGCTCTTTATGATTTTTATTTACTTTATTAAGTTAACTTGAAAAAATTTAGCTAATTATCATAAAAGGAATATTAGATTTACTTGTTAGTTTGTATCTTTCTCTTTGATTTATGCTAAATACACATTGTACTCTACCTCGGGTTTCGGAATCATCTGAGCCATAACAACCTGTTAATTTGATAAATAAATGAGCATCATAATCTATCAACCCAGCAGCTGCTCCGCAGCTGAATATATTTTGCTAATGTCTAAGGTAATTTTAATAAATTAGCATTTTGCCATTTATTAAGATTATTAATAGCATTAAAGCTTGAATTTTCGGAGTACGAAATTTACCATTAACAAGGTTAATTACATTAATTACCGCATCAGCGTTTATTATATTATATCTACACACTCCTCTTTTTCTTCATATATGGCTCCCGTATTAAGAATTTATTGTAAATTTTTATACATAGGTATCTCATTTTTACCATAAGTAAAAATTATTTTAAGAAATATTTTTTTTTCTCCTTTTCTAAGTATGATCGAACCATCTCCTTTTATTAAGCCAGTAATGTAATATCCTAATTGATTTGTTGCCTCTGATGTTGTAATTATCTTAATGAAATTTCCCTTCAGTAAAAACTTAGGATCTTTCAAATTACTTAAAAATAATCCAATGTTTTTCGTATGATTACCAAAATAAGTCAAAAGCCAGTATATAATATACTGACTGGATTATATCTTAACTAATAGGTAAGTTATAGTAATTACATATTAGTTTTTAACGTGTAATCTCTGAGGATCAATTAAATTAATTTTATATTTAAATGTTTCCTGCTGATTGTCCTATATAGTTTAGGTGTTTCCAGCATATAGTTAAATTTTTTGAGGGCACTTGATACTATCATAATCTTAACGGTTAAATAAATAAGCGTGATCATCCAAATAAGTATAAAAATTCGATTTATTTATATTGACTGGATTATATCTTAATTAATACGTTAAAAATATTATTATAAATGTATTAACTTTTAACGTATAATCTCTGAGGTATATAATCAGGCCTACGGCCTGAGTTTTCTTTATATTTAATTAAAGCTTGTTATATATATTCACTAGTAATAGCCTTAGCTATATTTAAATTATAAATACACAGTAAGATACGTTTTAAAAACATTATACCTTCAGCAGCAACATCTCTAAATCAGAAAGCCATAGAAGCAACTAATGATAATAATCCTAATAAAAAAAGATAACCTCCATTAGAAAATCCGTGCATAGTTAATACGCCGGATGTAGTAAGAGTTAGCAACGAAATGCTAGTAAATAATGGCCAAGGAGATGGAGAAACTAAATGAAAAGGATGGGCTTGAAAATTACTTCTTGTTATATTTGTCATCTTTATAAATTTTTTTTTTACTAAAGACAAAGATTTAAATAAATAATAAAAGGCAAATTTAAGGGAATTCTGATTGTAATTTTCTATTGCTTTAATTGCCTATCTTATTATTATCGAAAGTTAGTCAACCGCCGCGATGCGGCGGTTGACCTAGCGAGGCCTTTGGTAACATAAATATAATCTTAAGCTAAAGTATAATGAATTGCAACTTACAAAAATCATAATAAAATTTATTAAGGGCAGAATGTGTACGCAAAACTAATTAATTTTTTTTATAAAAAAAGATTTTTTTTTAACATTGTTTAAAAAATTCTAATAAACTTTAAATTTTTATAAAATTTAACTTTACAAAAATAATTTTTTTATAACCAAAATTATTTTTATTAAACCTTTAATTGGCAATTATCTAAAAATCGTTGGTCTGCCTCACTGCTTTGAATAATTATGTACGTAGCACGATGTCGATATACACAATAATTTGCTAAATTATATGCATTATTCTTTTTATTGGCTTGTATTGTGAACTCCCCCCTACTCTTAATATTTCATTATCCAGTTAAATTTATTTTTAATTTTTACTCAAAATATTAATAATATATTTTTAAAAATATCATATAATAAAATTGCCATTAACTTTAAAAAATATATTATAAAATTATTATTTTTTTTATTGTTTATATTATAATTTTTTCAGTAATAGATTAGATATTAAATTTAATAAATTATTAATTTTTTTGGCTAACCATTAAAGAGCTAAGCCAGCTGCGAAGCAGCTGTTAACACATAGCACCTTTCTTAGATGATAATTAAAGTTGAATAATTATATTAATAATTTATTATTTTCATCAAAACAAATTTTTAATAATTTAAATAACTTAATAATTTAGTGTTAAGCTGTCTAATAGCCTTTTGTTATAGCGCATAAGCGCATTGTGTGCAGTACAATGTTTAATCTTTAAAACCATGAGCTAATTTATTTATCACGTTATCTGATTTGAACAGATAATCCTTCCATCCGAAGTGGAATGCTTTACCATTAAGCTAAACGTGAGAATTTAGAATAAATTATTAACCAAATTTAATTTATAATATTTTATATAATTCAAATATGCACTGTAATAATTAATAGTTAAACTTTTACATAAAAATATTTATTAATTTTTAAATAAACGTAACATCTATATAAAAATTTTTTTATTTTCTAAATAAATAATTAATATATAATATTTAATTATAACCTCTCCGCCACATAGGTAACTTTCGAAGTGCGATGACATTAAGTATTTTATATATAGCGAAGGTTTTGACTCATGTTAGGCTGTTAATATCAACAATTATATATGAATTTACTGGTTTTAAATAAAAATATATTCAAATTATAAATTGGGTTTTATATTTGGCATAATTACTTATAAAACAAGAAACTAGTTTAGCTGTTTTTCGGGTTAAACTGCTTACAAATAAAGAACATCGCATATTATACTATATTACATACCGTAGCACCTCGTTTTTATCAGAATTTTTATAACATTCACACAAAAAATCAGCCGTCAACATAATAACCACTATAACATAAAAATAAAATTGCCGTTTAATAATTTACGACACGTGAAATTTTTTAAAATAAAAACATATGATTTACAACGACATCAGCCCAACCTTATAATCTGTATATTATATTATAGTATTAAATTAATAATATAAACTCAAGATAAATATTAGGTAATTGTCTTATAGTTACAATGAGATAGATGTCTATCTTAATATTGATCATCGAACGCCTTAATGACACTGTCACCGTAGGCGATGGTTACTATTTTAATTATAAAAACAAAAGAAAAATCATCCTTTTAATATTGAGATGAGTTAATTATAAACAAATTAAATATATATAAAACTTACTTTATATACTCATATTGCAATTAAATATTTTTAAGGTAAACCTTTTAATATTCTTATAGCTATTATTAACTTATAATTAATTACGACGCGCGTTAAACGCGCGAATATTAATAATTAAACAAACATCTAAAAACCCGACCGCGTGCATTGTACGCGGCTGGTCAGGCGTTAACGCCTGACCTAATTAAATTATTACTTATCCTTGTTGATAAATTTATCTTTGGTCTTTCTTTAACCAGCCACGTAGCGGTTACCAGGCATCCGCGCGAAACGCGCAGACGCCTTTATATATAACAGAAAATTATCTTTAATACAGACCAAAAATGTTTTAAAAGCAAAAGGCAATTTATCTTGCCTAAAGCCAAGCGTTACACGCTTGTTTTATTAAAATATACACGTTACACAATTTTTATAACTTACATTATATTTTTATATTTTCATTAATTGGTTTTATGAAAATATATGGAGATTTGAATATAGATCTTTCTAAAGAAACATATTCAAATGCCGACTGTTTAGTATTTAATTTTAACGCTTTTTTACCTATTTCATAACAAAAACCTACTGTAAGAATAACTAAAAAAGTAAAAATTACTGTCATTCCATATGCATAATTATGATTACTGCTTATTGTAAACATGGCATTAAAATTTTTCTATATAATTAATAAATAACCAATTTGATTTATTTTCTTCCTTTATTCATTCTAGCTTTGATATTATGTATTTTTTCTAATCCTATAGGAGTTAAATGTTTTCCAGTTTTCATTAATTCAGCAACTTCTTTAAAATCTTGAAAATCTTGAGATTTTACTCCTATAATTTTATATTTATCAAAAAATGGAATAATTTTTTCTGTAATATTAGAAAATTTGCTTACACAAAAATCACCAAAGTCATACCCTTTATATGGATAATAATCACCACATTCTAAATAAATAATTATTTGTTTCATTAATTGAATCTCACGGATATGTTGGCTAATTTTAAACATTAACAAGACTTGTTCTCCTATTTTTATATTATTAGATTTCTTAATATTAACAAAAAAATTACCATCACCAGATACAAATCCAGATAATCAGTGAGGATCTTTTATTGTTTGATCTAATACTAAGGGTCTTGAAAGTGGCATAACATTTGGGTATACTTTTGCTAATGCATCTGATAAACCTCAGTTAATAGAAGCTTTAATTGATAAAATTTCTTGTATTCCTTCTAATGTTAAATGTTTTTTATTAGTCATTAGATCAATAATTTTTTTAAATAAAATATAATCAGCATTTTTTTGAGTAATTAAAGGATATTCATCAAAATGTGGAATTATTACATCAGTTAACTCTTTTAATGCTGTTACCCGATATTGCACAAGGCTTTCATTTTGTGTATGAATAACTCCAACATTATTAAAAAATTTACGTATTAATTCTAATAAATTAATATCTTTTTTATCTAAGCTAATTTGAAAGCTAGGGCTAACTACTCAACCTGTTTTATATTTACTATTTTGGCGTATTCTAACTACAAAAGAAGATTCGGCATCTGAAAAACCTGTTACAAAATAAGGATTTAATTTAGTGAAGATATTTGACTGTTGAGTAGCTTTAGACGTAAAAAATCTTGGTTTGTTTATTAATTTAGACGGTAATTTAAATGGATAATTTATTTCGAAATTCATTAGAGTAGATTTTAAATATAAATTATTTTTATACCTATTCACGTATACTCGTTGCTCTTTATCAGTTATAAATTTATTTTTAAACAAATTAAAAATAAAACTATAAGATTTAGATCCGCTATTGACTATTTTTATCATCAAAGGTGATAAAATATTTTGACTTGTTACCATACATGAATAATTAATTCATCCATTCATAATTTTTTCTTTTTTATGATTTAGTATCAAAATCTTTAAATTGTCTACGGAGTTTGAGAATATTACCCACACAAATGATATACCTAATCATTTAGCAGGATATATCAATATTATTTCAAGATCAAATATTAAAAATAATAATCCAAATAAAAAAAAAGAAATATTAAATTGTTGTCTATTTTGCCCAAGAAAAGAATGAAAACCACACTCAAATGAGCTTCCTTTCTCACCATAATTTTTATTAGGCCCTAATAATATGTTTAAATAAAGTAATAATATATTAATAATAGGAATAAGTAATAAATAGAATGAATTTGAAGACATTATATATTTAGTTTTAAAAATAAATTTTTACTTAATCTAGGCAATGAGAATTTTAATGTAAAGAATAATATAAAAATTTTTGAAAATAAATTTAATGATATAATGATTAATAATATCATCTTAAATCTAGAATCAAATTTTTTCTCAATTCACAACTTATTATTGCATAATTTATCAATAAATATGAATTGTAGAAAGTTGCAGAAATCATACATATAAAGATAGTCTTTATTAAATTTTTTCATTATGAGTTAAATAACATAATAGTGATAATTTTCACAAAGCTTAATCCAGGCTCAGGTTTAATTATAAATAATAATATAATTAAAGTTAAACTAGATATCATTAAAGATAAGGATGTTGATAATAATCTATATTTTCTTTTTATAATTTTAGTTTTTATTAATTCTGATTTAATATAATTTCAATCTCAATAATTTATGACCCCTATATAAATTTCTTTTAATTTATCATTATTTTCATTAAAAAAAACTAATTTTATCACCGCTAAATAATACGAAGTACCTATTACACTTGTAATAATTGCGATTAAAACCATAAAATAAAAACCTTTATCTAAAGCAGCAGATAAAACCATCTGTTTACCAAAAAATCCTAATAATGGGGGAATCAAAACATATTAATTATTATAAAATTTATCCAGATGTTTTCAAGTGTAAATTTTGTCTATATCATATTTAATTAAACTACTATTTTTATAAAATATTTTTTCCTTCTATTATTTTATGTTTCTTAGAAATAACAAGTAAATGTATTTTTTCTAAATTTATTTGAGCATAATGTTTATAATCAAAAAAAGGAAATTTATTTAAATAATCAAACAATAGATTTATTGACTCTAAATTATCACTTCTTACCTCATAAGCTTTTTCAACATAAGACGATCTTTCTCTTTCTATATTTGTTACTTTTTTTTTAAAGAATCGGCAATTAATTGCATATGAGGCAAGTTAGAGACATTTATATTAGATAATTTTCTAGAGTATGTTTGTTTTTGACTAAATATTAAATAATATACTAATGCACCTACTGAGTTATCCGAATTTAACTTATAATTTATATAAAAATTTCCATTTGCCTCTAACAACCCAGAGGCATATAAAAAAGTATAGCATAATTTATAATGTAGGAAAATTATTATAAACAATTATCACAATACACAAAACCTGACAATCAATATAGATTAACTGAAGCTTATAGAGGTTTATTTGCAACTATAGTATCAGAAAAATACTTTAACTTCCAGCATTACAAATTAAATAACCCTTTTTTATTCATACCCATTTTTATCTGTTTAATCTGATCATTTCCTTTGGAAACGAAGTTAAATGTGCTTTATTTTCCATTAGTTGAGCTCATTTACAAAAATCCATAAAATCTAATTTTTTTAAAATTTGTAAAATATATTTTTTAAAAAATGGAACAATAATTTCATTAATATGTTTAAATTTGGTAACAATAAAATCAGCTGTTTGAGCCCTATTAGGTGTAAAATGTTTTTTTCGTTCATCAACACTACAATTTGTTTAAATAACTCAAAATCTATTTGTTTTTTTGTTAATAGAGAATATTTAACAAAATGTGGAATTATAACATTTGTAATATCTTTAATTTAACTTGATAAAGAAGATGATCTTTATTTCTACTAACATATATTTTTCCTACTCCAAAAAAGTTTTAATATTATTTAATAAATTTTTATCTTTAGTGTACTTCAATAGAAAAACTAAGACCTATAGATCACCCAGCGCGAAGCGCAGCAGTTTTAGATTTAGATAAAGAAACTACAAAAAATAATTCGGCATCTGAAAAACCTGTAATCTAATAAGGTGATAGCAAAGGCAAAGCAATTAAACTGAAAACCAAGGAAAACGAGCATAATAGGGAAATAAAATAAATAATCTTAAAATATTTAGAAGTAATCAGCTATTATTATCGGTATTTTATCAATACCTACTAATGGAATGGTAATATTATTTTTAAGATTCTTTCTATTAATCAATCTATGTAAAGCTTTTATTTTTGGTGTTCTCATGTGCCCGTTAATTAAATTTACTAAATACAATAACACAGATAATTTTTTTTATTTAAATGTACCACTCTGCCCATTAGATCTAATAAAGTACCACCTCCTAATCTTTATTTAATTTTTTCAATTAATTTTATATCTTTAATGTCAAACGCTATTTCAATTTGAGGGGGCATTTTTTGAATCAATTTCATCATATACATAAATTGACGTCACCTTCTATTAAATCAGCTAGATAAGGTCCTAGTTGTTTATCTTTTATCTGATATTGAGCTTATAAAGTATGATAGTTTTACACTGTTAAAATTTATTATATTTAATAATAATTCTATATTTTTATCTGTTTGAATCATTAAATATTAAATTATAACATAAACAAAATTAAAATTAATAATAATTTTTTAAAAATAATTTAAATAATTATCTTTGGACTTTTTCTTCATTTTTATTTAATGTTAACATAAAGTCTCTGAGGAATTTATAACACTTAATTTATATAATTTCCTGCAGGTTGTTTAAATATATAGCTAAGCAAAAGTTAGCTTATTTATAAAAGTTTCCTGCATATAGTTAAATTTTAAAACAATAGTACCTACCTTGGTTTATTTTAATATATTTAATAAAATAAAAATAAAACTATTGCAGCTGGCTTCCCCATAATATATTCACATACCAGCAAAAAAATTTTAAACTTTAATAATTTAATTCTACCATAATAACTTTAAAAATAATCGAATATTGTTTTATATGTCTAAAATATCATTAAAGTTAAATTACAATATTTGAAATAATAGTTTTGGTTTTATTTGTTTAATAATGCAAACAAAAACAAAATATGCATTATTAAACTTTGCTTATTTTCTATTATAGAAGATATAATTACGTATATTGATTAAGTTTTATTTTACTCTTAGTTTATATAATATAGAATAATGAAAATAAGGAATAATAATAGAACGTAATAAAGGAACAGAGCTACCTTTTATATATATCCGAGATTGAGTAGGAGTGCTTTTATGTAAAGTACATTATAATTTATATTTAATAATTAAAACATTAATTAATCTTACAACATATTGAAGAGAAAAAGAATCTATACAAATTATTAGTCCTTTATATTTAGCACCACCGTCTTCCATAATTAGATGAGCAAGAGCAGCAGGAATTAATAATTCGTAAATATTCTCTGGAATTATTTTAACTTTATTAACGTAAAATAAAGTATATAAATCAGTAAAACAAGAAAGAGATCTAGTATGAAACTCTAAAGCATAGAACTGTTTACCTGCTTTTCTAAAATAAGGATAACTATTACAATAGTGAGATAACTGAAGAAATACATATTCAAACATATTCAGAATGATAATCAGATTGTTTAAAACCTAAACGAACATTTTTGGATTTAGCACTACCATACGCTAACCATCCATTAGATAAAATTAAACCAATTATAACACTTTTTTGATGAAGAGCTAACTGAATTATTTTTTTCTTAATTTGTAAGTTTACATCTAAAGATCTTAAATCTGTTATTCATTTAATTAGTGTTATTTAAGCTTTTTTTATGGTAAAAGGCAAAGCCTGTAAAAATTTGTTTAATCCGATTTTTTATTAAATAAGGCTTTGATAATTCTATAAAATTTACCAAATTATTATTTGTAGTTTTAAAAACTATAGCATTTAAATTATTATTTTGTTTAAGTATGTGATATAATTTTTTTTATACCAGCGAAAGATAATAAAGTTATAGCTAAACAAAGAGATAGCATATAATTTTTATAAAAAAATCCCTTAACTTGAATAATTAATTGTAACATTTAATTTGGCATATATTTTCTACCTTTATTCATACCCATTTTTAATTCACGCAATTTATTTAATCCATCATTTGTTAAATGTCCTTTTGTTTTCATAATTTCCGCTGCTTTATTAAAATCAGCAAAATCTTGATATTTTGCACCTTGTAAAGGTATTTTATTAAACAATGGTATAACTTTGTTATATAGATCTTCAAATTTTATAATTTGAAAATCAACTTTATTCTCCCCAGATCTTGAATACACTTTACCACATCCCCAAAAGTTTACGAAACTATCTATAAGTGCCTTATCTTTAGAATGCTGAGTAATATTAAATCTTAATTGAACTTGATAACCTAATTTACTTTGTTTAACATTAGTAATTCTAATACTAAAACATCCTTCTCCTGCTGTAAAACCAACCATTCAATTAGGGTCAATATTTAAATACAATAATTCCTCTTCCGAACGTTTTGGTATTATAGCTGGAATAATATCAGGAAAAGCAATTTTCAAGTTTGAAGAAAGGCCTAGATTCATTGAAGCTTTAAGAGATATAATTTTATGTAAACCAGAAAGAGTTAAATGTTCTTTTTTTTCTATTAAAGTAACTATTTGTGCAAATAATTCATAATCTTCACGTTTTTTAGTTAAAAGAGGATATAATTTAAAATGCTCAATTATTACCTTAATACCTTCTAAAGATTGTATAACATAGTTATAAGATTCTTCTTGATGGTCATAAATCTTACCTGCACCTAAATATGATTTAATTTTTTCTAATAAACTTAAATCTTTTTTGTGTAAGCATATTTGAAAAACAGGTTGTATAATCCAACCTATTTTTGCTGAATTACTTTTAGTAATCCTCACTGTAAAATTAGATTCACCGTCACAGAAACCTGTTAAGAATCAAGGATTTAAGTTATTATGTGAAGTATTTGTTGCTAGAGAAGAGTATGATCTTCTTGATATTTTTAAACGGTTAGAAAACATTATGATATGAGAATTTATGTATAAATTCATTAGAACAATCCTTAAATGTGTTAATTCAACACATCGAAAACCATCTGCTCGTTGCTCTTTTGTAACACTATTAATATACTGTTAATTTAGATCCAAGGTCATCTACTTTTTTATTATTTTTATCTTTATTACCCTACATGAGTGATTAATTCATCCATTTATTTATTTATAAATAAACTTAGTATATAAAACTTTAAGAAATTCCTGGAATTTGATTATCGTACCCTTTAACTAAAGGTGAATTTAATTGATCTTTTAAAAGATAATATGAATGATAATATCAAAGATAATATCCCATACTAAGTAATATAAAAAAGAAATTAAGATTACTTAATGAATATTGCATTAAGTAAAATATAAAGGCTTGAATAGATTCTAAAGTATTAATAGTTAAAGCCAACAGTATAAAACCTACATGACTAATAGTACTGTAGGCAAATAATCTTTTTATTCTAGTTTGTACTAATCCAACTACTGTTCCTATTATTAATGATAAGAACGAACTTATTAATCGCGGCGGTTAAATTTATCATATAAATAAATGTATACTAAAACGAAGCCCTTTAAATTTACTCATTCCTTCCTTTGTTCATACCTGTTTTTATATTTATTATTTTTTCTAATCCTTCCTTTGTATTATGACCCTTAGCTTTCATTATATACGCTGTTTCACAGAAATCAGAAAAATCTAAATATTTATTACCGATAATAGGGTATTTATTTAAAAATGGAATAATTTTTTCAACTATATCAGGTAAATTGGAAACGATAAAATCACCATGGTTTTTAGTTAAAGGACCAGCAACATATCGACCACAACCTAAATAATCAACCAAACTTTTCATTAACTCAATATCACGGGAATGTTGAGTTATTCTAAATATTAATCTTACAGCATATCCAGTTTTAGTTTTACTTTTGAAAATACTAATTGTAAAAGTACTTTCTCCAGTAATAAAACCTGCTAATCAATTTGGGTCTTTTATGGTTTGGCCTTCAATTATTGGTCTAGGCACAGGGTTAACTTTTGGAAATTTTTTTGCTAATTGATCTGATAAACCTCAATTGATAGAAGCTTTAATTGCCAAAATCTTTTGTATTCCTTCTAATGTTAAATGTTCTTTACAATTCATTAAACCAACAATTTCTTTAAATAAAATAAAATCACCTTTCTTTTGAGTTATTAAAGGATATTTATCAAAATGAGGAATTATTACATTGGTTAAATCATGTATAGAAGTAACATTATACAATACACTGTCGTTACCTTGTTCCCAAATATTTCCTATTCCTCCAAAATAAGATTTAATAAGTTCCAAAATTATTAGATCGGGGCCGCCTACAGCGGCCCTGATCGTCAGCGCGCCTGCGGCGCGCGCCGATCTTTTTTATTTATAGCAATTAAAAATTTTGCTTGCACTGTTAAACCTGTTTTAGTTGTTTTAGAAGGATTTATTTGTACTTGAAAACAACCTTCTCCATCTACGAAGCCAGTAAGAAAATAAGGATTTAATAAAGAAGGGTTGTCTTTGCATGAGTTAGCAGCAACAGAAGTATAAGATCTTCGTTTATTTATTTGGTTAGAAAAGAATTTAATTTGACAGTTTCTTTCGAAACTCGTTAGAGTATATTTTAAACAAAATATATTATTTATTTGCCAACTATTGTATACTCGTTGCTCTTTTACAATTACATTTTTAGAAGATATAATTGATTTAGATCCTTGATTGCCCATTTCTTTTTCAAGAATCTTAATACTCATAACCATACATGAATAATTAATTCATCCACTAATAATTTTTCAATTATAATTTGGTATAGTAAGCTTTAGGGCATCCCAGGAATTTAATAGCTGGTCTCATAATAGGTAATTTCTAAAATCACCTTGCAAGATATCTGTTCAAAAAAACTCAGTTTTTGCTTCACTAGAAAAATGAACTAAATCTAACATAAATATAAAAATTGAAATTTTAGCCATTATAGCTACAAAAGTAGTCACTAAAGTAGGTAAAGAATCATATACATCCATGGTAATAAAATTTATCTTTCCTATTTTGCTAACACTATAAAAATAAATAAATTATTTAGATTGGATTTCTTTCTTACTCATACCAGCTTTTATCTCACAAATTAAATTTAATCCTTCAGGAGTCAAGTGAGCTTTATCTTTTATTAATAAGGCTATTCTAGATCAATCAGCAAAATCTTTAGCTTTACTTCCACTCAATGGATACTTTTCGAAAAGCGGTAAGATTTTATCTAATAATAACTCTAATCGGGTGATTTTAAAATCAACCGCATTTTCTTTAGATCTTGTATAAACTTTACCACAATCTAAATATTGAACCAAATTTTTCAAGGTTTGCTCATCTTCCAAATGTTGAGTTATTACAAATCCTAATAATACAGACTTTCCTAATTTTGTTGTAGAATTACTTTAAAAATTATCAAGCAAATCTCTCACACAAGCGAATTTTGAAATAGATTAGACTTATTTTCTTTCCTTGTTCATCCCTAATTTTATTAAACGAATTTCATCTAATCCTTTAGGAGTTAAATGAGCCTTGTTTTTTATTAGTTCCGCTACTATACAAAAGTCAGAAAAATCTAAAGCTTTAACACCTATAATTGGATATTTTTTAAAAAATGGAATTACTTTATCCATCAAATCTTCAAATTTTGTGACTTCAAAATTAATTACATTACCTTGTTTGTTGTATATATTACCAGCTTTTAAGTACTCAATTAAACTAAGCCCCAATAAATTATATTTTTTTAAAAATAAATCTTTTTTTAAAAAAGTTTTTTTGTTGTGTATTAATATATTTTAATATAGTGGGGTAGCTAATTCCTAAAGCTTTTGCTGCTGCACTAATAGAATCATATTCTATGGTTTCATTTTTTAAAATATCCGTCACAGATATTTTTTGACTAGGAATTCCTGCTCCTTCGGGTCTAACTCTAGATTTTCCATACATAGGATTATTTTTACCTATTTTAGCTGCAGACAATTTAACTCGTGTTTCCTCTGAAAGAGTTTTACCTAACCTTGAATTATTTTTACCTATTTTAGCTGCAGACATTTTAGCTCGTGTTTCGTCTGAAAGGGTTTTACCGTACATAGGATGATTTTCATTTTTCAATAATATTTTTCCGAATTTCTAACATTTTCCAAGAAATTCCCATCACGAGATATAAACCTTGCCAACCGGTTTGAGTTATGAATTTCTTGGTTATTTATTAATAGTATTTTCATAGGAGTTAATATAGGAAAAGTTGTTTGTAATTTACTAGATAAAACTTTGCTAAGTGAAGCTTTGAATTTCGGACACTGAGTAATTAATTTATTTGGTTTATTCATTGAGATAAAATTTATCATATAACTTGCTTCATCTCGATCATGTTGAGAAATATAAAATTTTAATCTTACTGTTTCTCCTAATTTTGTTGTCGACTTAAAAAAATTTAACCCGAACGATCCTTCCCCTGAAGTAAATCCTGCTAATCAATAAGGGTCAAAGATTTTTTGATTAAATATTTGTGGTCTTTCGATAGGAATAATATTAGGAAATGCTATTTTCAATTCTTCCGATAAACCTCTATTCAACGAAGCTTTAATATTAACAATTTTTTGGAGACCTTCTAAACTTAAATGATCTTTATTATTAATTATATCTAAAATTTGTTTAAATAAAATAAAATCAGCCTTTTTTTGAGTTAAAAGAGGATATTTCAAAAAATGAGGAATTATAAAATTTTGTAAATCAGCTAAAGAAGTCACACGATACTGTATACTATTTTTTGATTGACTAGTAATAGACCCAGCATTCCCAAAAAAAGATTTAATATTTTGCAATAGTTCTTTATCTTTTAAATGAAGAGAAATAGAGTAGACAGCTTGAACATTTCACTTTGATGAATTTTTTTTTTGAGTAAATAAAATCATAAATGAACCTTCAGCATCTGTAAACCCTGTAATTCAATAAGGATTTAGTATAATTTGTGATTGTTGATCAGTAGAAGTAGAATATAATCTATTTGATTTATTCATTTTAGATAAAAATTTTCTTCCAACTTGCTCAATAATTATTTTTTTATAAAAATTTCTTATATCTCTCCTATATATTTGAGAACAATCCAGAATTCTTTTTTCTTTTTTATAAACATGAGCGTAAAAATGGCCTTCAGCTGTTGTGAGTCCAGCTAATCAATCAGGATCAAGAGTTTTATGATTTTGAATTATAGGTCTTTGAACAGGAATAGTATTTGGAAAAGCTTGTTTTAATTCATCCGATATACCATTATTCATTGAAGCTCTAAGATTAACAATTTTTTGTATACCATCAATTGTTAAATGTTCTTTACATTTAATTAGATGTAAAATTTTTTTGAATAAGGTAAAATCAGCTTGTTTGTTTGAAACCAATGGATATTTATCAAAATGATCAATGATTTTACTTAAATCATCTACAGAAGATACTAAATATTGTACATTGTTTACTCCGTGTTTATAAAAATTTCCTATACCTCCAAAATATGATTGTATACCATCCAAAATCATCTTATCTTTTTTATGTATATTAATAAAAAATCTTGCTTGTACCCTTCATCCGATTTTAATTTGTGGATTTTTTAAAATAACTATAGAAAAACATCCTTCACCATCCGTAAACCCGGTAATAAATGAAGGTTTTAATTTAATTTGTGATTGTTGAGTAGTTAGAGAAGAATAAAATTTTCTGTAAGCAAATTGATTAGATAGATATTTTATTTGATAATTTATTTCTAAGTTCATTAGAGTACGATTTAAACAAGAAAAATTGTATCTTTGTTTACTACCGTTTACTCGTTGCTCTTTTACAGTAAAATTATGTTTTACTGAAATAGATCCTCGATTATTCATTTTATTTTCCAATATTTTATTACTTATTACCATACATGAATAATTAATTCATCCACTCCACGTATTTAAACCAAAGTTTGGTATAATAAACTTTAGAATGTTTCAGGAGTTTGATAGTATTTCCCGTATTTGTGACTTTCTAAACCACTGAACAGGAGATCAGAAATGAAATGGTGCTGAAGAAACTTTAAATAAATATCCTATAGACAATATAATAAGTGATATATCAAAAGATTCAATAGGGTTAACTTCATTAGTTTTTATTCAATTTTCTTTAACTTGGTTTTCAAATAAACTTAATATTCAGTCTTGAGATTGAATTAGCATTACTTCAGTAGAACTATATAATGCGTAAATTCCTTCAATAAATGTTATACCTGAATTTACATAAAACAGAGCAGATCCTAATAATATAAAACAAGAGGATAACCCCAAATCTATCAAAAATATCGTACAGATAATTTTAAATTAAATTTTAAAGCTTTTACTTTCAATATTCATTCCAGCTTTTATTTTACGAATTTGTTCTAATCCTTCCAAAGTTAAATGTTTTTTTTTCTTTCATTATTTCAACAACAATATTTTTTTAACTTTTTCATATTTAATTATAAAATAATTAAGCATAGATCTTGTTTATTTAAGTATTTTTTCTATTTTGTATATATTTTTAAAAATAAAACAATTCGTATTTTTTAGATACCTTGATAAACTTGAATGATTTATGTTTAACATTTTTGCTGCTTCTCTTATTGAAGAAAAATTTTCTGAAGTATTTTTTTCTATATCAGTTATTTTTATTGCTGTACCTTTTCCTGCACTAATTTTAGATTTAGTTTATTGTGAAATAGATTTACCGAAATTTGGGTGTAATTCTCCTTTTTTACCAAACATAGGATTTCTTTCTCCCGAGAAGGCACTAGAAATCTTGGCTCGAGTTTCTTCAGATCGTTTTTTTCCTATCATCTTAGCTAAATTTTCTTCCGTGTGTTTATAACCTGAAGATGAACTAGCTATTTTTAAAATATTATATTCAGGTTTTAATAAATCGATGTAGTACTGTTCACGTTCTATTAAATCTTTAGGATCACAATATTCAAGAATCTCAAGAGTAAATTTAGAATAACCATATTTTAGTATAGCCTTGTAGATGTAGCTATTATATTTTAGTAAGAGATTTTCGATACTAAGCAGAGAATAATATATACGAAATCTTTTAGATAAATTAACAGCAGAACCTACATAAGATTTTCCTGTCTCTAGGTTAATTCAACGATAAATTCCTGATTTTTCTTTATTATCTTTTAATATTTGCAGTTTTTCAGTATCAGAGTTTGCATATATCATTACTGGCATTATTTTACTTTCACTCAACAAACTAGTAGTAGAAAAATTAATTTTTTTTTATTCGCTGAGGTATTAAATAATATAATAACCAATAGATTGGCATTGCTTAATAAATCAACATATTCTATATTAAAGAATAAGAATAAAGTTAAGATTGATATAGAAATTACTACAATAGTAACAAAAGTTAACCTTAATATAATTAAACATAAAAATATTGATAAGATTACAGCAAAAATAATTAAAATAATTATATTAAAAATATAAATTGAAATAGTTTGATATAAATTAAATATTATAAAATAGGATAATCCCAAATTTATCAAAATTATCATACAAATAAATTTAAACGTAAATATTAATTTTATCAATTAATAATACGGTATCAAAAATTAAATATTATTTGACTTTCATCATATCCTCAAAATCTTTAGATTTGACTCCAATTATCGGGTATTTTTTAAAGAAAGGTATGATTATTTCCGATAGATATGCAAATTTAGATACCCGATAACTAGATACATTATTGTTCTTATAGACTTTCCCACAATTTAAATACTCAGCTAAACTTTTTATTATCTCTAGAATGTTGAGTTATATTAAATTCTAATTGTACATTTACTCCTATTTTTATAGTTGAAGATTTAGCCATTCCTACAAAAAAACAACCTTCAGCTGCTGCAAACCCGGCTAACCATTGAGGATCAGCAATAGTTTTATTTCTTACTAAAAGTCGAATTTTTGGAATAACATCTGGAAAAGCCGTTTTCAAATTATCGGATAAACCTAAATTCATTGAAGCTTTTAATGCTACAATTTCTTGTAATCCGGAAAGAGTTAAATGTTGTTTTTGAATAACTAGATTATATCCTTCTTTAAAAAGTTCGTAATCGGCTAATTTTTGAGTAATTAAAGGGTATTGATCTAAATGTTCAATAATTTTTACTAAATCTTTTGTAGATGAAATTCGATAAGTGAAAATTTTATTTTTATAATGTTTGGCAACATTACCAACTCCAAAATAATTTTTAATTTGATCTAAAATAATTTTATCTTTTTCATGTAATGAAAGTAAAAACTCTAATTTAACTTGTCAGCCTACTTTTTTTTCATCATTTTTATAAATACTTATCATGAAACTTCCTTCACCATCAATAAAACCACTTAATGCGTAGTAAACCTTTTATTACAAAAACTTAATTTTTATGTAAAGGAAAATTAAAGCCCTCAAATATTATATTTTTTTAAATCTGTATCGGCCTTTGTATGGTTTTTTTTGGTTATTACTAATAAATATAGAAATTATAGTATGTTTTATGTTTAGAGCTTTAGCAGCTTCACTCATAGAATTATATATTGTTGTAATTTTATTTTTTTCATCAAACACTTCTATTTTTTGTAGGTTTTCTTTATTAGCTGCAGACAATTTTTTACGTGTTTCTTCTGAATGAGTTTTACCATACAAGGGATGATTTTTTCCTGTACGATCCACTGACATTTTTTTTCGTGTTTCTTCTGAATGTTTGAAACCTAAAGATGACCCTGCAGTTTTTAAAATATTATATTCGGGTTGTAATATATCCATGTAATATTGTTCTCTTTCTATACAATTTTCTGGGAGACAATATTCTAGAATAGTAAGAGAAAAATTTTCTATCCCGTTTTTTAATATAGCAGAAAATATCATACTTTTTGATTTTTTTAAAACACCATTCATATAAACTGAAGAGTAATAACGGTGTAATCTACTAGAGAGATTAGATGCGCTACCCACATATGTTTTACCGGTTTCTTTATTTTTTCATAAATAAATACCTGTTAATCCTTCATTATCAGAAAATATTTGCAATTTTTCTTTGTCTGGATTTTCATAATATTTTTCTGGAGATATAGAAGGGTAAGAAGAAGTTGAATAAAATTTTTGATTAAATAAATTTTTATGTTTGAAGTTGTAAAAAAATAAGGCTGCAATTAGTAAATTCGTATTAAGCGGTATATAAAATTTATGTTTTTCAAAGCAGGAATTAGCTAATTGAGCTTTAGAACTAAATAATCGCGTTCCTTTTAAATTTATTTGGTTAGATAAGGTTTTGATACTATAATTTCTTTCAAATCTATTTAGAATACACTTTAAATCCCTTGAATTCGACTTAAGGGATAAACTACCGTCTACTCTTTGCTCTTTTATAATAAAATTATTTATTAATTTAGATACGTAATAGCCTATTTTAGTTTCCTTAATCTTAAGGGTTATTACCTTACATAAGTTATTACTTCATGCACTTATAATCTTTCGAATATAGTTTGATACCTTAAGCTTTAAGCCGTTTCCGTAGTTTGATAATTTTTGGCAGATTAAATAGAATTTGTTATATAACCCTAATCCACCAAGTAAAAAATAAGTTAGAGCTGCACCTATAGCCAATTCAGAATTTCTATAAATTGAAGATAAAATATATAAACCATAACTTTGTAGTTCTAAACATAAGAACATTGTAATTAAATCACAACAAGACATTAAACACACTGCTCCTACTAATATAAATAATATAATAGTAGGAAAATCAATTATACCTGATAGATCAATTATAGCATTTTTTTCAGGTTTATCAATATATTCTTGTTTTGTTAAAGGTTTTTTTAGAGATTTAAAATCTCTATTATGAAATGAAATTAATTGTAAAATAAAAAAGCTTAAGATAAGTATAAAAACTACAAAGTTTTGTCTTATGGAAGTAATTAGGAATAATCCTCCATATACACCAATTCCTGTTCCTAAGCATATTATATCTAAACTATTAAAAGCTAAAAAAATTGAATATAGTAGTATTAAAGAAGTTATTCTATTATAGGACAAATACTTATCTTGTCTAAATGTTACAGCATTTATTAATAGTATAAAACAAGAAGAAATTAAGATCATAAAATAATATTTGGATTTTAACCATTATTATTTAAAAAATAAATAAGCAAAAAAAATTATTTTAATATAAGCATTAAAAATAGTCAATATAACAAATAAATAAACTTATCCTAGGGCTGGGTTACTCGCTAAATTTAAATTAAACTAATAAAAACATTAAAAACTGTAATTTTCTATGTAGCACATGTTATATAATCTATTATTATTTAAATCTTTATATCGACCGCTTGTTTAACGGGCGGTTGACAACCGCATTAAAAATAAAATTTATAATATAGAAATCAGCGCCTTTAGGCGCTGAATAAATTAATTACTACAGAATTTAGCAACACGCCCGCGTCACTGCGCACTTCTAAAACAATTTTTCACGCTTTGTACGTGATACAATATTAAGGTAATAAATTAATAAATTTTTAATATATTTTTAATAAATATACAAATCTAATTTCAATGTCAGCGGCTAAGCCGCTGACATTGAACATCATCATTATAGGATTAATAGCGCTTTGGAAGTCCAACGCGCCGATGATAAATCCTTTAGATGTTACGTATCCATTTTTATTTTCGAATGAATTATTAAAGTTTTAATATATCAACCTAATATAGCTTTTAATTTAAAATTAGCTTATGTATTATAAATTAAACTTAACGCAAGTATATTTAATTTTAATGAATTGACAATTAAGTAATTAATAATTTTAATCATCATGTTTTATATCGTCAAAGGTCAATATAATATAGCCTAGTCCGATCGCCACATACACTTACGTTGCATGATAAACTTAATTTGAGTTTTTTTATTAACTTACTTTAGAATTCTAATATAATAAATTTAATATATAATTAATTATTTCCTTACTATAACTTAATCATCAAGCACTCGAAATTAAAAATTATAATTTAAAAGCGAGAAGAACCACTATATAAATGGCTTTTTTATAACATCGTAACAACGCAAAGTCATTACGCTACGATGTTATTTATTATAATGGATTAATATTTTATATCATATATTATATGTTTTAAATTCACTATAATAAGATTTATTATTTTAAATTTATCTTTAAACAAAATATATATTTAATATTTTTATATTATCTACAAATATTAGCATAAAAACAACATATTTTATATAAGATGTAAGAATAACCAATGCATAGGCTTGAATAAAGGCAATAGCTAATTTTAGACCACAAGACAAGTGGTAAACCTATAATGAAAAAAATTATGGAAGCCATAATTATATATTTTTATCCAGATAATATATTTAGTATTATATAACCTAATTATATTTATTTAAAATAATATCTACCTTTAAAGGGCTTTTGTATATTTTATTTTAAATACAATGAAACACTTGGTTGTTTCAAACCTAAATATTTTGCAGCTGAAGAAACAGATGGGTAATTAGTTTTCATTATAGTTTATATATCTGTTATTTTATTTTATATTGTTAGCTTGGATATTATTTTAATAGTTCTCCTTTTAATTTAAATTTATATTTTCCTAACACAGGTTTATTTGATTTAAATAAATATAATTACGAATATCACAAACGAAGCTTGTATTACTACTTACAGAATCGTAAATAGTAATTTTATTCAATTGTAAATATAAAACTTTTACCTCTTGAGGAGTTGATTAGGCAGCAGACATTTTAAGTAAAACATTTTTAGGATCGGTGGACGCCCTTAGGCGTCCGATGACCCGTCGCCGGTTTATTATTATGATATTTACTTAATTTAGCTTTTGTTTCATCTGAATATGGATACCCCCTTTAGTACTACGAGGTACGCCAGGTATTTTATAAATATTATATTTAGGGTTCAATAAATCTATACAATATTTTTCTTTAATTCTAATATTTTCAACTACACAAAACTCTAAGATTTTAAACTTGAAATTAGAAAATCCATATATTCGCGCGATGAGATTTATAAATGGTCATATTTGGTTCTCTAATCAAACAATTTATATTATAGTATTCTAGTAATCTATGCTTTAAATTTACAAAACTTCCAATATAACTTTTATTAATTAAATTTATTCATCTGTATATTCTAATTCAGCTGCCTTAGCAGCTGAGTTTAAAATATCTAATTTACAAATATCAACATTTTCGATTAAGACAGGAACAACAGCAATTGGTTGAATAATTTATTCTTATACAAAAATGTTTATACATTAAATGAAAATTTATTAATTTGTAATTACTATTAAAACCTTCTTATATATAATTATTAGTAATATTATTATATAGGTAATAACATGAATATTTTGTTTAGATTACGTTTAAAAATAAAGATTAATTTGATAGATATAATAAATACTAATGTAAATATAAACCATCCTTGATATAAGAAGATGTAAGAATTACAAATACATAGGCTTGAATAAAGGCAATAGCTAACTCCAGACCACACAATGCAATAACAAAAGCCAAAGGTATAAGCCCAATAACAAAATAAATAATACCAGAAGCCATTATTTTGTAGATAAACCCAGATAATATATTTAGCAACATATGCCCCGACATCCGCTCTATAAATTTATCCTTTATATAAAAAAAATTATTAATACTTTTATTTTAAAAGATTAATTAAAATATTAATTGTCTTTAATTAATTTAAATAAATATAAACCTTTAAAAGGTTTAGTTCTATTTTCTTTCAAATATAAAGACAAACTTGGTTGACGATAACCTAAAGCTCTAGCCGCTTCACCTATAGAAGAGTATACTTTTATTTCTTTAGTTAATACATTAGTAACTTCCACTTTTTGGGAAGTTTTTTGTACTTTTTTAACTATATAATTAGTTATTTCTCCTTCAGTGTTAAGTAATCTAAAAGTATATCGATCAAAAACAGGTTTATTTTGTTTTAAATAAATATAATGTTCGATATATCTTCTATCGATACCTAAAGCACGGGCTGCCGCTTTAATGGCATTATATATAGTAGAAGTATTAGTTTTTAAATCAGTAACCTCGATCCTTATACCACTAGAATTAGCTTCGGACAATTTAGTTAAAAATTCTGGAGATTCCATTCTTTTTTTTGCTAATAAACGTATACTCTCTATTGTAGCTTCTGAATGTTTTCACCCAGATTCCCGTACTGGACTACCTGGAGTTTTTAATATATTATACTCTGGAGAGTATGCTTCAAAAAAGTGTTTTTCTCTAGATATTAAACTGTCAGTATCACAGAATTCTAAGATAGTAAAACTAAAGTTTTGATAACCGTGTTTTAATAACGCAATACATATTGGCATACTTTTTTCATTTAATAATCTATTAACATTGTAATACTCCAATAATCTACGTTTTAAATTAACAGAACTTCCGACATATTTTTTACCGTTTAATTTATTAATTCTATTTTTTATTATTTTTTCCAAAAAAGTTGTATAAAGAAATTTAAAGAAATTTAAAGAAAGTATATTTGTCGTTTTTTTTTCACATTAATTAGAAGGAAATTCCCTTCCAGTATTCATTCTAGCTTTAATACTTAAAATTTGGTCTAATCCTTCCTTAGTTAAATGTTTCTTACTTTTCATCAATTCGATAATAATACAAAAATCTTTAAAATCTTCAGATTTTTTACCTAAAATAGGATATTCGCATAAGAAGGGTATAATTTTATTAGTAATATCTGAAAATCCGGTTACCATAAAATCAACTGCATCTTTATTAGTTTTTTTATAAACCTTTCCACAATCTAAATACAAAATAAGCGATTCATCTCTCATATGTTGAGTTATCCGAAATACTAATTTAATACCTACACCCATTTTAGTATTAGCTTTATAAATATTTAAAAAGAAATTTCCTTCAGCCGTGACAAATCCGGCTAACCAATAAGGATCCCGAATAACTTGGTTTACTACAACAGGCCTCTTAACTGGAATAGTATTAGGAAAGATAGCCATTAATTCCTCAGAAAGTCCTCTATTTAATGAGGCCTTAATATCTATAATAGTTTTAAGCCATTCCTCTGTTAAGTGTTCCTTCTTTTTCATAATCATAACTACCTTCCTAAATAAAAGATAATCAGAAAGCTTCTGACTGATAAGAGGATATTTATCGAAATAAGGAATAATTATATTAACAATTTCAGCTGCTAAAGCAGCTGAAACGGTATAATTGCAAGTATCCTTGTAATTTTCAATATTTCCTGCTCCATCAAAGTAAGATTGAATAAGCTTCAAAAGTATTAAATCTCCCTTGTGAAGATTAATTCTAAAAATGGCTTTTACACGAAAGCCTAAGCGAGATTCTGGATTTTTTGTGATACTAATTATGAATGAGCCCTCACCATCAGTAAACCCTGTAACAAAATAAGGTATATATATTCCAGATTTACCTTTAATATAATTAAGAATATCAAGCTCGAAATTTAATTTAGATAAAAGAAAAAATATATCTCTTTTTATACGGCTTTTGTGATTTTAAATAAATAGAAATTATGGGTGCATTTATACTTCAGCAGCTGCATTTCTTGAGTCATACACTGTTATTTTATTTGAAAAAAGATCCAAGACAGATATTTTTTTAGTAGGCCTTCCTGCTCCTTCAGGTCTTACTCCCCCCTTTTTTAGCTTCAGACATTTTAGCGAGTGCTTCTGCTGAATGAGTTTTCCCTATTTTAGCTTTTGCCATTTTAATAAGTGTTTCCTCTGAATGAGTTTTGCCAAACATTGGATGATTTTCTCCCTTTTTAGTAGCAGATATTTTATAAATAGTTTCCTTTGAGTATTTTTTTCCTTTATTACCTGCGGAAATTTTAGCTTTAGTTTCCTCAGATAGGGTTTGACCCTTTTTAATTACAGACATTTTAAATTTTGCTTCCTCTGAATGATTTTTATCTAACATAGGAGATGTTGCATCTTTTGCTATATTGTACTCTGGACCTATAAGTTTAAAATAATAATTTTCTCTGTCTTTTAAATTGGCTGAATCACAATACTCCAAAATTTTTAACGTAAAATTTGAATAACCATGTTTAATAATAGATCTGTTAATAATCATATAAGAATGTTTAATTAGATAATTCATGTTATAATATTCTAATAATCTTCGATTGAGTTTATTTGAAGAACCTATATATTTTTTCCATTAATATTATTTTCTCACATGTTTTTATAGCCGTCGTTATAAAAAAAATGACGAAGGCCATGGGATCGCCGGCCCCTGAAGGACGAGACTAACATATTCTTGATTTATTCATTCCATCTTTAATTTTTTTTTATAAGTTCGAGCCCATTAGTTGTTAAATGTTTTTTTCTTTCATTAAAACAGCTATTTTGTGAAAATCATCCAAATCCAATCTTTTTGAGCCTTGAAGAGGGTATTTTTCAAAAAAAGGTAAAATTATATTATTTATGTTATCTTCGCCTACGGCGATGAGACATAAAAATATGTTGAATTATTTTCACGATCTTCCTTAATGTGACCACAACCTAAAAAATTTTCTAAATTACTTAATAATAAATAATCTCGATTATTTTGAGTTAAAACAAATCGTAAAGTTACGGAATAATTCCCTTTACTAGGATCAGATTTATAAATTTCCACCCCAAAATATCCCTCAGCTTCTGTAAATCCAGATAATCAAAAAGGATCTGGAATATTTGAAAATTTAACTTCAGGTCTTAAAGCAGGAATTGTATTTGGAAAGCTATCTTTTAAATTATCCGATAAACCTTTATTAATCGAACTCTTTATTTTTACCAAAGAATGTATACCTTGAATAGTAAGATGTTGCTTACTTTTTATTAAAAGAAATGCTTGCTTGAAAAGAAGATAATCCGCTCGTTTTTGAGTGATTAAATGATACTTATCAAAATGATCTACAATAGCTGTTAATTCATTAATAGAAGAAACAGTGTAAGAAACAAAAAGTTTTCCTTCGGTTCTAATTTTACCTATTCCACAAAAAAAACATTGAATCATTTTTAATAAATCTATATCCTTTTTGTGTAGATAAATGATAAATCTAAGCTCAACTGTTCAGCCTGCTTTACATTGGGGTTTTTTACTTATCTTAATTTGAAAGCTTCCATCCCCGTCCGTGAATCCTGTAATAAATCAAGGATGAATACCAGACTTTCCTTTATTTTCTTGGAGAATTTGCAATTTTTGAGTGTCAGCATTAGTATATATTACAACAGGAAAATCAGAAGAACTTTCAACTGAATTGGATGCCGATGAACTGAAAAACATTGGAAAATAAAATATATTAAAAATATTTTTCCTTCGGTGTTTTAATTTATATTTATCTGCATTAGAAAAAACTACTAAATCTGAAGAATCTGTAGATGAACCATTATTTTTTGAAGTTGAAAATGATCTAACATTTATAGGTTTGAAACTTAAAAATTTATCTTTACATGAAACTAGATAAATTAAGTTATGTGACCTAACTCTTCATAGAAGTAAATATTACTATATTTTACTTTTTTATGTGAAGTATTAATTAATTTTTTGATAATTAATGATAAAAATCGTACATAAATTTATCCTTTCTTTAAATGTATAATGTTTATAAAATAAACTTTATCCTTTCTCTAAAGGTATTTAAAAATCAACTTTATTGTAATAATAAAATAAAAGTATATAGAATTTTTTATAATTCTATATAGTATATTACAATTTATCAATTTATTTTTTTTTTTTAATAAATCAAGGAAAGGCTATTATGTTATCTTTAATCTTGAGTTACTTAATTTATTTCAAGAATCGAGTTTATCGACGACTAGAGTATACCTTACAAGAATTATTTAATAATTGAAGAACCATCTACTCGTTGCTCTTTTACAGTAAATTTACCTAATTTACTAATTGAAGTAAAATTTATATAATACTGATTTAGATCCGTGATAACCTATTTTATTACTAAAATCTCTAATAATATTACTATACCCAAATAATTAATTTGACCACTTAAAAGTTTATATTAAAAGCTTAGTTATTAGAGCTTTAGGGCTTTCCCGGAATTTGATTCCTAAACACAATTAGTGAGTTACCTAATCTCACTCTCACGTTAGCACCTAATCGTAAACCTAAAGATACACATCTAGATAGATAACTTCGTGTTATATTTTTTGCCTATAAAAAATAAATCTCATAAATTAATTAGAACAATCTCTGGAAATTTTATATTTTTTTCTAAATAAAGTATTCTTGCTTATGCAATTTTGTATGGCACTACGAGAAGCTCTTAATTTATTTGCGGCTAATGTAATAGAATCGAATTTTTCAATATTACCTGTTTGAATATCAGTAACAATTAATTTTATCCCTTTTAATTTTGTCACTTGAGCAATGTGGTTTTTTAGACGTTCTTCTGTATAACCACGCCCAATTAATGCTTTACTTATTTTTGCTTTGTGTTCAGCTGTAAATACTCTACCTTTTAATTTTTCTAAAACATCATCAGAAAATTTATAGCCAAGACGTGCTAAACTCATCTTTTTTTTTAGTTTCCTCCGACACTATACGCCCTAAGGCTTTATTTCTCATCTAAGTTTAGAACTTAAAGTATGAAGAAACCCAGTAGTACCGCTAGCTTTTGGATTTATATTATACTCAGGCTTAAGAACATCAATTCAATATTGTTCACGTTCTATTACATTATCAGTGTTAGTATGCTCTAAAATAAACAACTTAAAATTAACCATACCGTACTTTTTTAAAGCTTTAGATATAAGCATATTTTCGGTTTTATTTAAGTAAGCATTACTAAAGTAACTTCTTAAACGCTTATATAATAAAACTCCACTACCAACATAAATTTTACTGTTAAGTTTATTGAATCAAGCATATACCCCAGAATGCTTTCTATTTTCTTTTTGAATAATATTACGTTGATTTACAGGATATTCATATAATTTTAGATGTGGAATTACTTTGTCTATATTCTCAATTTTATTTATTTCACTTTTTTTATCAGATAACAAATAAAGAGCTTCAGGGTATTTATCTAAATTTACTCAATCTATAAAATCATTTTTAGAAGAAAATAAAAACTTACCATCAAATACATAAGTTAATTGTTTTTTTTTATTTATTGGTTTATTTACTAAAAGACTTAAATGTGTAATAGAAAGTTTAAGACCGTTGTTCTGAAATCATTGCACACAAACATTATATGATTCAAAATTTAAAATTTGACCTGTTATTAAATTTAATACATAAACAATTTTCTTATTAGTTCTCTTTTTACGCAGTAAAGTTTCAGGGTGTTCAACTAAATAGAAACTACCTAGCTCAGTTTTAGTTAATGAAGTTGTATTTATATTTCTATGGATATGTCTAATATTTTTATATACTTTAAGTTCTATATCCGAAAAATTAGCGCATTTCAGAGGAGTAAGAGTTCTAGCTGCCTCTACATAACTATCAAAAATATAAACAATAGATGTTAAATCTGAACTGATACAATATAATTTATTATTATCCAATTTATTAAGATTATCTCAACTTCAAGGTAAAATGTCGGGGTTGCTGTTAAAACGTGATGAATAAGTAAAAATTTTTTTAGGGTTAGAAAATCTATTATTATAAAGGCAATTAGTAGCAGTAACACCTAAGATAAATTGAATATTAATTCAATCTTTTGGAAAATTATCAAATATAAAATAATATTCTTTTATATTATATTCTCCATTTAACATTCGTATCATATCTTTAGCCTATAAAATATTATTCCTTTTATTTATTTGTTAATTTTTTATAGGACAAGGCTAATATAACTAGCTTTTATTTAATTAATATATATTATATATAACTTTTCAAAAACCCGGATTTACCGGAGACTAGAGTACATCTTATAATATTATCGCTCACTAATATTAAAGAACCATTTACTCGTTGCTCTTTTACAGAAATAATAAATTTTTATTACTGGTTTAGATCCGCGATAACCTATTTATATTACTATTATATTTAGAGATATTACCAAACATGAAAAATAAATTCATCCACAATAGTTTTTCAACAATTGTTTGGTTGCTAAAACTTTAAGGTATTTCCGGAATTTGGTTCTTTACCACAGTATTATTAAGATGCCTAATCTTAATTCTATGAATTCAATTAAAACCAATAAAGGTAGGGTCAGCGCGATTTATTTTGCAACTGCCCTCAGAACCGTACGTGATAGTTTCCCATCATACGGCTCGCCACATAACTATATCCAGATAAATAAATTATTGGTTAATTATAAAACTAATACCTTAACTGCCTATTATCCATATTTTAAATTTTACATTTTTAAACTAACATACAAAACCAACCAAATTAAATTTACAGTAAACTTATCTTTTATAGGTTTAATATAATTTCCTTTAGCTCATTTGGCTGCATAAGATGTATCACAACCTATAAATTTTGCAGCATCTTTAATAGAAGAAAAAAGATGTATTTCATTAGTCACCGTATTTTTAACTTCTACTTGTTTTCCAGCTGTTGCCAATAAATTATCCCCTACTAAATAATCTTTTGAAATAACTAACCCGCTGGCGCTAATTCTACGAATTATATATTTACCTTTAAAGAACTTAGATCTTTTACTATTTAAATGAAATTTTAAGCTAGTAAGACGAACTCCTAAATTTCTAGCTGCTTCAGTCAAAGAAGAGAATACTAGTTTTTCAGAAGTATCTACATAGGTAACTTCAATAGTAGAATGATTACCATGGAGTAGGGATTTTTTAGGATTAATTAATTGGAATTTATTATATTTTCCTATATAAGTAATAATGTATTTACCAAACATTGCCTTATTTTCTCCCTCTGTTAAAAATAAGTGTTCTAATAAGTACTTTCTAGAAATACCTAAGGCATTAGCTGCCTGGCTTATGGTAAGATAATTAGTAATAATTCCCGTTTCCAGATTAGTAACCTTAAGCTGATTTAAGTCAAATGAGTCAGACCCATTAATTAGCTGGCTGTTTTCCTCTGTAGGTTTGAAAATCAAGTATCTAGATAAAAATAACTTAGTTAAATTAGCGTACACGGCCAACGCTAAATTTCTCCTTAAAAATGATGCGACAATTGACGTTGACTTATTTAGACTTCTAGCAAACGCTGCGAGAGATGGATAGCTAGTTTGTTTATTATCATTAACTGTGTCAACAACAATCAACTTTTTCGATAATTTATTGTGTAGGAGAGACTGTCGTAAAGGTTTTCCTAGAGGATAAATAGCGTATCTATCATTAATTTTTAAGTTATTTAAACCTCAATACTTTTGCATATTTATGTAATTACTAATAATGGACGCAGGAATCCCTAATTTTCGACCAGCCTCATTAATAGAATGAAAATTAAAGGTTTTATTGAGAATAAAATCTTTTACTAAAACTGTTTGACTTGCATGGTGATTTTTACTTAAAAGCCATCGCGCTTGCGCGATGTAAATATAGGTCTGGGTGGAATTCCTGCGACTTTTAATACATTTAATTCCGGATTATATTTTTGTATGTAAAAATTCTCTCGCGCGATAAGTTCAGATTGAGGTTGTCCATTAACATATTCTAATATTTTTAAAGTAAATTCAGAATATCCATGCTTGAGAAGGGATCTACAAATACGCATGGTTTTACTTCGAATTAAAGAAGATTTATTGAAATAAACTCCAAGCCTTTTACCGACATTTAAAGAACTACCCACATACTTTTTACCCGATTTATTATGTATTCACAAATATCTTTGTGTACCATTTAACGACATTAAGGGTAGTGGAAAAACAATACCAAACTACCAAGAAGCTTAGACTTGAAAAGTGGTGTTCACCCTGGTAGCCAAACATCATTATGAATGGATCAACCTACCGTGGAAACACAAAGAAGGAAACGAAAATACTTAAATGCACATGACGGATTTTGTACTAAGGAACTACGACCACGTGCTAAACAAAAGCAAACATAATACACAATTACGAGGCAGCGTATTCAAAGAGCAGAATCAATAGATCTGACAAGCCATTGGAAAGCCATAAAACGACTTTCATGTATCGGGTGACGGGAAACTCACGCATGGAGAGGAAATAAGCCTTACCCCACCGTATCCAGTTCCGGCTTAATTTATCTACGTACGCGAGGTGAAACCTGAAACCCGGCGGCGCGTCTATAAATCTTTGTACACTAAATTATTTTGAAAATATATTTTCCTTTATATGGTTTTTTTTGATTTCTACGTAAAAAGTTAGTTACTACAGCATAACCTATGTTTAAAGATAAAGCAGCTCCTCTCATAGAAGGATAAATATTAGATTCATTAGTCAATACATTTGTAACTAATATTTTACGTGATAATGGACTATTTTCACCTTTATTTTTACCTTTTAGAGCATTAGATAAAGCTGTTTTATGCTCCTCCGTAAATTTTACTCGAAGAATTCCTTTTTTAGAACTACTTATTTTAGTTTTGGCTTTTCTGAATGTTTGAAACCCAAACTTGAACCCGCTGTTTTTAATATATTGTATTCTGGGTTTAAATTATCAAAATAATATTGCTCTCTTTTTATAACATTTAAACGATCACAGTATTCAAGTATTTCCAAACTAAAATTAGAATACCCATAATGAAAAAGAGCTTTACAAATTATACTATTATACCTTTTAATTTATTTTTTTTAAAATGAAATACTAAAATAAGCATTGAATCTTTTACTTAAATCCACTGCGCTTCCTATATATGTTTTTTGATTTATATTGTTTTTTCATAGATAAATTCCTGATTTTCCCTTATTCTCTTTAATAAGGCTAACTTTGTTATTAGCCAAATCAGTATATACTTTTACAGCCTTCGTATCAGTGTTTTTATTTGAGATATTACTATAGCATCGAAAGTTCTTGATGAACATTTCCCGCGAAGCATTAATAGTTGAATAACTTCTAACAAATCTTAAATGTAAACTTAAATTAGAAAGTTTACCCTTCAAATTAAGCTTAACACTGTCAACGTACGGAGACTTAGTCCCCTTTGGACAATTCGGCGACATAATGCTAAGAAATTTAGGAACCAGCAGCTTGCTGCTGGAGTCAACACCTCTAAGGTCACCCCCAAATCTACTAAAGACTTTATTTACCGATCTTAATTTCATTTTTCGAGCTAAAGTTAAGGCACATGAGATCTTTAAGAGTCAAATAATGTAGTGCAAGTGACGATTAGATGCAAATTTGTAAAAGATTAGAATTCCATGTATTTTAGAGTTATAAAATTTGATGATTTCATAATTACTAAAATTTTGCATATGAGAGAGACCACGTGGAATAAAGGATTGCTGTTTATTCTGACGTACAATATCGACTTTCTTTAAAGTTAATAAAATATTGGATATGGGAGCCTTTACAGTTGATTTCTGCCCCGGTTTTTTTATCTGGTCCAGCTGTTTTCTCATAACACTAGTAAGACCGATTTGTTTAGCCACCATTAACGGTTTGGCCTCTCTAACCGATATATTATTACTATATTTTGATTCTACAACTGGAGAAGTTATGCTGTCTCCCTTCATGTAAGTTAGCACATTATGGAAACTCCGTTTCCGCGTAATAGGATTACATCCCCTAACATAGGCGGTTGAATCCCACGGTTGCCTCATTGTATTATTTAAAGTCCACATAGATTTAGCCGCCTGCTTACACTCAAATGAGCCCTTATAAAGGGAACGTTTAGCTTTTTGACAACTAATGAATCAATTACCATATTCACTAGCAATACTAAAATAATATAACAATATTCTGCTTAATATATTATCCTTAGGTCGAAGGCGTATATAAGTAACAGGTTCGTAACCCTCGGCATGTCTATTTCAGTTCAGTAACTCTTTTTGGGGCAGTCCAAATCTAAGTTTCCTTTGACATTCAGCTACCCATACATTCCAAATTATTAGCTTTGAATGTCGTGAATGTTTACTGCATGTATCAAGGTTATAGTAAGAAGCATGCAAATATTTTATAACCCGGTCAAATATACATGAAAGATCGGACAGGATCTTAGAATACAATGAAACCTCGCGTGGCGCACGTAATAAACCTAAAGGACAACCTGCAGGTACAAATAAAGAAAAGAATTTAATACCGTGCTTTTGAAATCCAAGTAAAGTTGCTCCTATAACTATAGTAAAACTTAGTGAAAATGTTAAGGCAAAATGCGAAGAAGTGGCGAAATTATAAGGACTATTTGAAAAACCATATAGATCTTTCAAATTGGACTACCATTTAACCCCTCAGCACTGTAAGGGGGTTTACGTTTAGTCTCTGAGGATACTAATAATAAATATAAATTTATTTTTGTTTCCTGCTGATTTTTCATTGTTATATCTTTAAGATTTTACATTATTTAATGTTTGAAAACATTATTAATCGTATCCAAAAGCCTTAGAAATTCCCAGCATATAGTATATTTTTTTATTTTATTACTTTATTTAATTTTTATATTATATAAAATTATATAATATTATTTTTTTATTTAATTATTTAGTTATTCTGTTACTATTCATATTGTTTTCAATTTCTTCTATTTTTTTTATTCCTTCTTCTGTTAAATGTTCTTTAGAATTCATTAATTCTGTTACTTTTACAAAATCTTTATAATCTTCTTTTTTTACACCTATTAACGGATATTCGTTAAAAATAGGTATTATTTTTTCTATTATATCAGAATATACTGAAATCATAAAATTTATTTCATTTCTAGTTGAAGGTATATAAATTTTTCCGCAATTTAAATAACCAATAAAAGATTCAAATAATATTTTGTCTCTAATATGTTGAGAAATTGAAAATCTTAAACTTATATAAGGTTTATTTTTAGATTTTTGAATTATTACTTGAAAACTACCTTCAGCTTCTGTAAATCCCCTTAATCAATTTAAATCTTTTATTTTTATGTCATTAACTTCAGGTCTTTCTACTTGTTCTGAATTAGGAAATGATTCTTTGATTATATCTGCTAAACCTAAATTTAATGAAGCTTTTAAATTTACTATTTTTTGTAAACCATTTAAAGTTAGATGTTCTTTATTTTTTATTAACTCTACAGCTTCTTTAAATAAAAGATAATCTGCTCATTTTTTAGTTATTAAAGGGTATTTATCTAAATGATTTATTATAACATAAATATTTTTTAAAGAACTAACTCTATATTGCGTTGAATTTTTTCCATGTTTATATAATTTACCTACTCCTAAAGTTCTTTGTATAACCTCTAATATTTTTATATCCTTATTATGTAAATTAATACTAAAGATAGGTTTAACTTGTCATCCTTTAAACATTCTACTATCTTTATACATAGATATGCTAAAACAACCTTCTACATCAATAAATCCAGTTATATAATAAGGATGAAGATAAAAATTATTTTTATTATTAGAACTATATTTTGGAACAGATGAATAATTAGAAATATGTGAAGAATAAAATTTAACTAAATATTTTTTAAATTTGAAATTAAATATTTTAATAAAGGATATTTTAATAAAGGATAGGCACCTTGTTACCATTCCAATAAGATTGTTTATTAAAATAAACATAAATAATGCATAAATAAATGGAAAATAAATCTGCCCATTTGTTCCACTGATTTGATTTATAACTAAATTTTTAACAGTAACTACTAAAGATTCTTGGTTTAATGATCATTTATTCATTAATAACTTTTCATTGTTTTCACTTAATAAAGCAAACATAAAATTTAATATTAAACTAATTATTAAATATAATCCTATATTTGTCAATGATAAATGTAAATTATTAAAAATAGATAAACTTAATTCTATTATACTTCTAATTTCAAATTGATCTAAAGGATTAAAAGCTATTACCAACTGCATAGTGTTAATTTATTTTCTCTTAGAGTTTTAATTTACTCTTACTAATTTTATTTATTCAGAGATATAAAACAATTTGTCTTCGTAACTGGACAATAATCACATCTAATTGAGATGTTTTGAAGTCAATATGACTATTATAAACTTTATGAACCCTCTAAACATTACACGAACTACGCGTTATATTATTTTATTGTTTGATATAAAATTTTATAAACTTAAATTATAAATATAACTATCTAAAATAGTAATATAAATAGTAATTTAAATATTTATTATGAGCAATTTATATTGCTAATTTTGAGAATGACTTAGTAAAATAAAAAAGTAGTACCGTAATATAATATAAAATTAACTCTTACTTGTTTAATAAATATTAAATAATATTTTATAAGATAAAATAATTAAAAATATTAATGTTAACCTAATTTTTATTTTATTAAATTTTATTACTTTTATAATTTATTATGTAATAGACATTAAATTTTTTAAAGTAAAATAAATTTTTTAAATTTTATAAAATTTATCTTACACTTTTTAAGTATTTTAATTTTCTTTCTTCATCTAAAATATATCATAGGATTTTGTTTTTTTGTTCTTCATAATTTGTTTTATCTATTTCTCCCTTTTTATATCTATCTTCCAGCCCGTGCAGCGATTTAACATGTCGAACCACTTCATTTGCATACCTATGAATTCTTATATTATAAAGATCATTATCTTTAGAAGAAATTCCACAGGCTCGTGTGTTTAATCTATTTCATTCTCAGAATCTTTCACCAAAAATCTGTTTAAGAGTTTCTACAATACTCTTATTTGACTTTGGCATAGTTTCAAATACAGTTTTATTCTCAAATACCCTCTGTGCTTTCATTATATCATAATTAATTTTTTCTTGTCCTCTATATGCTGCTGTTTTACTAGCTTGATAGCCATAAACACCCGCAGGTTCATTTATATCTGCATTAGAAGAATCAGTAACAGGATATGGAGGAGTTTCTGAACTATGCTGAATAGCAGATCATACTCCATTCTCACAGTCTGAAGGTAAAAAGACAAAACCTCCTTCAAAAATTTTTTTACGTCCGGTGGTTTTATCTAGGTATTTATCTTGTTTAAAATAATGTCAACTACCATCTGACTCATTAGGATTTAAATGAATAAAAACAGTAGGAGCATATTTATTTACATGAGTACCAGCATATACATTTTTAGTGTTGGACCCTGTAGGAAAAAAAACATAACCACCTTCAAAATATTCTTTTAATCCTTCCTCATTTTTATAATATCCTTTTTTGAAAAATTGTCAGGTTCCTTCTCTTTGATCAGGATTATTTTGGATGTTAGTATTATTTTCTTGAGAGTCTAATAATTCACCTGAAGATGTAGAGGTTTCTTTTTGAGTATTAGAATTTATTTTTTGAGAGTGTTTATTTGTTCTAGTTTTCTGACGTTGAGGTCTATTATCTTCACTTTTATCTTTCTCTAATTCACTTAAGATTTTAGAAGATTTGACAATTTTACGTTTTCTAGTACGATTATTGTTAGATTCCGAGGAATCCGCTTCTATATTTTGAGTTGTAGAATCTTCATTTTGAGAATTATTAGGTCTATTTAAAACAGTATCCCAAAAAGAGCGATTAGTATCTTCAGTGTTACTAGACCTTACTTCAGAGCCTTGTTCGTTAGAGTTTTGCATAAAATTAATAAATGACTTAGAATTTTTATTTAATTCTTTATTTTCATTAATTCCAGTTAAATTTAATTTTTGAGAAAAATTATTTTTAATTGTTTTTTCTAAATAAATACTTAAATAATCTATCATACTATAAACCCCTAAAAAACTAAAAAAAGAAAATGCTCAATCAAATAAACTAGACTTTTTTATGTTAATTATTGTTTGAAGAAAACAGCTCTCATCGAGAGCTGATATAAATGCTAATAAACTATCAATATTAGTTCTTAGTAAAGGAATAATTAAATTTTGTATATAAAAAATAATAATAATACTTAAAATTAATTTTAATATTATTTTTAAAGAATTTAATAATATATGTTTACTATTGGTTTTAGTTGAAGAGCTTGTGCTATAAAAATAAGATGTTCATCCCTTAACAGCGAAGCTTCCTGTTTTTGCAGTATTATGAACAACAGTAAAATCTAAATTAGGTCGTCAGTCTCCTCTCATAGGAAGAATAGACATTGATCTATGTGATGAATCAATATTTTTTAAACTTCCTTTATATGTCATTGCTTTTACTGCCCGAGCGGCGATATTACGTTTAGTTAATCTACCTGCAGTTATTAATCTAATTCCAGAAAGAAATTTATATTTAATTCGACTTAATAGTTCCAAGTATAAATAATTATTAGATTTTAAAGAAGATAACTCTCGTAATGAATTTATACCCATAATATTAAATATATTTATTTTATCTTTTAGTTTATATTTATTATAACGTACTAACGTAGCTCTAGCAAATATTTTTCTTTTAGCTTTAAGAAGGTTTCTTTTTTTTGTTATTAATTTTCTAGCTATAAATTCTGCAAGCATATTACTGTTCAAATAAATATATTTAAGTCGTATTAGATTAATTTCTATTTTTTTTTTAGAATATTTATTTAAATAATTAAGTAATCAAATTTTCAGTTTATTAATTTTAGATTCAAACTTATGCTTTTTTAAAAAATATTTTGTTAAAAAAAGAAAAAATTCAAAATTTTTTTTTTTTATATAACCCATTATTATTTGTGAATTCGTAATCTCAAAATTTTTTATCAATAATATTTCTATGTGTTATTTTCTTCATTTATTCATTCCAGCTTTTATTTTAGAAATTATTTCCATTCCTTCAAGGGTTAAATGATCTTTATTTTTCATTAATTCAGCTACTTTTTTAAAGTATTGATAATCTTGGTATTTTACTCCTACAATTTTATATTTGTCAAAAAATGGAATAATTTTTTCTATAATATCAGAAAATTTTACAACAATAAATTCTCCGAATTTATTATTACCACGGCGGGCTACATAAGAACCACATCCGAAGTAAGAAATTAGGCTTTTCATTAACAGTTCCTCTCGAGAATGTTGAGTAATTTTAAATTCTAATTTAACAGTTTTTCCCAATTTTGTTTTCAATTTATAAATACTAATGTAAAAACAACCTTCTCCGGTAATAAATCCTGATAATCAATGCGGATCTTTAATTGTTTGCTCAGTAACTATAGGTCTAACTACAGAATTATATTAGGATATAAAATTTTTAATCTATCAGGTAATTCATCGCCTACGGCAAAAATGATGCTTTAATACTAAGAATGTTTATTAAACCTTTATTTATTAAATTAATCACCATATTAAATAATACATAATCAGCTTGTTTTTGTGTTAAAAGAGGATACTTATCAAAATGAGCTATTATTAAGGGAAGATATTTGAAATAATTTACCATGTAAATACAATAATTTTTTTGTTCATATATTTCACCCACACCTCAATAGCTTTTTAATTCTTGTAATAATTTAACATCTTTTTTATGAATATTAATCTGAAAACTAGGTTGTACTCTTAAGCCAAGTTTTAAAGTATTATTTGAAGTAACCTGTATTGTAAAATTAAATTATTTTTTTTATTTTATAATACATATAATCACACATAGAACCTTGTCGAATATATATCATATATTCAATTTTTTGATTTTGTTTTTTTAATTGTATTGTACATTCTATTCTAAATTTGATAATTAGAACATTCATCAATCGAACAACATCTTGCACTGAATAGGAATTAGTACAAATTATTAATCCATGTGATAATGCATTACCGTCTCCCATAATTACATGAGCTAAAGCGACCGGAGTTAACATATTATAAATATCATTTGGAATAATTTTAACTCCGTTCTTATAGAACGATAAATATAATTCATTAAAGCAAGGCAACGACCTTTAAAAAATTGTAAACTTACAGTTTGTTTATCAAATCTATTTCTATGTCTCACCACCGGGTAAGAAGAACAATAATGAGATAAGGATAAAAAGACAAATCAAAAATACTTACTGTTCTTTCCAGATTGTGCAAATCCTAAACGTGCATTTTTATATCTTTGATTTATATTAATTCTTAATCACCCATCAGATAACAACAATCCTATTATTACATAATATTGAAGGGGAGGAAATTCAAATAATTTAGATTCTTGAGTTAATATTTTATTTCCTACGTTAGATGTTAAATTTATACCTCAAGGAATTAAAGCCAGAGAAAGAGAATCACCAAGGTTTCTAAATATATAAAATTTTCCTTTTTCAGTATTAGTCAAAATATTTTTATTAATCACTCGTCGAATGTGTTGTACATTTTTATTTAATTCATCGCCGTAGGCGAAGATAAGTGAGAAATTATTTGAGGAGTTAGATATCTAGCCGCATCAGCCTCATTCTCAAATTCATAAGTTATTGTTTTTTTATCTAGATGAAAAACAATTAATTTGTTTTTTGGTAATTCATTTATAGATATTTCATTGATTTTTAATGCTGGAACGCTTAATAATAATGTTTCAATAAATAAATTAAATGTATCAAAATAAAAAAATAATACTAATAATGCAAAAACTAATTCTGCAAAACCAATAACATAATAAGGATTTAACTTATTTTTATTTGGACTATTAACAGTAGAATATAACCTCTTGCCTTGATTAATTCCTAATAATACTTTAGAATTATAATAATACGTTTTAGATAAAAATTTATTAAATCCTAAACAAGCATTCTTATTTTTTTTTAACAAAAATTAATCATCCATTAAATAATAATCCAATTATAACGCCTTTTTGAAAAAAAGCTAATCGTATTATTACTTAATTGTTTTATAAATCTTCCAGTTCTTACTTGAGATGTTAAATTACTCCTTAAAAGTACTAAACAGGCTTTGCCTGATTCTAATAACAAAACTTGATTCAGCATCTTAAATACCAATTACAAAATAAGCATTCAACATATTAAGTTTTATTTCTGATTGCTGAGTAGATAAAGAATTATATAATCTGAAATTATTTATTGATTTAAAGGGGATTTTGAATCGACTATTTCTTTCGAAATACACTAGAGTACATATTAGTTCTGAATTATAATTCCTACTTCTATTACCATATACTCGTTGTTCTTTTACAGGAACGTGTTTAGCTATAAATGATTTAAATTTTAAAACTAAACATTCATCTGATTTAGATCCGTGGTTATCCTTTTTAATTGCCAAAGGCAATAAAATATTCTGAATTATTACTACACATGAGAAATTAACTCATTTATCTACAATCTTTCAATAGTGACTTAGTACCAGAATTTTTAGGATTTTCCCGGACTTTGATAATAAATCCCATAAAAATGATTTCCCTAATCATTTATAAATAGGATATAATCTATCTCTTCCTATTTGAGTAAATACACCTAAATTTTCTAAATATATTTTTTTTAAATTATATTTAACTAAATAATTAAAACTTATAAGTAAGGAGGCTTTACTTATTTGTGAATTAATGTATGAAAAAAATTTAATACCGGAAATTTTTATAGAATTATTTAAAGCATCTTTAACTCCTTCAGTTATATATGCTAGTATTTCATTTATATTATTAATTATTTTAAAAAGCATATTATTTTTATTAATTTCTTTAATATATTTTTTTATTTTATTAATTAATTTATGATCTCTTTCAGCACTTCGCGCTAATTTTATTCTTTTTTCTCTAATTATTTTATTAATTAAATCTTTATTCTTTTTAAATTTAATATATTCTTTTGTTTCATTAATTATTTTATTGCTTCTTTTTCTAATAGATATAAAAAAAATTTTTTTTTCTATTCTATTAATTATTTTTCTAATTTTTATTTTATTTTTTTTCATATATTTAGCTTTTTTTATTATTCTAGTAAGTATATTAGTCAATTTATTTTCATTTATTTTAATTAAATTTAAATCATCTTCTATTTTATTAATTAATTTAGTCATTTTTTCTTCTTTTTTTTTTAATTCAAAAGAATCTTCTCTTTTATTTTTGAATAATCAATTAATTATTCTTATTATTATAATACTAAATATTATTCTATTATTTATACTAAATTTTGGATAATTTTTTATTATAATATTAATTCATTTGCTTATTATAAATTTTAATTTTAATTTATTTATATCTAATCGTATTAATTTTAATTTATATCCTAACATAATAGCTTTAATAATTATAGACATTGAATTTAATATATCATTATAATATACTAAACTTTTTTTGAATCAATCTACTTTTAAATTATTAAAATTTGCTTTAAAAAATTGTAATTTATCTTTTTCTAAAATTCCATCTAATCAATAACTATTAATTTTTGTTTTAAATAATAAATATTGAATTTCTTTCACAGAATCAATTATTGGTTTATAAGTATTTTTATTTATATGATTAAATAAATAATCCATATTATAATATATAGAATATTTTTTTTTATTGTATTTTTTTTTTAAATAATAATTTATTTTTTTTTGCTCTGCAAAAAAATATAATGTTATTAGAATTTTAGAGCTAGTATGTTTTAACTTGGGAGCACTGATGTAAATTTTATGTGTAATTAAACGCTTTTTTAATTTATACATTTTTTTTCTAACAAAAGCCGGAACGGAATAAAAATAAATTCTTATTCATTTTGTAATTATCATTTGTAAATTCATTAAATCTCTTAATTCTAATTTATTATATGAATAAACAGATTGTGATCACTCTTTTATGGAAGTAGGTCTGTGTTTTACCAATATTGATTCATCTTCTACCATATTATTATTAACATTATTAGAAGGTTTAATTCTATAATTACCATTAGAATAAATTTCAAAAATTTTACTATTAGTATTAGCCAGCCGCTTCGCGGCTGAATAAAATTTTTTTTCTGTATTTTTAAAAATTAATCTATTATTGCTATAATTTAATTTTTCATTTTTTAAATAATAACTTGAAAAAAATTTTTGATTAAATAAATTTTTAAAATTGAAATTACCGAAAGATAAAGTTTCAAGTTGTTTAATATTTAAACTTTTAACGAAGGAATTTATAGCTAATCCTTAATTAAAATTGCTTTAGCTACTCAGGTTTATTAAATTGAATTACTCATTGCTTCGCAATGACTAAAGACTTTGCCAAGTTAAACTTGATGTAGATAGTGCTTGTAATTTTTATAACATGTTGTAAGGTATTGAACCCTACGTAATATTAACCTTTTTCTAATATACTCTACCATTGAGCTAAACATGTGTTAAATTATATATTTTAATTTTAATTGGCGGCCGCCTATCTTTATTTTAAATTAAAACTAACTAAGGCTATCTTTATGTTTATTAATTATATTTATTAATTATTTACATTATAAGACAAATAATTTTATTAAATACCAGAATTCTTATTATAAATTACAACAAAACATAAATTATTATATAATATAAAACATTTTTTTATAAAAACTTTATAATTAAACGCTTTTTAATTTATACATTTTTTGCAAAAGCCGGAATAGAATAAAAATAAATTATTATTCATTTTGTAATTACCATATATAAATTCAAGTTTTTTAATTCTAACTTATTGTAATAATAAACAGATTGTGATCATTATTTTACCTAAACCGGTCTATGTTTTACGAATAATGATTCATCTTCTATATCAGACGGATTTAAATTTTTTGATAATTTATTAGGTTCAGAGTATATAGAAAATATTTTACTATTAGGATTAGTCTTTATATTAGTGGATAATGAATTTTCTATAGATTTAGTATAAGTAGGGTAACCTTTTTTATTTAACGAATTAAAATCTGTATCGGCTCCTCTATTCAATAATTTTGAGTAATCCTCATTTTATTTAATTGTAGTTAAATTAGCCAGCCGCTTCGCGGCTGAATAAAAATTTTATCAACTAATTAAAATATATATAATTTTTAAAAGGTTTTTATTGATCATTTTTAATAAAGGCTGAAATGCTAGCTAATATTATATTTAAAGTTTCGCCTACTACCTTCATTAACTCATAATTTGTACTTTCATTTGTTTCTAAATGTAACAAATATACCTTTAAATCCAGTTGTCGACAATTTAACTCGTATTTGAAACTACTTGGTTTCTAAATTTTTCTAGTTTTATTCGGAATATTTTTACCTACCTTCGCGGCATACATTTTAGCTAGTGTTTCTTCAAGATTTTTTTACCTAACTTTGCAATAGACATCTTAGCTCGTGTTTCTGCTATATGAGTTTTACAAACATAGGATTAATTTTATTTGAACGATCTATACTTTTCTGTATAATAAGCATTCTTTTTCGTGTTATTATTGAATATTTTAATCCGAATCTTGAATCCGCTGTTTTTAAAGTATTATATTCCGAATTTAATAAATCTAAATATTGTTCTCTTTCAATACATTTTTCAATATAACACTATTCCAATATTTCAAAAGAAAAATTTGAATAACCATGTTTCAGAAAAGCTTTGTAAATTTCATATTAATTTTTAAAAGTATAGCTAAACCTATAGTACCCAGCCCATTCTTCTAAAAATTAATAGCACTTCCAATATAATTTTTTTATCATTATTCATACCAGATTTGCCCTTGTTTTCTTTTAAAGTTTATAGATATCAGCATTAGATTTTTATTTAAACTATATTTGAAGAAGAGGCCGCAGTACTAAAATTTTTACGATTTAAACTTTGAATTTTTAAATTTAGATTATATTTTATAAATTAAAATTTTTTTTAACCCTAAATCAGTTAAATAAGTTAGCGGCTTCGCCGCTGAATTTTGTAAATCATTAAAATTACATATATTTAAATAACTTAAAGAATTGGCACGCTCATACGGCGCGAGGCGCCATCGGAGGCGGCGTTTGAATTTTTAAAAGTTAATTTTTTATCGAGATAGTCTAAAATTTTTAAGTAATAATTTGAAAAAAAAATTAGATTTAATGAATTTTTAAAGTTGAAATTGCCAAAAGATAATACTGCAGTTTCAAATTGTTTATTATTTAAAGTTTTAACAAAGGAATTGTTTATAAACAATTCCTTAATTAAAAATTGTTTTAGCTAAAGTTTATTAACCTAAATATTATTTTTTTTTAATGACTAAAGACTTTACCAAATTAAACTTGAAGTATATTAAGATTATAAATTTAATTATATTAAATTTTTAATAACATGTTGTATGTACTTGAACCTACATTAATATTAACTTTTTTCTAAGACTTTACCTTTAAACATGTTAAAATATATTCTGATTTAAATAAGCTGATTTTAGTTTTAATTTGAAGCTAACTAAATAAAGCTAACCATAGGCTTCTTCGTAATTGCACTATCATATATAATATATAATTATTAACTATTTACATTATATGATAAATAATTTCTTTTAAATACCAGAATTTTTATCCTAAATTACTATTTAACAAAATTAATAATTTTATTAAAGTATTTTATGGCAAATAAGCATCAGACTTTCCGATATATAATAAATATATAGCCAAAATATAAATCCAGAAATATCTTAAAAATTTTTTAAATTATATGCTTCACGTAATTTTTTTTATTACATTATCAATGAGGATAAATTATTAACCCCCCCCCTCTTTACAATATTTTTAACCTTAATTTTTTTATTTGTAATTTTTATTTTTAATCATATTAAATAAAATTAACATTTATTCAATTTTTAATACACAAAAATATTTTAAAATTTTATTAAAAAATGCTACTAATTAATTTTTTATTGCTTAATATCAATAAAAAAAATTTTTTTGGTTTAAATAATTAATAAATAATATAATAATATTAAATATTGAATAATGATATCATAGAATTTTATTGGTTTTATAAATTATAATAGCTTGACTTATATAACAAAATAGTATTTTTTACTTTTTTAATATATTATTAAGATAAATAATACAATAAAAATAATTTATTTTCAATTATAACCTTATAGATATGTACTAATAATTAATCAAATTTTCAACCTATTAAAATTTTTAATTAAACTTTATTTAAACCATTTTTATTTTTCAAAGACTATATTATCTAAGACCATCCTTGACATAATGGTAAACCATTCATACATTTTTATTTTATGAAATGACATTACCAAATACGGTGGGGATTAGCATAAAGTGAAATAATAAAAAGAATATTTAGAAAAGTCATCTAATTATAGCAATATATAATAATTTACAATATTGAATTATAGCTTTTATAATTTTTTAATATTTATATGCTTACACGGACACCACGCAAAATATCATCGCGCCATGTTAAAAATTAATCAAACGCCAGCCGTTGATCTAAATTTTTAGTGATATCTAAGTAAAGCGCTTTAATCTAAATGTCTACTACGTGGCAAAAATGAAATAAAAAAAAATGCGCGCCATGTTAATCCTGGCGCGCGGAAATTAAAAAACTTACGAACACGACCGTCGAATTTAACCTTATTATTCAAATAATATTTGAATAATAAATTTTATATTAAATTATAAATTTTTATTTTTATTTAATAAATAATAACTAGTTATATACAATTTAAATAAATTAAAAATTATATTTTAATAATTAAAACACTATTTGCTAAAGTAAATAAAATTTAATATAGAAACTGCGCATTACGCGCGTTGTAGCTGAAAAATTTAAACCTAAGTATACTTAATACATTTAAAAAGTTTATATATATACCCATTATTGTTAATTAATTTTAAATAAAAATGATTTTATTCATTTATTACTAAAAATTGATAAATATAATCTTAAACACAGAAAAATACAATTTCTATATAATTTATTTATAAAAATCAATTTAAATATCTTTTTAATATTGATATTATAACCTTTTATACATAAAATTATAATTAATTGTATTAATTATATTATGAGATAGTTTAATAATACCTTTATGAAATTAGAAGGCCGTTGAAAATGGCCCTTGAATTATAAGCGCCCTAATGACCGTCAATTTTATAAACTTTTTTTGGTATAAATTTAGTCATTTTTTATTTTTAACGATTATTAAGACAAACTTTTCAATTATTTATAATAGTATATGCATTATTAAACATTATATGATTTTTATGTAAATTTTGTTTATATTATGTAATACTTTAATTCAAATAATTATTTCAACAACAAATCAAAGTTAGTTTCAATAATGATATAAACTTAACAAATAATTGTCATTAAATACAATAAAAGCGAAGCTTTTATTGATAAGCGATAAATTAAGTTTTAATTATCTAGGTTTATTATATATTGTATAACGAATGAACATCGCGCATAACGCACTACGTACTTTATAAAATTTATAATTATATTATCTATTAAATAATATATCAAATTTATTTTATATAAATAAATAACTTATATATTTGAATAATATCATTTTTATAAATGATATAATTACAAAAATTAATATATTAATATTTACTAAAATAATTTAAAATGTTATTAAATTTTTAAAAGTTAGATCTGTTTTTATAAGGTGAATATTATAAATTATTTATTATTTCGTATTTAATAGTAATCTATAAAAATGGATTTAAACTAATAATATGAAAATATATTAAATTCAATAATAAAAATTATATTTATAAATTAAACATTACCAACTGACAAGACCGCAAAACGGCCCATCGCTTTATAAAATTATATTTATCACGTTATTTGATTTGAACAAATAACCATCTCATTCGTAATAAGATGCTCTACCTTTGAGCTAAACGTGATTAAAAAAGTAGTCCATAGCCAGTTGTTGATTTATTACCTATTTTACGCGGTAGTAATTATATATAATTTAACAACCTTCATATTAATTTTCTTAGTAACTTCAAATATTTTGATCTTTTCAACATACTGCGTGCAGAGCCCGCTAATAAAGTAAACTTTAGCTCAACTGAAAATATTTAGTGCATAAATAGTTGGGCTTTATTATAATTTTACCCCTTAATCTTTAAATAAGCATTATAAATTAGTTTGAATTTTCAGCTTAAAAATAACCATTAGAATTTTTGATAGAAGGGCCTCATATTTAAATTATTTTAAGTATCACAGTATTTGGTATTTTATTTTTAATTTTTATATAATATTCCTATATAATAATTTTTTTATTAATTTTTAATTAATAAAAGTCATTTTTAATTAAAAAAATTTATATATAAACCAATAAAGTCAACATAATACTATTTAAAAATTATAAAAATAGTATTGTATACGCACTTTATCGCGTGTTGCTATAAAACTATACACAAATAACTATTAATTAATTATCAATTACTATTGCTGTATAGTTTTTAATATCTTTATTTATCGAAAAAAAAAAAATTCTTATAATCATAATACACGCTATAGTTAATTTTTCGTTACATCGCTGCTTGGATTTTCACTTTATATTTTCAAATTATGAAATTATCAGCTTGATCATTTAATATATAACCATTAGTTTCAAGCGCCGCTTTTCTGGTGCGGCGTTATATAATATCGCGCGTATATATTTCTATTATTATTTTTAAAGTTATTAGCTTAATTTAGAATAGTATTATTAATTTTGTCGTCGTCTAACAGGCTTAAACATTGCATAACGCGTATTGTTTTTAGGTAAAATATTTAAGACCCACCTATGTGGGTCTTTTTTACCTAATTTTAATTATATAATAATTAAATATTATTTCATGATAATAATCTATTATATTATATTTTTACAATTAATTGAATTTTAATTTTTAGAGTACCAGTTGCAAAGCAGCTGTATATTTCATACTTTATATTAATAAAAACCCTTGGTGTTTTTTTATCTCATAATTTAATAATTTAATAATAATTAAAATATAATTATAAACTTCACCACACCTACCCCCTTGTATAAATTAAAAACCCATTTTTGAAATTAATCTAAGTGGGTTCAAAAACAATAAGTTTATTATTTTATTTATTATTTTGTTTAAAATTTATTATTTTTTATTATTTTTGTTGGAACATCAACAATAGGATGAGACTAATTTCATAATTTTATTATAAACATTTTTTATTGTATAAACCTTTATAGCAAAATTTATTAATATTTCAGGCAAAGAGATTTAATAAAATACAGTAAATATTCTAGATTTACTTATATAATATTAATAAGGCTTATTAAAAAATAAACCGGGTTTTACAAAAGTTCTTACTAGTTTTCATTTAAATAACTATATTAGATCGAGAGTAATATCAAATAAAAACATTTTCAACAATATTGAATTAAAGTTTAAATTTATAGCTTATTGTCCTAAAATTTTAATGGTTAAATCAGTAATATATTTTTATATAAACCATTCCTTAGTAAAAGGAGATAGTCAATTTATTATATTAGAAATATTAATCTTCTTCTTTTTTAATATCATCTTGAGTAAGAAACCCAGAAATAGCTTTTTTGTTAGATTTAGTTGAGGAAGAAGCTATTGATGTTGAATTATCAAGATTTAAATTAGATTGTGAAATACTGCTTGATGCAGAGTTAGGATGATAAGCACCAATAGCCTCACGAATAATTGGACTTGAAGGCTCCGATTTAATAGGTACCGATGAAGATGCTGTTTGAGTTGTAAGTAAAGATGAAGAATATGAACCACTTTCTCCGGAACATAGAGGTTTAATCTTTTCTCCTAAATTACAAATTTCATAAATAATCTTATATTCTAAATTATTAATAGTTTCATTATACTTTTTCCATTCAATAGAATTTGGCTCAAGCAATTCCATTTTAGTAGATAACATATTATATCTATAAATCATATCGTTTATAAATATATTAGTACATCTTATAAGGATATTTATTTTTTCCGTTATGTAAGGATCAGTAGATTTAGCTCTAGCCGTAAGTATTTCTGAAGAATCAATAATATTTTTATCAAAATTCTTAGAATAAATAAATTTTTTGATTGGATAATTATTTAAATCTGATGACTCCGTAAAATCTATATTACTTTTTGGTAGTCCCGAAATATCTATACTAGATTTCCTAACTTTATTCTGATTAGAAATTTCCTCAGTACTCGGTTTGTTATAAAACAATAGATCTCTCATAAAAGGTGTCATACTAAGAGTATAATATGGGTTAAAATTTTTAAGATAATTAAATACTCTAATAAATATAGTTGTTGAAAAAAAAAATGGAATAGGTAAAATATTAAATGTAATAGGTAAAAAATAAAAAAAATAATTTATTTTTTCTAATAAAGGAAAAATATATTCACTAATTATAATTTTTTTAATAAATTTTTTAATTAAATTTTTTATTAAATTAGATAATGAAATATTTTTAATTTTTAATTTAAAATATTCTCTGAGTTTATTGATCATTACAAAAAAAAAAAACTTTGTTGTGGAAGAGAAGTATAAGAATGCGGAACAGGTGGACTATGTAAATTTCATTCAATAGATATTTGAGCTCTAGATAATAAGGCTCTAAGATAATCAGTATTAAATTCTGGATAATATCAAATATTTCTATTTGCAAACTCTCCATATACTAATTGGATATATAGAGCATATAAGAAAATTACTGTAGCTCCTACTGAAATAATAGATCCATAACTTGACACATAATTTCATCCTGCGTAGGCGTCAGCATAGTCACTAATACGACGTGGCATACCTTGTAGCTTATTGATATATATAAATAATAAATATTATTATGTTACAAAAAAACTAAATATTAAAATAATAAACACATTAATTTAATATACTAGACTAAAAATAAAAAAACTATTGTTCATTTGAAAAAAATAACATTGATTTATATTCAATATTTGAATCTATATATTTATTAATAGTAACTTTGGAAATATGTAAATCTTTTACAAGAGAAGCTCGAGTATCATACCGTTGTATAAGTTTTTTTGTACTGGCATCATAAACATAAACTTCTTTGCTCATAGGATTATTGGCTCCTGTTTTATCTTTGTACATTTGTTCTATAAATTCCTTAGATTTTGGTTTACCATACATTGGATTTAATTTTCCCTGTTTAGCTATTTTCATTTTGTCTAAAGAATCAGAACTATGCTTTTTAGATCAAAATGGATTTAATTCCCCAGAAAATAATTCACTAAGTTTTTTTTTAGTTTCATCAGATAAGGGTTTACCTTTTCTAAATTCAGCTATTAATTTTTTAGATGTTTCAGAATGTTTAAATCCTAAACTTGAACTAGCTTTGGGGTTTATATTTAAAGTAGGATTATATAATTTAAAATAATATTCTTCTTTAGTTAAAATGTCGTCGCCTTCGGCGAAGAATGTAAACCAGTTTTTCCTAAAATATCTAAAATAACAAGAGAAAAACAATCATGACCATATTTTAAAATTGAATTTGAAATATGTCTGTTATCTATTAACCGAGAAGTAAAATAATAAGCAGCTAATCTTTTACTTAAATCATGAGCACTACCTATATTTATTAAGTTCAGACATTAAAGAAAAAATCAATGATTTTCCTTCAGGAGTAATATGCTCTTTTTTAACCATTAAATCTATAATTTTTATTCATATATTGTAATTATAACTTTTAAAACTATTTAAAGGTAAAGGATATTTAGAGAAAAAAGGAATAATATAATTAAAACAATCATTATAAGATTCTACAGCATAATTAAAACCAGAACCTGATTTACTAATTCTACCTACAGTAAAATAATCTTTTATAGCTTCAAGTAATTCTAAATCTCGAGAATGTTGAGTTATAAAAAATCTAGCTCTAAAAGAATTACCAGCAGTTCCACATGTAAATGATCCTTCTCCTGTAACAAACCCTGCTAATCATTCTGGATTTATAGGGTTTATTTTTATTTTAATGTCTGGTCTAGAAAACTGTTTTATATCAGGAAAAGCTTTTAATAATTCCTTAGAAAGTCCTAAATTTAAACCTGCTTTGATACTAATTATCTCATTTAAACCTTTTAAAGTAGTATGCTTTTTATTGATCATAATGTTTATAATTTTTTCTCATAATATAAAATCAATATGTTTTTTTGTAAAAAGAGGATAAGTCTTAAAATGGGGTATAATATAAGTAACTAAATCTTCAGGTTTTACAACGTAAAAATAAGCCGTATTAGCTTTATTATCTACAGTTATATAACCTATTCCTTTAAAAAACTGTTGTATATCTAATAAAAGAGGCAAATCTTTAATGTGTAAACCTATTTGAAAGGATGATCTTACTTTTCAACCTAAAGAGTAATCACTACGTTTATTTACTGAAATTACAAAACTACCCTCAGCGTCCGTAAAACCAGTAATATTTCAAGGTTTTAATGAACTTTCAGGTTTATTATTAGTATTAAATTGTTTATTTTTAGGAAAATTATTTTTGAATCCAAGAAAAGGGAAGAACCTTAGTAACTTATTGACATAATCAGATTGTTTTCCATTTATTGAATTATGTAAAAGATAAATACCACTAACAAATTTATAATTTTTTAATATTATATCTTTATCCTTTAAAAGACTGTTATGAATATATAAAGGTTTAGATTTTAATTTGCTTGCGTCTAATTTATTTAAATTTACCAAATTATGGTTTGGATTAATAGTAATTAGATTATTATTATCAGCTGAATTTTTTTCCGAATCATCTTCCTCAGGATCATAATTATCATTGGAAGGTCCATTGTCACTATGATAAAAATTTGATTTATTTCTAAAGTTTATATTATTTTTTACAGCTCCTAGTAACTATTGATAAATAAATATATAATAATATCAATATGGACTATATCTTTATCCGTAAAGGATAATATCATCTAGTCTCTGAGGATCAAAAAAATTAAAAAAAAATATTTTTTTTCCTGCTGATTACCTTTAATAAAACGATAACTAATTATCATTTGTTTAAAGATGTTCCAGCATATAGATAAATACAAAATAATATTGCTATTAAACGGGCCTACTAAAGTTTGACCTAAAAAATGTTGCTCTAACTTTTCAGTAACGTACGCACTGTAAAAATTATAATTTATCTTTATAACTATATATTTTACCTTCATAAGAATTTCCATTTTCGATTAAACTTTTTAATGTATAAAAATTAACTTTAGCATATTTCAAGGCTCTTGTCACACTGCTTAATTTTTCTATTAATTCATGTGTATTACTATCAAATACATAAATTGTTTTTCGATTGGATACTTCTCTAGTTATAAGTAAAAAATCCTTAAGATAGTTTATATTAAATAAATTTGAATCGTAATAATTTATTATAGGATCAGATCATCACCCCCTCTATCTACCCTTGTTCATATGATCTTTTATTTTTCGAATCTGCTCTAACCCTTTTTCATTCAAATGTTGATTGTTTTTCATTAAATCAGCAACTTTACACCAATCATCAAAATCCTTTGATTTTTCTCCTAATATATTATTATTTTGAAAAAATGGTATAATAATTTCTAAATTATCTGACAATTTTCTCACTTGATAATCCCCATACTCTCCTCTTTTAGATAAATAATATTTACCACATCCAAAATAACTTTCAAAACTTTTCATCAATAGCTCATCTTTAGCGTGTTGAGTCAATTGAAATATTAATTGTACTTGAAATCCTATTTTATATGTAGTACTAGATAATATTTTTACTCCAAAATAACCTTCTCCGCTTGTAAAACCAGCTACCCATTGGGGATGAAAATTACTGTTTATAACGAATAGAGGTCTCGGTACAGGGATAGTTTTAGGGAAAGCAGCCTTTAATACTTCAGATAAACCCAAATTCATTGATGCTCGAATTGCTATTATTTTACTTAAACCTTCCTTAGTTAAATGTTCTTTTTGACTCATCATCATCACAACACTTTTAAACAATTCAAAATCTCCCCTCTTATTTGTGTTTAAAGAATACTTTTGAAAATGTGGTATTATAACGGTAATTATTTGTTCTAAATTATTAACTCGATATGATATTTTATCCTTACCATATTTATAAATTTGACCCACACCTTCAAAATAAGATTTAATTTGATTTAATAAATCTTCATCTTTTAGATGTAAAGTAATTTCGAATCTTGCTCCTACACTTCAACCAGTTCGTCTTTCTGAATCTTTAAGAATTGAAATCATAAACGAACTTTCAGCATCACAGAATCCTGTAATGAAATTAGGGTCCAAGTATACTTTTTTATAGGGAGTAGATATAGAATAGTTTGTTTTGTGTTTTAAAGCAACGGGATGCGCGTTTAGCACCCACGCTGCAGGGCGCCAGCTTTTTGAAAAATTATTTAATAAAAAGTTTGCGGTAGTTAAATTTAACTTGATCAAGTAAACTATAATTATTCCAGCTATTATTAAGATAAACAAATATTTAAGATCTATACAGCTGTTAAATAAATTAAAATTTTCCCAAATAATTGATCTAAAAAAGTTTAAAATTATATTTAATTTTAAATCAAAATAATCAATTATTCACTGCGTTTTAGCTAATGATTCCAATTGTTGCTTTTATACTTTATATAATTAACAAACAATTTTTTTTATCTAGAATTATTCACCTTTGGCAATAGCGGCTCTTGCTACTTTTCCATCAATTTGGAAGTATCTACCCATCTCTCTACCTGATTTAAATTCTGTAACTACCTCATTATCTTGATTATAAACTATAATATGTTTTCGTAATTGATTATCTCCTTTCGGTTTTTCTTTATATATTTCAAAACTATCTGCAAGTAATGGTTCAAAAGATAAAATAAAGTTTGATTTATAAAGATAATTATTACAAATATAATCTAACAAAATACTATAACTAATCTGTAAACCTTTTAAAGCTCTATTAATAGAAGAATAAACAATAGGATCTTTGTCTGGTGAGTTAATATCATACATAAATACTAAAAAACAATAATATTTATTGTCAAGATCTTCAAGCTCATATTTTAAGTTATTAGCTTTTTTAAATGCTTGAAGGAATACGTATAATCTATTATAACCTTCTGAACCAACAACAAATAAAGATAATAATTTATCTATAACAGAAATAGCATTATCTAAATTCCCTCACTGAGGGTTTACACGAGGAATAACTTTTAAGTTATTATTAATAGTTGGTTTAAGTTTAATTATTGCATATTGTTCATAAACTAAAGATAATTGAGGAACAGTAATATACAAAAATTCTAAGTTTCACTCCAAGGCTGAAGCCTTGGATATTTCTAATTCTGACAATGAACGAGGATTACGTAACCCTTTAGTTAATTTATTATATTCCTCCATTCTTCTAGCTAAGTTAACAGAACTTCCTATATAATATCGTCCAGGGTCATTTTTATTAGTTAATTTATAAACACCTGAAATTCCTATATATTTGAATTTAATTTCCTCACATCCTTGCTCAAGAGAATTAAATTTAATTGACTTATTATTGTCAATTTCATTTATATTATAGGATTTTACAGAATAAGTAGAGTATGGACGGCTAAATGAACCTAATTTTTTTATCTTGGGACTCAAGTTATAGGTGCTAGGTAAAAAAGATTTAGATGAACCTAGTCATGCGCGAAGCGCAAGAATCATTGCTTATTAGTTGCATAAAGCAAATAGATCATATCATTATCCTTATCGAAAATACTAAATTATTTACTATTAGTGTGATAATTTTTAAGGATATTTGGCGTGTGATCGTTGAGGAGTTTAAGCTTTGAGAACTTTCCTGCTGATTGACCGATTTTTTGAGTTTTACGGAGTAAATCTCTAATAGGTATTCCAGCATATAGCCAAATTTAAAGAGACATTGTCTCCTATTATACCACATTATTACTAATGTAGACCCCCAACTAATAAAAGGGAAAAATGTTACATTACATATATATAAAATAGCAGATGCTATTTTATATTGGACTATATCATAATTGTCTATGAGACAATTTTTTTTCGTTTAGTCTCTGAGGACCATGATTAAACCTGTGATCCTGCTGATAATTTTAATACACTTAAGATTGTTACTTATTTTTTATTAAAAAGTACTTAATTTTTAAACTTCCCAGCATATAGAAAAAATTGACGGGGCTAATGTTAATTATTTTTACGGCGAGTTGATTGAAGTATTCAATCTTCACCTAGTAAAGTAATTCAATTATCAGTATCAATATTATTTTTTATAGTTGTTTGTCTAACTTTAAAATGCTGTCTAGCTGCATTTAAAGAAGGAAAAACTAATTCTTGATTTGCTCTATTGTAACAAAAAACTGCCTTTCCCCCAATCCCATATTGTTTAGATAATATTCCTTTTAAACCTTTAGAAGGATGACTATGAGTTCGATAAAACTCTTTATTACCATCACTAATTGCTTTTTTAGTTTCAGGAGAAGTAACATAGCCAAATTTAGGATGCTTTTCCTTACTAAACATTTTTTTTAATTTAACAATAGTTTCTTCGGTATGTTTTAAACCTAATGAGTTCCCTACTACTTTTAGAACATTATATTCAGGATTGTAATATTCTATTCATTTTTGCTCTAATTTAATGCAAGTAGTAAAATCTTTATTACAAAACTCTAAAATAGCTAAAGAAAAGTTTTCTAAACCGTATTTTCTCATAGCCCGGGTAATTACAACATTTGTTTGTTTATTGCTATTTGCATTATAAAAATGTATACCCATTCTTCTAGATAAATTAACACTACTACCTACATAAAGATGATTAGTTTTTTTATTAATAAATAAGTATACTCCTGATTTATTCCTTAAGCTATTATAAATATCCCTTTTACTGGCTTTAACATCACCAAAAAAAATTACAAAATTTTCTGGGTTTGGGAAATTACATGGATTCGGTGATTCATTAGATTTACTATTAGAATGAATAAATCTATTTATTTTATTAAATTTTAACCATAAAAAAAATAATATGAACTTAAAAATTCCCTTTTTTAAAGAATTAACCCCAACAAATAGCACTCAGAAGTGCAATTTGGCTAGTTTAAAATCATAAACTAATCCTATTATTTTAGGCATTCAGAAATATCATGCCGCAAATAATGCAAATACTGCACCCATTGATAACACATAGTGGAAATGCTAACAGCATTAAGTATTATTTTTCCTGAAAGATGGTCTTTTTTCATACCTAAGTTAAGATCAAACACTAAATTATTTAAAAGGCTCGGTTTGTAGATAAAAACCTTTATATAAAATACCCTTGTCAATCCTTTTATTAATAGTTCTTGAATTTGTAAGTCTTTCCCCTGTAATATCTTTTACACAATCCGCTTTAGATAATCAAGTTTTATATTCGTTAGTAGACGGGTTAAACCCATAAATAATAATATTATTTGAACCACGTTTAATTCCGACTTCTTTTTTTACAGGAAATAATTTTCAACTTGTTGACAATACATCAGCGCTGTGAGGCGTTAAAGATATAACATATTCTCTGAAAACAACAGCACAATAATCCGTACTACGAATTAACTTTACTATTAACCCAGCAAAAGTTGTGCTGACTTTTAAGAAAGCAGAAAGACTAACAGCACTAGAAAAAGTTTCTATTAATTCAAAAGTTTTACAAGAATAAACATAAAAAGTGAATTTACCTCTTGTTTCAGACCACCTAGATTTTAATTCTTTTGAATGTGTTCTATCTCAAACAAAGGCTTTATCATCCTTTAGATTATAAGAAGGATTAGCTGTACCTTTATTAACAGAAGCACGCGAAGGTTGATAATTAGAACTAGCTACTCTATTAACGTTATAATCCAGTATATAATTATCGAGATAATGTTGTTCCATTACTAAAAAATCCGGAAGATTATCAGAAGAATAATTAGTATTTTGTAAAGGTGAGATACCTAATGCCATAATAGATAAAGAAAACTCATTATGCCCATGTTTTTTTAAAGCTCGACATATAGCACTTCCTCTATCACTCTGTAGTATTAAGTAGCTATCTCTAAAATACTCAGATAATCTTAGGCCTAAATTTCTAGAACTTCCTATATACTGTTTACCCGATATCTTGTGAGTTCATAAATAACAACCTCGTTGATTCTTAAAGTCAAAGCAAATTTGATCTTTATTTTCTAAAGGAGTTTGGAAAGTAGGACAATTGACAGGAAAAGCTGCGAAATGCATATTTAAAAATATATACTTTTAAATATTTGGACTATCTCATTATCTAATTTTTTCTACAAAAGGTACTTTGTGTCAATCCGGGTTTTTATATTGAATTCAATCTAAAATAAACTCAGAATATTTTTTAAATTCGAGGCTATGCCTCGGCTCATTTTTAAAATTTCTTACAAGAATAAATTGTTTTATTTTTGATACTCTATAAAATTTAAAATCCGAATATAATCTATTTTCCATAAAATAATCATATAAAAATACCATTTCTTTTACATTTTGGTATTTAAATGCTATAGAATTTCGAGATTTTCTTAATAAAATAGCAGGTTTATAATTAGGAATTACATTATCTAAATTAAGCTTGTTAGTATATTTATTATATTCAAATTCTAAATTACATTCAATTCTATTACCAGAATAATTAAACACAATAGTTCCATCTGTATCTACTAACCCTGATAAATAAGGATCATTAGGTTCAATATTATAATTGGCTTCTTTAAATTCTATGCCCAGGTAATCACAAGATTTTTTCAACCCATCTACTTTAAGTCTAATTAAACCATTAATGTTATTTATTAAAAATAACATTTCTTCTTTTTTGCTAATAATCCACATAGAATGTGGCTTATTTTTATCTGATCTAATTCTACCTATATGTAGAGTGTTTTGAATACGACTTAATATTTTAATATCTCTATCATGTAATTTAATTCTAATAGCTTTTAAAACATCGCGAAGCGAAGAATTAATATTTCTAATGTCAAAATTTCCATCGCCATCTATAATTCCAGCTAATCATTTAAAAAACTTTTCTAAATCTTTACCTTTTAAATCAGATATTTGGCGTATAGTCTCTGAGAATCCTTTACAGTTTTCGGCTGATTGTATAATCGTATTTTTTAAAATAACAGGTCTATTATCATTTTCACTATATATTTTATAGTTTTTTTTCATTAATTTCTTTTATTCATTCCAATTTTAATTTGCTTAATCTTTTTTAAACCTTCAGGAGTCAAGTGTCCTTTATTTTTTATTAATTCAGCTACTTCATAGAATTTAGTAAAATCTAAAGCTTTAATTCCAATGATTTTATATTTATTAAAGAACGGGATAATAATATCTGTCAAGTCTTGAATTTTTGTTACTTTAAAATCAATAGCTTTACGATTTTTATCTGTGAAGTAAATATTACCAGTTTTGAAGTAAGAAACCAAACTTTTCATTAATTCTTCATCTCGAATATGTTGAGTTATTTTAAATTCTAAATAAACAGCCTCACCTAATTTTGTTTTAGATGGTTTAATTTTAATCATGAAACAACCTTCACTGCTGCTTGTATAGTGAGCTTTTTGTCCTGAGTTTAGTTTATATGCCATAGAAGAATATATGTAAGGACGTACTATACTTCGAAGTAATGGCATAGAACGCTCTGAAATATAAATACGCGGTTTATTATTTGGTCTATGATAACGTAAAGTACAATTTAATCTATACCTAATAATCAAAACATTCATTAAACGTACTATATCTTGAACAGTGTATGAGTCCGTACATAATATTAATCCATGTCGTTGTCATGAACCATCGCCCATTATAAGATGAGCTAATGCTACAGGTGATAAGAGTTCAAAAATATTTTCCGGTATTACTTTCACTTTTTCAGAATAGAACAAATAATATAACTCGGTTAAACAAGGCATAACTCTAGTGTGAAGTTCTCAAGCAATGCTTTGCTTTCCATATCGGTTTCGTATTCTTAATTTAGGATAAGAAGAACAATAATGAGATAAAGATCAAAATACAAATCAAAGATACCCACTATTCTCTCCAGATTGTGTAAAAGCTAATAATGCATTTTTAGCTCTTTCACTGGCAAACCGTAATCCACCATCTGATAATATTATTCCTATTAATACACTATACTGATAAGCACTGAGTTTTACCATTGCTAATTCTTTTCTTGTGAATTTTTCACCCACTGTAGATCTTAGATTTTGACCTCACACAACTAAAGATTTATCATCAGGGCAAAGCCCAGAAGAATAAAAACGTCTCTGTGTTAACCCCAGACATTTTTGGCTATGAATTATAGAATAAAAATTACTCTTCGCCGTAGGCGATGATACCGCAGAAAAGACTAATAACTTATAATTCACTAAACGAATCACAAATTTATCCGAAAATTTTTTCTTAAAAACTAAAAAATAGAACAAGCCGGAAACAAATCCGGCTAATCATTGAGGATCTTTTATTACTTGATCTATAACTAAAGGTCTCTTAATCGGAACAATATTAGGAAAAGCCTTTTTTAATTCATCCGATAAACCTTTATTCATAGAGGCTTTAATAGCAACAATTTGTTGTAAACCTTTAATAGTTAAATGTTCTTTACGCTTCATCATTAAAACAATCATATTAAAAAGTTCAAGATCAGCACGCTTTTGAGTTAAAAGTGGATATTTACTCAAATGATCAATGATTTTTATTAAGTCCTTTAAAGAATAAACTAGAAACTGTACACCGTTTTCACCTTGTTTAGAAATATTTCCAACTTCAAAATAATTTTGAATATATTCCAAAATAGCTCGATCTTTTTCATGTAAAACAATTGTAAATCTTGCTCCTATCCCTCAACCAGATTTAAGATTTAGATTTTTAACAATAATAATTATAAATGACCCTTCACCATCAATGAACCCTGATATTCAGTAAGGATTTAATTTAAATTTTTGCTCAACCGTAACTAAAGAAGAATTAAATTTTTTAAAATTTGGAACAAACATAGGAAGAAAATTGTATTTTCTATGGACATCTATTTTTAAAAGATAATAATAAATTATATATAGTAGATAATAGCCTAAAATCATAGTTCCCAGCATATAGCCAAATGCGTAATAATTTGTTTTATTAAGGCCCATTTGAGCAACAACGTAGTATGTGTCATGGAATGCTATATCTAATGATGCGTTCGCTAAACGAGTAAGGAGCTTACTTCTCCATCACGCAATGCACAATAGTCAAGCCATTAATATAAATAAATTATACTAATTGAGGCGCCCTTTTCCATAAATCTTGTATAGCAAAATATACTTTACAAAATCCTCCCCCTCTTGCAAGGGTTGATTCTTTCAAACCAGGTCCGACTATATCTTCGTTTTCCTTTCGGCTTCGCTTCAACTTAAATTTTATCATTTTTAAGCTTACAACTCGAGGGCATTTACCTCTAACGTGGAACGTTTAGTCTGTTAGCTTTGTCGGGAATAGTTTAATACTACTCTGACGAGTTAGCACCGTCTTGTCCATTTTCTTCTCAGAAGCCCATATTCGTAAAACGATGATGGATTGATATCTTTACAACTATTTTTCACCATAAGGCTCTCCCTCATGATTTTGTTAGTAAAGCTTTAGGATATTGACAGTTTTGATCCATTCTTAAGCTAATAATAGGGAACCTCACTCCCATTTAACTACCCCACTTACTTTTAAACACATAAAATTTAAATTATCTTAAATTCTATGATAACTAAATCTATAACTTTTGTACGTGGTTTTATTTACAATATTTTTTTTTATAGCATTATGACTTAATTTTAGCGCTTTGGCCGCAGCCATGACACCATCATATTTGCATATAAATTCTCCGCTATCTTTATAAACAAATACAGCTTTTAAAATATGTTTTTGACTAATCATACGATTTATTAATTCAATATAAGCTTCTGTTCCTATTTCTATTAAAGGTTTATCGTTTTCATTAAAAGGCTCTCTAGTTAAGTATCAAGAGGATCTAAATAAAGATTTATCTTTTATAGCCCTGTTTATAGAAATACTAATAGATTTGTTACCTAATAATACTGCGATAGAAATCATAGAAGGCGCTATAACTAAAAGTTCTTTATATTCATCGTAAATATAAATAGCCCCTTTAGAATTTTTAATTGATATTGCTAATTTAGTTTCAACAGTGTGACTAGCTCCTATGTTTCTTGCTGCATCTTTAGTCGCAAAAAATTTAGTAAGCTAAGGATATCCTTTAACAAAATCCCTTCTAAAAGCAGGTTAAGAAGTATTCACTTCCTGTCTCATTCCTTCTTTAATTTTCTTAATTTCTTCGAACCCCTCAATAGTTAAATGCCCTCCTGCTTTCATTATACCTACTATTTTTCGGAAAGCTGCTAAATCTAATGCCTTCGTTCCGTATATAGGGTAATCAGTAAACAAAGGAAGAATTATGTTATCAAGATCAGATAATTTTGTAACGACAAAGTCTACAAAATTTCGTCCCCCTTTAGATCCTTCATATCTACCACAACCTAAACAAGTTACTAATTTTTCAATTAACTCTTGATCACGACTATGTTGAGTTAATTGGAATCTTAATTGCACACCCCAACCTATTTTAGTAGTATGTTTAAAAATTCTTACAAAAAAACAACTATCAGCGCTAGCAAATCCAGCAAACCAATTGGGGTCTAAACTATCATAATCTTGAGTTACTAGGGGTCTAGAAATAGGACGAGAATCTGGGAATTCGTGAGTTAGCTTATCAGATAAACCTTGGTTCATTGAAGCTTTTATATTTAAAATATGTTGAAGACCTTCTAGTGTTAAATGTTTTTTATTATTCATTATATTTACCGCAAGCTTAAACAACTCATAATCTATTCTTTTTTTAGTACGTAACGGATACTTCTCGAAATGAGGAATAATTACCTTTGTTAACTCTTTAATAGATGAGATATCATAATTAACCTTTCCTTCTAAGGTAATATTTCCAACACCCCCTAAAGAGTATTGAATTCGTTCTAATAAGGTACGATCTTTTAGGTGTAAACCTATTGAAAAACGAGGCTGAATAGATCAGCCTGTTTTATGAGTACGAGAACGAGTTATTTTTATATAAAAACATCCCTCACCATCAGCAAAACCCGTAATTCATAAAGGATGGAGTTTATCTGGTTGCGTCGGCGAAGCCGAAGAAGATGTATGTAAATTTTTAATAAAAGTTTGCGTATTATTTTTAAAGATATTAGTAATCAAAATATTATGTAATAAATACCCACTTACATTGTTATAATTTATTTTGGTTTACTAAAAATTTTAAAGAAAAGCAGAGGTGGTTATATTTTTTTTGCTGTGATTTATGATTTTCTAAGCTTCAGCCCAGGTTATATTCGGGTTTTAAATATTTTATTCAGTATGTTTCTCGTTCTTCTATATTATAAATATTAGTATCTACTTTTTCTAATACAATATAAGCAAAGTTTACCAACCCGTACTTTATTATAGCATTACAAATTGGTCTTTTTTTTTGAGCTGCTAGATGCGCTAAATTAAAGTAATTACTTGCTCTATTTTTTATAGACCTTGAACTACCTATATAGATCTTACCATTTAATTTATTAACGATTATGTATATATAACTGTTAAAATCGTCTTTAAAATCTTTATAAAGTATTTTTCTATCCGCATAATAATTTTCATATACTTTTAAAACATTAATAGGCTTAACCCTATCTAATACAGATTGAATATTTTTATTACTAAAAGCAGGCAAAGACATGGATAATATACCTAAATCATATGATCAGCAAAAATATGTTTCCCCACTTACTAAAAACACAAAATTTTTAGTAAACCAAAAAAAATGTAAAAAATTATATTAATTTCTTATAATTAAAATTCTTTATAAACGAGGCGCTTCTAATAAGAAGCGCCTTAGATCGTAAAAATTAATAAATTAAATTTTTACTTTATAATAAAAAAAAATAACCGCATTTAGTCGCAGCATGTCTTTTAAAAACATTATTATTAATTAATATAATATGGACTATCTCTTATTGTTAATTAACAATATCTGCGTCTAGTCTCTGAAAACCTTGGTGATTAAACTCAATGGTTTTGCTGATTATAAATATTTAATTTATTTAACTTCCAGCATATAGCAGATTTTAAGGAGAACTAAGTGGATAATTTAAAGCATTAAAATTTAAATTATTAGTTAACACTTTATAACTACAATAACTAAATAAAGTATCAAATATAAAGACTCTCCAGTCTTCTCAAGGCGGGTTGCCTTGGATCTTTAAATATAAAATTCATTAATCTTTTAATTTTTCATAACTAAACTAATCGTATAAATACCTCCTACTTTAGCATATTTTTTTTTATTCATTCTCCTCTAAATATATTTTTTTTCTTTTATAACATCAACTATTGTTGAATGATTAAATTTAATTAATTTAATGATATTGTGTGTAGAAATTTAATCACCACAGCCACAGGTGAGCTTCTCTTTAATTTCCTACTAATAATAGGGATAAATATTATATTTGCTACTCCAAATATTATATTTGTTAACTCGAATAAAACCACAAAGGTAGAAAGAAAAGCGTATTATACCTCGAGTAATGTATAATATCTATTTTATTCTTTTAGAATAAATTTAAAAAACCACATAAGTACTATGTTAGTTATTATAAAAATTAATTATTAATAGTAGAAATCAATTTATCTAATTTACTTCTATGTTCCATACTAGTTTTATGAAGACCCAAATGCATAATTTCTAATATTTCTTTTCAAATTAAAAAATTATTAGCTTTTAAGCACATAGAAGGTAAAGGATACTTAAGAAAAAACGGTAAAATTATTTCATAATTTTTTTTATAGGATGATACTTCATAATTAAAACAAGAACCAGTTTTATAAAGATTCCCTGTACCTAAATAAGAAACAAGTAACTCATCGCCTTCGGCGAAGGATAAATCACGTTTATCTTGAGTAATAAAAAATCTAGCTCTGTAAGCTTTAAGTTTTATACTATAAAGTGAAGCAGAAAATGAACCTTCAGCTGCAACAAATCCTACTATTCAATAAGGACTAGGAATTGAAGTTATTTTAAAATCCAAATCAGAAGTATTTACCGTTATATGCTTAAATTCCGTAAATAAATAATTTAATTCTTTTAATAAATCTTGAGCTTTTTCGTTTAATCCCTTATTAATTAAAGGTTTCATTTTTAAAATTAAGTCTAATCCTTTTATAGTTAAATGTTCCTTTCTACCCATCATTTCAGCAATTTTACTTCATAAAATAAAATCTTTTCGTTTTTGAGTTATTAAGGGGTAAGTTATAAAATGGGGAATAATGACTTTTAGTATATCAGAAATTTTATCTACAGCGAAATATGCTCTGTTTGATTCAGTACTAACAACCCCTACTCCCCCAAAAAATTTTTGAATCTCGAGTAATAAGGGCATTTCTTTAATTGAAACATAGATTTGAAACCTTACTCTAACCCTACATTTAAGTTTACTTTCAGCTCTTGATGTAATAGATACTAAAAAGTTTGATTCACCATCACAAAATCCTGTAACAAACCAAGGATCTAACGAACTATTATTGGCCTTTTGCGTAGAATAAAATCTTAATAAAAGAAGTTTATTAAGCCCCGTATATCGGAATAAAAATGGGAAAAAATGACCATTAATTTTATTAATTAAACAATAAACACCTGATTTGTCTTTTTGTTCTTTTAAAATATTAACCCTATCTTCTTTAAAGTTATCATATGTTATTAAAGGATTTAAAATTTTTGTATTATCTTCTTTTTTAACATTAGAAGTAGAATAAGAACGAATAGTTAATTTAGGATAAAGATTAAAATAATTATTTAAATTAAATAATGAATTTTTATTTAAAGGACTATATCTTCCCTTAAAATTAGGGTTACTACGTCTAGTCTCTGAGGTCTTTAATCTGTATGATTTTTTTATAAAGTTACCTGATGATTGTTCAAAATTAAACATTTTAACTAGAATTAAATAAATAGCTAGTAATGTAATTGTCAGAAGTTTTCATCATATAGTAGTATTTAAAGTAATATTTAAAATAGTACTTAAAGGGAGAACTAAGTGGAATAATAATCCTCCAATAGTGAACATGAAGATGAACCCTAAAGCGAATAATAATGGAGTATGGAAGTGTAATGAACCACCATAACAAGTTGCTAACCATGAGAAGATTTTAATTCCTGTAGGTACAGCAATAATCAATGTTGCGGCAGTGAAATATGCTCTTGTGTCGACATCTAATCCTACTGAATACATGTGATGCAAAATGTTAAAAGATATTCTTCATATCTTCCCGCATAGTCCTTAAGAGTGGGACTTGCGCTCCTTTCACAAAGAGAATCGGACCATATCTTCATCTTTCAATTTATAACATTAAGGGAACGCAGATCCTGTTTTATTTGTCATACTACTACTTAGATTAATTTGTTTCTGCAATTTTCTTATTTCAACTAATCCTTCTTCAGTAAGATGTAATTTATTAGAAACCATATTATGAATGGTTAATCACTTATTGAAAGAAAGGGCTTTTTTAGTATATAAAGGGAACACTTTAAAGTAAGATATTATATCATTCATTGATTTGAATCCTGTAACTGTGTAGCGATAAACATCATCGGTTTTTGATCTAAGAGTTACTTTACCAAATCCAAAAAGATCTCGAATGTAATTAAGGATATTACTATCCTTCTGATCAAGTATATAACGCATTTTTATTACACAACCTAATGAATACCTTGCATTGGATGTAATGGATACATTAAAACAACCTTCAGCATCGGTGAATCCAGATAATCAAGCATCTTGTAATGTAATCAAGGCCGCAGACTTAATAAATAGAACTTTATTTTCCTTAAAACGGTTATTTAAAGCTTTGATTCACAAAGCTAACTGTTGGATTCTGTGAGTAAGTGCTAGATTACCATTAAATAAAAAAGCTAATAGAAGAATATGTGAATAATTATCTACAATTAACCTATAGAAGTCATTTTTGTTCCCACTTTTTCCTTGTGGAAAATGCTTAACAACACCAATCCCTAACTTTTTATGTATATAGAAAAGGATTGCACTTTCCTTTTGAGTAAGAACAAAACGTACTCTTGTACCCTCTGCATAAGTTTGAATAGCACCATCTCCTTCGACAAACCCAATAAATCAAGTTAATCAGTCGTCGGTTATGTGTTCCGCAGAATTTCCAAATAGCGTAGTATAATACAGACGAAATTCCGAAAAATTGAAAGATGTTTCGCGTATAGCCTCTGAAGCACTCTGTGTTTCACAATTGTGTAGGGACAGATTGCCTGCTGATTGAGTATAGCTAATAGAATTTTCACCGTTCAAGGTATCTATTAGCACTAAACCGTTCCAGCACACAGCGAAATAAATAGTATAAAACCTAATATCACTAAAAGGCGAAGCCAAAAATCAACTTCACACCACGAATCCTAATACTCCAATTGACATCATAGCGTAACTATGTTTTGCATGTAAGTAAATATTATTTAAAAAGTTTATTTTAATCTATTTGAATTCATTTGTAAATTTAATATCTTAATCTGGTCTAAACCTTTTTTAGTTAAGTGTTGTTTTAATTCAATAATTGACATACATTGTTTAAAACAAACATAATCTTCTTGTTTTAAGTTTAAAAGGGGATAACTATCAAAATGAGGTATTATTTTTTCTAATAAAGAATTAGTATCTTGAACTATAAAATCACACCTGGGTGTAGATAAATTAGATCTTAAATTAACTACCCCACAATCAAAAAATTTTATAAATAAAATATAATTTTTAATAATATTTAATATAACAAAATGTCGGGCAAATTTGCCCTGCAGGGCCCTCAGGTCTGCATATGTTTAACTAACATATATTTAAAGGGATAAGGAATTAATCATAAATATAAATTTATGATTTAGTTATTTTGTATTTATTCTGGAATATTGCTCCCGATTTAATGTATCTTGCAATAGTATTATTACTTACACTAAAATGACGGGATACACTTCTTACAGAAGGAAAGTTTAATTTCTCTCCTGTCTCAGTATCATGCAATACAACAGCTGTACCAAGAGTAGTCGAAATTTTTAATTTGGATTCATCTTTATGAGTTTTACCTATAGATGAATCACTAATTTTTTTTTTGTGTTCTTCTGATTTTTTTATACCAAGCTTTGCTTTACTCATTTTAGCTAAAGCTTCTACAGTGTGAACACGACCCTTAAGAGAAAGACTTAATTTTTTTCTTACTTCTTCAGAAAAAGTACGACCAGAATAAAATTTTGACAATTTTTCTCGAGTACTTTCTGAATGTTTAAACCCAAAAACCGAACCTGCTATTTTTAAAGTATTATATTCTGGATTAAATAGGTCAAAATAATATTGTTCTCTTGCAGTAAGATCTTTTTTATCACAATACTCTAATATTTCTAACCTAAACTTTGAATAACCATATTTTAAAATAGCTTTACTAATTGTAAGTTTATTTCTAGATAAATAGGCAAAACTAAAGTAAGAACTAAATCTTCTTCCTAAGTTAACACTTGAACCAACATAAGATTTATTATTTTCTAAGTTTACTCATTTATATATACCAGATTTATTCTTATTATCTTTAACAATAATAGATTTTTCAGAATCAGAATTAGAATATATCTTAGCAGGTATAAAAGTATATAAACAATATTCATATGATAGATCATAGTATATAAAAAATATAAAACCTAAGGCAATGAAACAAAATAAACATCAAATTTGCGCGTAACATTAAGTTTTGTATTAAGCATAAACTAAATATAATGATAATAGTTTATACTAATTAATTAATTAAAAAAAATGCTAATGCATATTAATAATATACTTAATTAAACAAAACATGGGACTATATATTAATAAGCGAAACTTATTTTTTTCGTTTAGTCTCTGAGGCATTATAAAATTGCCTGCTGATTACCTTAAAGGCTTCCCAGCATATAGAAAAATTTAACAATAATCTAATAATTTTTAATGTGAAATATTGAAATGTTTTGATGTAAAAATAAATAAATCTTTACTGTGCTGAGCTATATGAAATCTACAATACACTTTTTCTAATAATACATAATCCTTAGCCGGTTTAACGTAGATAGAAAATCCACCATCCCCGGCAACAAATCCTGAAACCCATTCCGGATTTAAATTATTAGGTAAATCTATAATTGGTTTATCTGATGGTATTATATTAGGGTAATAATTTAAAACTTTTTTAGATACTCCTCTGTTTATAGAAGCATAATAAGAAAGAATAGTTAAAAACCCTTCTTTAGTTAAATGTTCTTTATTTAAAATCATTTTTACAACCTTACATCATAATAAAAAATCCACTCCTTTTTTAGAAATAAGCGGATATTTTGTAAAATGCGGTATTATTACATCATTTATGTAGTTAACATTTGTTACTCGATAAACAGATTTTTTTCTATCAGGTCTATCATAAATTCCACCTACACCAAAAAAAGATTGAATTTTATATAAGATTTCTTTATCTTTTTCATGTAAATTTATTTCAAATGAAATTCTTACTTTAGATTTTAAAGACTCTGATGTTTCTATTATTACTGAAAAACAACCCTCAGCATCTATAAATCCCGTAACTCAATTAGGATCTAATTTATTTTCAATAAATTTTGTAGAATAATATTTTTTTAATAATTTATTTGTTCTTACATCTGAACAAAACATTGGACTATATCTTAATCATTTAGCAAAAATGATTTCCCACATGTAGTCTCTAAAAATCTCAAATATATTTATAATATGTTTGATTATCTGCTGATAGCTCATTGTAATATCCTTAAATATATTTATATTTAAAGCCTTAGAGGTTTCCAGCATATAGTGGATAGATTTCACATAATTATTAATTAATGTAGGCTTACGCTTGTAAACCATTCCTAAATACTAACAAATATAATTATTAAACTATTTTGTTTTGGACCATCTCTTTACCAATTTTATTAATAATTTACTTAGATACTAAACTATTTCACTTTATATTATAATGTTTTCAAGCTTTACCTAAATCTGAATTAGGTGAGGCATTATGAGCATGTAGTTTTCTAAGTTCATAAAATTTATTAACCATATTAATTCTCATAAATTTTTCAGACATACAAGGATTAACTTTAAAATAATCATTAACTAGAGATAAAACTTCCTTTTTTTTAAAACAAGTTCATTTAAATGCTTCTTGTTTAACCATAGGATAAATTGTACCTCCATATAATTTTACTAAAGCTTCCAATATAAATCTATTTTTTTGAGTAGCAGTTATAAATATTTGACCAGAAGCATCATTAAGATATATACTACCATCAGTGTCAAAAAACCCAGCTAATCACCCATTATAATATGTTAATGGTTTAGGATCTTTTAATTCTATATTATAGATTTCACAAATTTTACCTAATTGAATAATTCTTATGGGATTCTGTAATAAACCATTAACTTTATTAATTAAATTTAATAAACCTTCTTTATGGTGTAGTCTATATCTTAAATAGTTATCACCACTATAAAGTTTTACAGATCCACCAAATTTTTGTTTTATTAAATATAAGCATTTTTTATCTCTAAGTTGTGTAACTATTTCTAAACTAGCATAACCTTTTTTTGATAATAAAAAACACCCATCCCCGTCAATAATTCCTGCTAATCATTCGTAAAATTTTTCTTCATTATTATTTTCAGAATTAATTGATCCTTTATTAATTTCATTAACATTAGATATTTTATCGTTATCATTTATATCACTTAATGATTTTGTATATAAAAATCTAAATTTTTGTAGAGAGTATCTAAATAAATAAAATAAATATTTTATATTTATTAAAAATGTTGGTAACAAACGTACGGCCTCTGAAATTCCTACTAACATGCTTAACTTAGAAAATTCTTTTATTCCAAGTTTGAAGTTTTCACTTCGTGTTTTGGTTATTTGCGGATTGTCATACTTTACTAAAATTTTTACTGATGAAATTTTATTTCATATATTGAGAGTATTTAGTAATATGAATTGTAAAAATTCTTTGATTTCCCTGCATATAGTTTGTTGCGTTAATAAATATATATTTATTAAAGAGCTATTTTTTAAATAACCGAAAACGTGTTTACTTGATGTAGCTGAAACAACTGTACTGATAATACCGAAACCTGGTATAATTAAAATATAACAATTATTTTGATTAATTGAATAGTTTATATAATTTAATATAAAAATCTATTCAGCATTAATACTCAAGAACTTAACATCCTTGTTAGGACCTTATCTTAAACTATAACAGTAGTATCATTATATCTGTTCATTGTATTCTTTAATTTAATAATTTTTTCAATCCCATTTTTAGTAAGATGCTTTTTATCTTGAATAATTAGATAAGCTTTTCTCCATTTAAGATAGTTAATATGCTTACTAGATAATAAATGGTAATTATCAAAATAATTAATAACTTTTTTAGCTGAACCAAAGCTAGTTGAACCATAGTAATATGAATCTTGAGATTTACGATAACCAATATTCCACCTATGGTGGGAAAGGCTTTATAACTTTAGACAAATTAAATTTATTATTAATATATTCCTTCTCCTCTCATTTACCGCGCGGAGCGCGGTGATTAACTAATTTTAGTTAGTTACAGATTAAATTTACAGTTATAATGTTGTATAAATATTTTATTCCCTATTACTATTCATTTTCATTTTTATTTCTTTTATTTTATTTAATCCATCTTGATTTAGATGAACTTTCTCTTTCATAAGATAAGCAATTATTCGGAAATCAGTGTAATCTGATCACTTAATACCTTGAATTCTAGTTTTATCAAAAAGAGGAATAATAATATCAAATATTTCTGAAAAATTAGAAACACTAAATTCAATACAAGATTTTTTTAAATCTTCTCTTATAACTCCACAATTTAGGTATTTTTTTATAGTATTAAGTAATAAAATATCTCGTGAATGTTGATTTATGGTTAATCTCACTGAAACTTGAAATCCTGTGTTTGTTGATTTAGATTTTCTAATAACACAATCAAAACAACCTTCACCACTTACAAATCCAGCTAATCAGTTATCATTAAGTGTTTCTACTGGCTTAATATAAGGTATTTTCAATGGAATTATATTTGGAAAATAATTAATTAATTCTTTAGATAAACCTTTTCCTAATGTAGCTTTTATCCTTAAAATATCTTTTAAGCCATCTTCTGTAAGATGTTTTTTATTAATCAAATTTTCAATGAGCAATTTAAATAATTCAAAATCTACTTTTTTTTGTGTAAATAAAGGATACTTAATAAAATGAGGAATTATAACATCATGTAAATCTTTTATAGATTTTACAGCATACATTACAGAATTATTTCTTTTTCTTATCGATATATTACCAACTCCAAAAAATTTATTAATTTTATATAATAAATCATAATCTTTTTCACGTAATTCTATAGAGAAAGAAGGAACAATTACTCATCCTATTGATGTATTACCTTTTATAACACTAAATGAAAAAGTAGCTTCACCGTCTGAAAAACCAGTTATAAAATAAGGATTAATTTTTGTATTATCACTAGTAAAAGCTTTAGTAGAATAAAAAAAATTTTGTTTTTTTTTTTTTGAATTTAATTCAATATTATTTACGCTATTAACTTTTAAATTTATTGGTTTCAAAAAATATTTTTTTTTTTCTAAAAATGTATAGTTATTATTTTGAAGATAAAGATAAGTTTTTCTTCATTTAAGATAACTAACATGCTTATACGATAATAAATGATAATAATTAAAATAATTAATAATTTTTCAAGCAGAACCAAAACTAGATGAATTATACGAATACTCATTATTAGATTTATCATAATTAATATTTCCTCCTAAAAAGTTTTTAATTAAAATTAATATATCATTTTTTTTTTGATCTATTTGAAAATTTAATCTTACTTCTATTCTATTTTCACGATTAATTACTTTGATTTGAAAACTAGCGTCAGCATCCGAGAATCCTGCTAATCAATGATTTTTAAAATCATTATCTATATTTAGGCTTAAATTTATTGTTTTACTAAATTCTCGATATCTATCATGATTTAATATATTTTCAGCAATTTGATTTAATTTGTTTTCTGTTCTAATTTTACCATTTATTAAATTAATTACTCTTTTTAACCCTTCCATAGACGATACTACTAAAAGAACAGCATTTTTATTTTTAACTTTAGAAACATTACCATAACCTATTTTTTCTTTTATGTAATAGGCTAATGATGCATCTAATGAATTGAATACAATTACTAATTGTTGTTTACTACTAAAATGGCCATCACCATCTATTAATCCTGCTAAATAATGACCCAATTCATTATCATTAGCAGGTCTTAAATGTGTAGGTACATGCTCAGATATAAGTTTGATATTTTCTGATTTTGTTATAGAATCGTCACGTAAAGTCTCTGAGGTTCCAATAAAAAATTTATTACTAATTAATAAATATATATTGTTACCTGCTGATTTACTTCATAAATTTAACTTTGTTACTATGTCTCTTAAATAAATGAAGTATTTAAATTTTAGTATCGAAATAGTTCCAGCAGACGGTGACGTAAAGAGGCTTATATTATTTACAGGAACTAGAAATGCTAAATAAATATTGTTCACCTCTGGATGACCAAAGAATCAAAAAAGATGCTGAAATAAAATTGGATCACCACCACCTGCAGTTTCGAAGAATGATGTATTGAAATTTCTATCGGTCAACACCATTGTAATTCCCTATTCTTGATCTACGAGACTAGGTCCCATGACTCTTTCGTCAGCTGCTTTGCAGTTGACGACGATGTCTTAAAAATAATACTATTATTTAGAGTAAATCTTCATTAACTCACATTAATGGTGGGATCATATCTTACTTATCTAAGTTATAGAAATTATTAAGATGGTCTCAAACAAAAATTGTTCTTTTATCATTCATATTTGATTTAATTTTTATAACTTTTTCTATATTCAATTTATGATCCATTTTTCCAGATTTAAATAAATCAACAACTTCTATTCAGCATTTAAAATCTAAATATTTACTACCAAATAAAGGGTAATTGTTTAAATAAGATTCTAAATTTAAGTTACCTTTTAAGCTAGTTGTTCTAACTCTATATTCAGGATTAGGTTTATCTACTCTGACAGGCTTTACAACAGTAGATAAAAGTTCAGCTATATTTTCTAAAAAATATAAATTACTTTTTCCATTGTGATCAATTTGTCTTTGTGAAAGCTCAAATTTACATTCTATTCTTGTAGATTTATCATTTTTAGTTGTTCTAACTGAAAAATGCCCATCAGCTTCGACAAACCCTGATAATCAAGCATCACTAGTTAAATTGCTAGTATTTAAAGGTTTTTTTTCTAATTTAAGATTTGAATCTTTAATATTATATCAATCAATTAATTTTCATAAAGCATAAATTTTTGGTGTTCTCATATAACCATTAATTAAAGATAATAATAATAACAATCCTAATTTATTATTAACTGTAAGAATATAAGCATTTACTCCTTTTTTCCTTGTAAGAGATCCTTCACTCTTGTACTTATTTAATTCTTTTTGAATTAATAAGGCTAAAGGGAGATCTTTTAAATGAAAAATAATTTTTACAGAGGGGTAATTAACTTGACCTTTTTTTGATTTTTCATTAGTAGGCGTTAAAATGAAACTACTGCTTCCTTCTATTAAGCCTGCTAAATAACAACCAAATTGATTAGAGTTATTATAATTAGATATGCTACTATCTTTTATACATCCCCAGGGCGTTAGTGAAGTAAATGTTTTTTTACTGTAAAAAGTTGCAGAATAACTGTGATAACTTCGTTTAATATTTACAATGAATCTATTCCTATATAACTTGTCATTAATCTTCTTATTATTTACATGGTAAGTTAATGAAGTTTTCGAGACTTGTAAAGCTTCAGCAGCTTGGCGAATTGAATTATAGGATGTAGTAGTATTAGTTTTGGTATCCAGTATTTCAAGACGATTAGCCTTATGATTGTTAGCGATTAATGCATTTCTTATCTTATTTTTAGCTTCCTCTGTGTGTTTATAACCTAGACTTGATCCTGCAACTTGTAAAATATTGTAATCGGGTTTTAATTCATTTATAAAATATTGTTCTCTTTTAATTGTATCTGACTCCTTACAATATTCGAGTATTTCTAAGTTAAAGTTTGAATAACCGTATTTTAAAAGCGCTTTATTTATTGTCATGCTATTCAAAAGAAGTTGCTTAATATTATAGTATTGAGCTAATCTATGGGATAGATTAACGGCACTACCTATGTAAGTCTTGCCATTTACTTTATTAACTCAACGATAAATTCCAGCTTTTTTTTGATTATCTTTCAGTATTGACAATTTTTGTGTATCAGCATTATCATAAACCAATAAAGGAACAAATGCAACTTGTAACTCATAATAGTTTATATATGAAAAATCTTTAATAATACAGATGAAAAATAAAAATAATATAAGATAAATCATAGTTTTGTTAATAACATGACCTAGATTTTTTTGAATTAATAAAGCTAAAGGTAAATCTTTTAAATGGAAAACAATTTGTATAGAAGGGTAATTAAGAACACCTTTTGGGGATCTTTCTGATTTAGGTACAATAATTGTTCCGTCACCTTCAATTAATCCGGCTAAATATGAACTAAATTTATTTTTTTCAATTTGAGTATGAGAAATTGTACTATACATTTTTGTATTCTTACAATTTTTTATAATAATACTATAGCAGATAAGCTCTGACGTATAATCTCTGAGGATCCATAAAAAGTCCAAACTTTCTATGTTTCCTGCTGATTGTGTAAAATAAATATTTAACAGTTCCCAGCTTACAGTCAAATTTAAAGCCGGCAGAATTAAATAGGTTTTACCCACATTAAAAATTCAATTAATATATTACTACTTTTTAAAATAATTTTATTATTTTTATAATTTGTAAAAAAAAGAAAATATTCAACACTCATTAAATATACTTTTACTTTTTCAAACATTAGTGGAAATTATACATTATAAACAAGAATGTATAATTTCTCGTAGATATTCACTTCGTCTCCGAAGTGTTGGGACTATATCTTATTTCCTTAAATTGTAAAAAAATTAAAATACAATAAAGAAGTTTTGACGTATAGTCTCTGAGGATCCATAAAATATAAATTTTTCATGATTTCCTTCTAGTTTTCCAACCTGAAAGATGGAAGTTCTAGAATATAGTCAAATTTTAAGCCAGCAGAAATGAAATGGTTTAACAATCATTAACTAGATTTATTAAATAAAGGTTAATACTTCTAAGTATTAACAGTTGAAACGGTGAGGTTACTAAACAATTTGTTAAACTTAATTAGCCACAGGCTATTGCACTGGAGAGCCTCTTAAGATAAGTTTATATGCAAAATGTGGTATTACGTGCGGTTCAACAAGACTTTTAAATTTACCCCAAGAATTTGATTTAATGTATATTAAATAAGGTTTATTAATTTTATCTGTTCGAGTATGAATTGAGCAATTTAGGTCAAATTTGTTTTTTAATGCATTAATTAATAATAAAACTTCTTCTTTAGTAAAAGAATTAGTATTAAATACAAAACCTGAACGATCAACATTTCCGTCGTCCATCGCTCAATAGGCAAGACCTCTGGCAGTTAATAAATCTTGAATGTTTAAAGGAACAATTTTCTTTCCGTTTTTATAAAATAACTCATGATAATAATTAAATGCTTCATAAGTTAAGGTATCAAAAACAATTGATTGATAAGATTTGTCCTTTAAATTTTCATCTTTTATTCTTGGGCTCATTTTACAATATTCTTGAAATAATGAATAAAGATGCATAATATAATCTTTATTTTTAATACCTTGTTTAAAATTTAAACAAGTATTTTTGTTTCTTCTACGGACATAAAGATCCCCTAAGGCTAACCCTATGATAATATCTTTTAAATCCGAAGAGATTTCATCGAATGTTATAGTCTTGGGCTTTTTATTTAAAGATAATACAATTGGAATAGTTAATTTGCTAAATAAAATTGAAACTTTACCCATGTTTTAATACCCGTGAGAAGTAAATCTCACAAGTACACTTTTAGTTATTATATACATTAAAAATTTTAAATAATTTTTCTATATTTTGAATAATAATCAGTAATTTCTGTTTTGATAATCAGACGAAACTAATGTACATTTATAAACTGAGCTAAGTGCATAACATCTTTTTTTTAGACTATTGGTGCATACCTTAAAGTATGATAATTTATAATAATACTCACTTTTTAAAGTGAGTATTGCTCTCATACTTAATAACCATCTATTCTCTGCTCTTTTATACTTTTTTAATGTGTAATTTAGATCCGCGAATATCCATTCTTTAATTATTTCTATACTTATTACTTTACAAAGGTAATTAAATCTTTCCGTACAATATTTTTAATCTTGTATTTAGTATATAGAACTTTAGGAGTTACCCGGAGTTTGGTTATTTTAGCCTAAATATAAAGTTGCTCACACTCTATTAAGGCTAGGACAGGAAGAGAAAGTAATAGTAAAACAGCAGTAACAACCACAGCTCATCCAAATAAGGCAAGTTTATGTAATCTCGTACCAGGACTTCTCATATTAAGCACAGTTGTAATGACATTAAATATTGTTAAATTAATAACAATTAATGGACTATATATTCAGCGCATCTGTATTTTAGATACGGTGTTTAACGTTTAGTCTCTGAGGATTTCAATAAACATAATGTTTATAATTTCCTGCTGATTGAGCATAGCTTATAAAATTTTACTATTAAATATTTATAAACACTGAGCTGTTCCAGCATACAGTTAAAAATTTTATATGAACCTCATAAATTTTTGTTTTTACAGAAATTTACAAAAATATCCCTTATAAGCTTTACCTAAATTAATATGTTTAACCAATGTTACTTGAGAAACAGATAAACCTTTACTTTGTAAATATTCCACACATTTACCTAGACTAGGTAACACTATAGTATTTTCTAAGTTATTTACATCTGTTAGTATAACAGGTTTAGAAAGACTATTTAGAGATTTATTTTTATTAAATTTAATTCTATCATTTTCTAACATTAAAGATAAATCCAAATCAGACATATCTTTAACTTTAGCAGTTAACACTGGTTCTCTTAAAAAAAGATATTTACCTAAATAATAAGTACCGTTGTTTAAATGTTTAGTAAATGTCGTATGATGAATATTAAATTTTCTAATAAAATCAATCTGTTGTGTTGAATTATAATATAATATAGTCATATCTCTATTATACATAAATAAACTTCTTGCATTTGACCCACTAGGATTATTTGCAACTCTAATTGTATTTAAAGTAAAACTAGAATCTAATAAATAATACTGTTCTAATACAATTTCTGAATTTTTTATATAATTTTCATAGAAAGGAAATACTTCTAAAGAAAAATTTTTTAATTGTTCTTTTTTTAATAAAGGAATTAATAAACCACTTTCTCTATGAGTAAGATTAATATAACCATTTAATCTAAAAGATAGCTCTGAAGATGAACCTACATATTTTCCACCTGTTATTAAATGAGTAAAAATATAAATACCAGCCACTCTTTTCTTACTATTAGGTGAACCTAGCTTTTCTTTAAGAATTTTTTTAGTTATACTTTTTTGATTCAAATTAGTTAAAATAAAACTAGGTGTATTAAGTAAATAATTTAATTCTTCATTACTAGTTTTAATATTAGAATAAACTAAAATTTCGTTAATTTTATTAGCAGTAACAACTTTACCACTATTTAGTTGCTCAATTGCTAAAACATGGCTATGTTTATTCGGACCAGCTCTACCTAAAATTTCTTTTCACTTAGAATCAAATTTAGGTTTATCATTTCCTTTAGGAGTACCATTTTCTTGAAAATTATTATTATTAAATTCAAATTTAGGTTTATTAGAACTAAAATAACATTTGTTTATTAATTTAGAGCTTATTGAGTTTTTTCTATTCTTTACAAAAATTAAACTGAGGCAGAAATTCATAGCCCCTAGAAGAGACGAGATACCGGCTAAATGTAAACCAAAAATGGCTAAATCCACGCTGGCTCCACTATGACTTTGTATTCCAGCTAATGGAGGATAACATTAATATTGGTAACCTCATTTTTATATTCCCTTGTAGCAGAAATGTTCTTAAAGGGAATAACTAAAACTATCGTTACACTCAATATATCACTATATTGTTTGGACTATACCTTTATCTTAAAAATAATACGAAAATTAACTAAAATCAGAAATTTCTAATAATTTAGTTTTAAGTTTTCTAATAATATTCCTTGTTTTAGATAATTTTAAATAATCTCCTTTATGTTTAGCGTACGATCTAGCCCAAATTCTATATTCTACAGATTTCATACCTTTCATTGTATTACGAAAATATTCTATGATATTTTCAATAGCTTTAGAGTTAGTCGTATCTAATATATAATGATTATAGTTTGATTTGAACTTAACAGTAGTAGAGATATGAAGAGTAAGCCTTATACCTTCTAGAACCACACTATCTAATTTTTGAGTTATCCCAAAACCATGAACTATTCTAGTAGAATCTTTTGAAACTAAATAAAAACTACCCTCAGCTTCAATAAATCCAATCCAGAGAAAACGCCCCGCCTTCGCGTTAATAAGTGAATGACTACCATTATATATTCATCCTCCTAAAGGAAATAAGATTAACTTTATGTCTGTTACAAAAAAATAAATATTAATCATTTATTATAATATTATACTACTAATTACTATCTTTTTTTATTCATACCAGCTTGGATTTTTATAATTTTTTCAATACCATCTTCTGTTAAATGACCCTTAGCTTTAACTATTTCTGCTGCTCTACAAAAATCTTCAAAATCTAATCTTTTTACACCTTCTAATTTATTACTTAGTAGCGGTATAATTTTCTCAAAAAGATCAATATTTTTTGTCACAGTAAGACGAACTACAGAACTTTGAGGAGATTGATAAACAACCCCACACAAAAGTATTTTAGCTAGTTTATTAAATAACTCCTTATCTCTTATGTCTTGAGTTAAAATATATTTTAATGTGATTTGATATCCTATTTTATGAGTATTAGATTTTCCAACTTTAACATAAAAACATCCTTCACCCTCGGTAAACCCTGCTATTCAATATGATTCAATACTTTCTGGTATATGAAATTCAGGTATTACAGCAGGAATTATATTTGGAAAAGCATTAGTCAATTTATCAGTTAAGCCTTTGTTCATTGAAGCTCTGATACTTAAAATTTTATTTAATCCTTCTTGAGTAAGATGTTTATCTTCTTCCATTAACAAGATAGCGTCTTTAAATAATAAAAAATCAGATTGTTTCTTAGTAATTAATGGATACTCATCAAAATGACTAATTATTCTTTTTAATTCTTTAACAGTATTTACAGAATAAACAACAGAATCCTTCGTCTTTACTTCATCGATTCGACCTACACCAAAAAAAGATTTAATTTTTTCCAATATATCAATATCTCTTTTATTTAATTCTATACCAAAATACGCTCGCACTTGTCAATTTAATTTAAATTTTTCATGCTCATTTATCTTTAATACAAATGTAGATTCCGCATCGCAAAACCCAGTAACATAAAAGGGGTTTAACCCACTTTGTGACAAAGTCACTATATTTTTAATTTTATTCATTTTTTTTATATGTTTTTTTTTAAATAAGACAAAGATTTAAATAAATAAGAAAAGGCAAAAGTAGCAGGGAATTCTGATTGTAATTATCTATTGCTTAAATTGCCTATATAACTTTAAAATAAAAAGCGAAATTTAAAGTTTTAAATAATAGTGTAATATATAATACCTAATACCTAATAAATTCCAGTAAAACCAAAAAAATTCCAAATTTTCAACACTATGATTTTGTTTATAAAAATAAATAAATTAAAATTATTATGTTAGTTAAGTCGTTTAATAGAATTTTAAAATAAAATGAAGATATTCCATAAAAGAAATTTAATTTAAAATATTAACTAAATTTTTTTATTTTGGGTTGTAAAAAAGCTTCGCAAAGATGAAACATTTTAAGTTATTGCTGAATATTTAATTAAAGTTTATTATTTAATTTTTCAAGAATTTTAGTTATTTTAACAAATTTATTTGTGTTTTTTATTTTATAAAAATTGGCTTTAGATCACAATTTAAAATTTAAAGATTTCATTCCTATAAATTTCTTTGTAAATAAATTAATAATATTAGAAATGGCTCTAGAATTTTTTGTAGTTAAAATATAACAATTATCCTCTTCATAAATTTTATTTTTAATATGTAATATACGTTTAATAAATTCCAATATCAATTTGTTTTGTTTTTGTAAAATAGTAAATTTAATATCTAAATTTCCATTGTGCTTAACTACACTAAAAGTAGCTAAAGCTTCAACATATCCTATTAGTCATGGTTTAGTCATAACATCTTTTAAATCATTTACTGATTTTAAAGGTAAATGAGCTTTATTTCAAGAAGGAGAAATATAATTTTCAGGTATAGATTGGTTTTTTAATGCAAAAAGTTTTTTATCTTTTTCATCTTTAGTAAGGCTAGCATTTTCTAATATAAAAAATGCTTGTTTAAATCTTAAGTAATTAAATTGTTTACTTGTTAAAAGAGGGTATTTATCGAAAATAGGAAATATAACTGATTCAAGTTTTTTTCTATCTCTAATAAAAAATTGTCCTTTTGTATTATCTTTGGTTACTGAACCTACACCTAATTGCTTTTTAATATAAAAAAGCGCTCTCAAATTATATCTAGATAAAGCTATTTTATATGCTAAACTTCATTTACCGTTTTGATGTACAATAGAAAAAGTTCCATCTCCATCGGTCATACCTACTAATCATTGTTCAAATCAATTAATATTATCTTTAAGATATTCTTTGTTAAGTCTCTGATGATTAGAATAATTTTTATTATCTAATCAGGCGAATTTTCTTATGGCTCTATACATTTTTACATAAATAAACGGTAAATTATTTGAGTAGTTTAGAGTTTGTCTTAAATTAAATAAATTTAAAAAAAGAATTTCTCGCATCGAAAAGAATTTTATTGCTTCAAGGTCACCCTCGAACAACTCCTTATCCTTATAAAGAGTTCACCCAGTCAATTTACAAATAAAATTTTTCCATCTCGTTATTGTTAACCCTGATTACATTGAACAATAAAAACTGTTCAATGAATCTCAATTAAATTGAGTTCTTTTAGTATTCATGCTGTTTTTTAGGAAAATTAATTTAGATGTTCCTTCTATAGTTTTATATTCTTTAGATAATCTTATACGATAGAATTTATGTCAATCTAAGAAATCTTGATGTTTAGAACTAAATAAAGGATATTTAGATAAATAATTTATTAATAGATCACAAGAACCTTTTTTAGTTGTTCTAACCTCATAGGATAACTCTACGTAATCTTTCTTGGTTCTTTTGATTTCATTGACTATTTTTACATCGAGAAATTCTCTGATTTTTTCCATTATTTGAAAATTAGAGTTATTTTCTTTTGATATATCAGAAGAAATTTTATAATTTTGTTTTTGAGAAATTCTCATATAGTTTTTTACCGATTTAGCTATACCTTGTGTATCTAAATCAAAACTACAAAAAAAATTTCCATCTGCTTCAAGAAAACCAGTCAATCACGGGTTATTACCCAATAAGCTATTATCTAATCCTAATTTAGGTAATTTTGATTTCTCATCTAATCTAGCATTCAATCAATCAATTAATCTATGAAGAGCTTCTATTTTAGGTGTTCTCATTTTTCCATTAAGAAGTACAGCGAAGAAAATTTTTATTTATCTAATTATTTTTTTTAGATATAAGATATCTTCCACGGAAAAGTTTTCCGTTATCTAAATTATACCTAATTGAAGCATGATTGCTATTAAGCCCTTTTCCAGCATCACGTATAGAATCATAATGGGAAATTTGACCAGTCTGCATATCTTTAACTTCAATTTTAAATCCAGCCACAGGATGTTTTACTCTATTAGATTGTATTACGCTTAATTTAGCTTTAGTTTCTTCACTATGTTTTCTTCCTAATATAGCATCTCTCAATTTAATCTTTGTTTCTTCAGTATGGTTGTATGTTTTACCTAATGCTGCCTCTCTTAATTTAGCTTTTGTTTCATCTGAACGATTGAGAGCTATTTCACTCATTTTTTGAAGAGATTCTGGAGAATGTTTATACCCAAAAAGTGAACCCGCTACTTTTAATATATTATATTCAGGATTTAAAGTATCTATAAAATACTGTTCTCTTTCTATTATAGTAGAAGGATCACAGTATTCTAAAATATCAAGTTTAAATCTGGAATAACCATATTTTAACAAGGCTTTACAAATTAAACTAGATTCAGCAGTTCTAGTAATATATTTTATATTATAATATTGCATAAATCTACGATAGAGATCTACACTAGATCCTACATACTTTTTTTCTGATTCTATATTTGTTCAACAATATATTCCAGCTTTAGTTTTATTGTCGTTAAGAATAGATTCTTTTTGAGTATCAGCATTGGCATAACTAAAAAAAGGAATGGCTAACGTTAAGAAAGAAATATGAAACCCTGTCAAATTTTCATAAAATTATTATTATTTTTTAATTACACAATTAAGTGAACACCTCGAGACTTAGGTGAGGAGGTGTGGAAGGATAAGAGTAATTATCACTATTGAATTTAAATCTTGAAATAAAAGATTTAAATATTCTGAATCTTTAGGGTACTCAAAAGTACCGCCATTTAAAACTTGTTTAATTTTTTCTGCTAAAGGTGCATCTTTTTTTACAAAAGTGATTTTTACTACAGGATATAACAATTTACCTTTTTGATTTCTAATTGTTTTAGGTACAACTATAGATCCATCGCCTTCTATTAAACCAGCTAAATAATGACCTAATAATCTATCAGAATCTTTATTAGTTGAAAATTTACGTAGAAGACCTTTAAAGGAAGATTTCGTTATTTTAGTTAATTTACCCTTCACTATAAAAAAAATAAATTTTATTTGTTCTCGTACTTTTGTACGAGGATTGGACTATATTTTCACCTTATAAGGTGTATCACGTATAGTCTCTGTGGAATCCTTCTAAGGTTTCCTACTGATTATCTTTTGAAATATTATTTATAATAAATACAATATATATTATTACATATTTCATTTTTGGAATTTCCAGTATATAGTGATAATCTTTATAGTAATTACTTACTACTCGGGCACAGGGATTTTAAGTACCCGCTCCATCCTCGATACAGCTAGAAAATACAAATAAAGCTAAGCTAGGAATAAGTAATCAGAAACTAATGTTATTAAGACGAGGGAATGCCATATCCGGACCACCACCTATTATTGGTAATAAAAAATTACCAAATCCACCAATTAATGCAGGCATACGATTTATCCTTAGCTTTCACTAAGGTTTGGACTATATCTTTATCCCACGCGCGAAGCGCATGGGATATTTCACGTGTAGTGCTCTGAGGATCCTACTTAATAAAAGTGTTTAATGCATTATAGCCCTTATATTTTTGGTTTCCTGCTGATTGTCTAATCTTTTGAAATGTTACTGTTTTCTGCCGCTTTTCATTTAAGAAAACCGCAGGACTAGTTTCAAAAGCTCTAAAGATATTCCAGCACACAGTGAAAAGAAAGTAATATATTACTATATTACCCGGCCATGCCTTAGTAATTTATTTATTACTAATAAGCAATAATATATATTATTCAGTTTTAGTTTTTAGGTAAGTAAATTTTCATTTACCTCTATAATAACCAGATTTAGTTCCTTTTAAATATTCTCTAATTACCGCACGATCTCCTTTAAGCTCTTTGGCTAAAGAACTTAAAGAACTAAATTCTCTATTTAATCTAGAATCGTCTTTAAATTCAGCTAAAATAGCTTTAGATGCAGGATGTTTAACTTCATAAATCTCTCGTTTTCTTGATACAAGAGTTTTAATTTCATCTAAAGTTAATAAATTAGTATTATTACTTTCTTCTATTCTATCCAAAGAAAAGAAAAAAGTATCTAAATATAATTTTCCAAAATCTAAACAATCATCAAGAGTTTTATGGTGGATATTAATTGTGTTATACATAAAAGTTTTAGAAGCAAAAATATATAATAAAGTAAAATCGTTAGCATCATATACAAAAATTGGCATACCTCTTTGTTTTCTTAATAGTTCTCGCATTTCTTGACTCATTACAGATTAATTTATTTTTTTAAAAAATACTTACCTTTATAAAGGTTTTTATTTTTTATATAATTTCGAACAGTTCAATCGCTACAGCCTAGAGCTTCTGCAGTTTTTCGTATAGAAGAATAAATTATAGTTTCATTTGTTTCTATGTTAAATACTTCTACTTTTGAACCTAAAACTTCACTCATCTTTTTCTTTGTATTTTCAGAGTGAAGCTTTCCTGAAAAAGGACTAAGCTTTCCTTTCCGTAATTCACTCAGAGTTTTTTTTGTTTTTTCTGAGAATTTTTTACCTAATCGAGATTTAGACATTTTTTCCTTAGTAAGTACTGAAAGAGCTTTACCCTTAAGTGACTCACTAATTTTAAACTTAGTTTCTTCTTTGTGAATTTTACCAAATGAAGAACCTGCTATTTTTAAAATATTGTATTCAGGCTTTAATGAATCAATGTAGTATTGCTCTCGTTTTATTAAATCGTTAGATTCACAATACTCGAGAATTTCAAGAGTAAATTTGGAATAACTATATTTTTGTATAGCACTAAGTATATAGCTTTGAGATCTTTTTAAAATTTTTTCAATCTTGCAAAAAAATGTATCAAAGAAATGATTTATTAATTACAATAAACTTTAATTGTAAAGATTTTTATTAGTATTTAAAAAGTGCTTTAGATAAAAAAATAATTATAAAATAAAGTAAAAATATAAAGTTATATAATTACTTATGAGCAAAAAAAAAACATAATTAAAAATTTTGTTTTCTACCTTGATTCATTCCAATTTTAATTTTTTTAATTTGATCTAATCCCTCATCCGTCAAGTGAACTTTATTTTGTATTAGCTCAGCTACCCTTTTAAAATCTTCATAGTCTTTAGCTTTAACTCCAATAATTGGATTGTTTTCAAAAAATGGTATGATTTTATTAATCAAGTCTTCAAATTTGAAAACTTTGAAATCTACAGCTGTTTTATCTAACCTTGGTTTAACTTTACCACAATTAAAAAATAAAATAAGATTTTCCATTAATTGAATATCTCGACTATGCTGAGTCAATTGGAAACCTAAACTAACTCCAGAACCAGTTTTAGAAAAAACAGATTTGGAAATTTTTATAAAAAAACAACCTTCACCGCTAGTAAATCCAGATACTCAATTAGAGTCTTTAATTTCTTGATCTACAATTAAAGGTCTAGATACAGGAATAATATCAGGAAAAACTGCTTTTAGCTCTCCTGTTAAACCTTTATTAATAGAAGCTTTAATAGCAAGAATCTTTTTGAGGCCTTCTAATGTTAAATGTTCTTTACCTTTCATTATTTCAATTATTTGTTTTCATAAAATGAAATCAGCTAATTTTTGAGTAAGTAAAGGATACTTATTGAAATGATCAACAATTTTAATTAAATCCTTTAAAGAAGTTACTCGATACTGTAAACCATCTTTACCCTTTTTATAAATATTTCCTACTCCAAAATAAAATTTAATTGATTCCAAAATAGTTTGATCTTTTTCATGAAGATCAATTGTGAACCTTGTTTCTACCATTCAACCAGCTCTTAAGAGCTGAATTTTTTCGAATAGTAGTAGTAAAACAACCTTCCGCATCAGTAAATCCAGTAATTCAGTTAGCATTAAGTCTACCTACCAATGATGAATATCTTTTTAACTGCTGGTTTAGTATGGAAATAAATCTTAACTTATTTATATTACTAAAAGGAGTTTTAAGCTGAGAATAATAAGCTAAAGCAACCTCCATATATTTAAAATGGTTAGGTTGTAAAATACCGGATTTCCTAATTAAGCCAAAGTTATGCAGATTCAATTGTTTATTTATTTTTTTATTTAGTTTGTTTTTCATTTTATTTATTAATTATTTTAAAACCTAAGAGACTGGTCGACCATCATATAATATATAGTTAACTCATTGGACGGGCGAAAACGCCCAACCCTGATCTTACCCCTAAGTTAGCAATGTAATAATATTATTGATTATTTCCCTTTGAATAAAGAGACCCGATGATTTAAGGTAGAGTAACCGACTGTCTTTTAAATCCTCGCATATCAACTCGCAAATCGAAGAGAGCCCTTAAATATCTGGTAGACTTACCGGGGTCTTTTAGATCTAACGTTCCTGTCGATGCTGTACTTCTGATCACGCCTGACATGGTTAAGAGGATTTCAAACCTCACTTATGTGACGTTAAGCCCTGGCCGGAAGAGAAGTCTCAATTATTACATATAACTCGAAATAAACTAAGAAGGTACATCCTTCACATCAGTTAAGTGTCCTATATATCACTTAGATTTTAGATAGATACAACAACGTTTATCCCTTTCGAGAGACGTTAATAAATTATTGAATCAAAAAGACAGAGCCTTTTTGGTTAAGTCATCAAATTAATTAAATCGTTCCTATATTTTAATAGTAAGCAAGTAATCCTAAGAAATTCATAAGCTGAGAATAATAAGTGCTAAATCTTTTAGATAAATTAACAGCAGAACCTACGTAGGATTCTCTTGTTTCTTTATTAATTCAACGATAAATACCTGATTTACCTTTATTATCTTGCATTATCTGCTTTTTTTGCATAAATGCATCTTCATATTTCACAATAGGAATAATAGGATTTATTCCTGTATGTAAATTTTTTTTTATTGGTAAGAAAATTTTTGGGAATATAGAAAAGCCTCTAGAAATTATTATTAAATTTAAAAAATTTTGTTTATTCATTATTGTTGTAACTGGTATATTTTATATAAATTAAAGTCACTGGAATAAAGTCCGCCTAATTGGTAACTTGATAGTTCCTATTCAGATATCTTTACAACATTAGATTAATTAAGCCTTGCTGCTTGAGGGATTTTCTTCCTCAACTACGCCTTTCGGATTGTAGCCGAACAACTAAACAAGATAGCGGCTGACTTATATATTATGACATTATGTTTTAGCCTCTTCAAGAATAATTACTTGAATTTATATAATACATCAGATGGCTGACTGAACCTCATCAATTCAGCCACTTTTGACCAATCTAAGTCTATAGGATAATCAGATATTTCCTATCTCATATCGCATAGGGGAATTAATCCAGAGACTTCAACCTTTAGATACTCGCATAAAATATATCCTTAGGAATACAAACAGGGGAGTGTTAGCCCTCAAGTCTGTATTTGCTTTCACGAAAAGCCGCCACTGAATTCTATAATAGCTTTATCTAAAGGCCAGTATAATTTTATTAAGTAACACCCATAAAGATCACATAGTGCAAAGAAAACATGTTTAATAGTTATTTAATCTGTAGCCTCCAGGTAATCGTCAAGTATTAAAAACCCCGTATCAATTAAAGCCAACCTGTAGATACTTTGTTGTATATTTTTTTTGCTAATTTTATTACAATATCTCTTAAATCTACTAAAACTTTAGTAATTTAAAAGTCTGATTAATTTTACCTAAATTTTTTAACTAACTGAATATAATTTAATAGAATGGCCTTACGCTACGGTGGGATATTTTATGTATAGTCTCTGAAAAAACTCATCAGTATAAGTGTTTAATGCTTAAATAGCCCTTATATCCTTGGTTTTCTGCTAATTGTCTAATCTTTTGATATGTTACTGTTTTCTACCGCTTTTCATTTAAGAAAGCATGCAGAACTAGTTTCAAAAGCTCTAAAGATGTCCTAGCATTAAATAAAAAAAAAATAACATATTACTATATTACCCGGCCATGCCCTAAAAATTAATTTTAAATTAATTTTATATAAACAATTAAATATATCAATACATATTGTCAATAAAATTTTAAGACTTCCACGCGCCGCCGAGCGGAGCGCGGATGTTAGCCTGCTACGCAGGCGCGCTGACTTTTTAGTAAAAAATTTTCATTCTTTTTAAGTAAAAATCTTTAAATTTATATTAACCTGTTAGATCCTTATATTATTTTTATAAATCGAAATTCTTTTGATATTAAATATTCCACCTTTAATTTTTGAGAATATTATAGCTCAATATTATACCAAATAGCTGTTTTATTAATAGATTCAAAAACAATATTTATGTTTTATTCAATATTGGTTATTTATGGTTTAAGAAAATCTATATTTTAATTACATTATTACAAAATTTAAAGAGTTTAAATAATTATGCTTAATCATTGCGTTAGAGCTGCTAGCTACTAAATCTACATTTAAATTAGGTTTCAAACTATCTATAAAATGTTGTTCTAATTCTACTACTTGTTCTAAACTAGCTGAATTTTCCATAATATAAATAGTTAGTCTTATATTAGTAAAACCGTATTTATTTAAATATCTAAGAACTCTACGTTCTTTAGTTTTTAAAATAGATGGCATAAAATATGAACATATACGATTATATAAATTTATTGAATGACCAACATAAATATTTTTTTCATCTAATGTTTCCCAAATATAGTATATTATAAAGATAACGCCCCTTTATCCACCGCGTTATTTATGGTTGTCAACCAATGTAATACAACCTCTACGCTTCGCTATGAAACTAAAAATTATTTTCTATTTTTATTCATTCCAGCTTTAATTTCTATTATTTTATTTAATCCATTTTGAGTTAAATGTTCTTTATTCTTCATTAATTCAGCAATTTTACAAAAATCTGAAAAATTATAAGATTTAATACCATAAATAGGGTATTTTTTTAATAAAGGTATTATATTTTCTGTAATAATGGCTAATTTTACTAATACAAATTCATGAGTAGATTTATGTTTCTTTATAGATCCTCCACCTAAAAAATCTATAAATTTTTTTAATAATTCAAGATCACGACTATGTTGACTTAGTGAAAATTTTAAAATTACTTGAAATCCAATATTGTATGTAGAAGACTTTAAGATTTCCACTGAAAAACAACCCTCCCCGCTGGTAAAACCTGCAAATCAATCAGGGTTTATAGTTTTTGGTAAATCTACTTTAGGTCTTTCCACTGGAGTAATATTAGGAAAAATTTTTTTTAATTCTTCTGTTAAACCTTTATTTAAAAATGCTTTTAATTCAACAAATTTATGTATCCCTTCAATAGACTTATGCTCTTTTTTTCTTATTAAATCAATAGCCATTTTAAATAAAAGATAATCTGCTTTTTTTTCAGTTATCAAAGGATATTGTTCAAAATGAGGAATAATAACATCATTTAAGTTCTCTATAGAATTAACTTGATATAATATACTATTATTAGTACGACTTATGAAACCAACGTTGAAAAACTCTTTAATGCTTGATAATAAAATAAAATCTTTATGATCTAAATTAATGAAAAAATAAGGAATAATTTCTCATTTAACTTTTAATTTATTATTTTTACGTATTCTAAATCCAAAGCAAGATTCAGCATCGGCAAATCCTGTTATTCAATTAGGATCTAATTTTGTTATACTTAAATCTTTTGTATAAAACCTTCTTATAACGAAATCAGATTTCTTTATTGCATATCCACCAAATCACCTCTCTACCAAAATCCCAGTACACGATAAAAACGGAGTTAACCACCCCCTTTTATTTTGTGACGAAGTCACTATATAATTTCTAGTTTTGTTCATTTTTTTTGTATGTTTTTTTTTAAATAAGACAAAGATTTAAATAAATAAGAAAAGACATAGATAGTAGGGAATTCTGATTGTAATTATCTATTGCTTAAATTGCCTAATAGTTTTAAAGGAAAGCGAAATTTAAAACTGTAAATCAAAATGTAATAATATAACCTATAATAAATGCCAGTAAAACCAAGAAAATACCAAATTTTCAACACTATGATTTAATATATAAAAATGAACAAGCTAAATAAACCATATTAGTTAAATCGTTTAATAGATTTTAAGGCAAATAACAATTACGTAAAGAGAAATTTAAAATATTAACTCAGTTAATTTTTTATCCTATCTTTGGTTATAAAAGTTTCGCTAAGGTTAAATATTTTAAGCTATTGCCGGATATTTAATTAAAGTTTATAATTTAAATTTTAAGAATACCAATAAGAATTGAATCATACATATATGGTAACAGAATATCTTTTAGTTTTTAACAAATTTCATTATCAAATTTTAAAAATGAGGGATAATTACGTGTGTTAAATCATTTAAACTTAATACACGATATAAAACTCGCGCGCAAATACGAAGCGTGCGCTCTTTTTATTAACTAAGATTGAAAAAGAGTACAATATACCTCAACCTGATTTAGAATTTTGTTTTTTTGCTACTTTAGCTATAATATCTCTGTTATTATAAGGATCTTCTACTAAAACTTTAGTATAATTATATTTAGTATTTAAAGGATCTTTTTGGTTATTTTCCATATTTTAAATTAGATTTTATATTTAATATAACAGAAAATGTGTAACTAGCCCCTAATAAAAATTTTTATTAAATTGCTTAGTTAAACCATAATCTGCTATGCAGATCTTTTAAATACATCTACCAGAGTTCATTCCAGTTTTAATTTTTCTAATTTGATCAAGACCTTCTTTAGTAAGATGAGTCTTTTTATTCATTAATTCAGCAACTTGCTTAAAGTCTTGAAAATCTGATCTCTTGATTCCTAAGATAAGATTTTTTTCGAAAAACGGAATAATTATATTTGCAATGTCTTTTTGTTTAGAAACAATATAATTACTTCAAGATTGGTTAGAAGAATGTGAATAGCGACCACAACCTAAATAATTAATAATGTTTTTTAAAAGTTGCTCGTCTCGTACATGCTGAGCAATATTAAATACTAATCTGACAGCTTCTCCAGTTTTAGTAGTAGAAGATTTATAAATTTCAACGAAGAAACAACCCTCCCCCGACACAAAACCTGCTAATCATTGAGGATCAATTATTTCTTGGTTAAGTACTAAAGGTCTAGGAACAGGTTTAATAGAAGGAAACGCTTTTTTTAACGAATCTGATAAACCTCGATTCATGGAGGCTTTATTAGCTATTAGTTTATTTAAACCTTCAGTCGTTAAATGTTGATTAGATTTAATCAGTTCGATCGCTTCTTTAAATAAAATAAAATCAGCCTGTTTTTGCGTAATCAGCGGATATTTATTAAGATGTTTAATCAGAACTTCCAAATCTTTTATTGAAGAAATTTTATAAACAACAGCATCTTCGCTCCCATCGTGAATTGAACCGATACCTATTGTATCTCTAATGGCCTCTAGAATCGATTTGTCCTTTTTGTGTAACCTAATCGAAAAGGACGGCTGAGCTGTTCAACCTAATTTCACTTTAGAATTTTCTCAAAAGGTTAACATAAATGATCCTTCAGCGTCAATAAAACCTGAAATTCACCAAGGATTTAAAATATTTTGGTTGGTTAAAAAATTTCCTATTTTTACTAGTGAGTGAAAATTTTTCACTCTAGTAACTGATATATTTATTTGCTTTTCTTTGACCATAAAGAAGATCATTAAGATCGCGTGCGCAGTTACGATACTATTGTAAAGTTGATTATCCGCCATGTACTGTACACCAGGTCCTGATAATTCTAATCTAATTATCACAGACATTCCTGTACCAACTAACTTTGTTTTCTTATAATAAACTTGAAATGATTTTTTTGATACCATCACCTAAACCAGTATTATCAATAATACTACAAATTATAAGAAATGGACTTTTTCTTAATAATTTAATTATTACTAGCTATTACAGTTTATTATTATCTATAAAAATTTTTAAGATGTTTTCAAGAATTATACTTTTTTAAATATATATTTACCTTGATAAGGTTTTTTTTGATTTTGATAAAAATACGTAGAAATTCGAGATTGTTTAATATCTAAAGCTAATGCTGCCGCAGATATAGAATCATATCTAGTTGTTCTATTATTTTTAATATTAATAACATCAATTTTTTGAAAAGATCTACCAGCTCCTGCTGCTCTTGGTTTACCGTACATTGGATTTTTATTTCCACCCTTAGCTGCTATAAATTTAGTTATTGCTTCTGAAGTTCTAATCTTACCTTTATTACCCGCAGCTATTTTTGCTCGAGCTTCTTCAGTATGATTTTTTCCATACATTGGATGATTTTTACCTGAACGGTCAAGAGCTTTTAAAGATACAGATAATTTGCTAAGTGTTTCTTCTGAATGTTTATATCCTAACGATGACCCCGCTTTTTTTAAAATATTGTACTCAGGTTTAAAAGAATCTATATAATATTGTTCTCTTTCTATTACATTCTCTCGACCGCAATATTCCAAGATTTCTAAGCTAAAGTTTGAATAACCATATTTTAGTAAAGCAGCGCAGATAGGATATTTTTTAAATTTAACAAGATAACTAACATTCAAATATTGTCGAAATCTATTTTCTAAAGCAACACTAGAGCCTACATAACAATTTCCATTTTCTAAATTTACTCATCTATAAACACCAGATTTATTTTTGTTTTCTTTTAAAATTTGGATTTTTTGAGTATCGGCATTGGCATATGTTATAGCAATTCCTAAAGAAATCCATTGAGTGATATTATATTCGTCCGAGAAAAGGCAAAATGTGCACAAAACTAACTTAATTTATTTTTATTATACTAACATATTATCCGCACAGCTGCGGTGCCCACTTGCGGCCGAAGCTCACTTGGAAGCTAAGTTAATTATAATATTTACTATAAATTATGGACTTTTTCTTAGTAATTATATTAATATCATGGAGCTTATTATTTATTGTTCTATAAGTTTATTATTAAATTTTGTTTTATTTAAATAAATTTATTATTCATTGAATTTTTAAGTTCTTTTATTTTAAGAAGTCCTTCTGGTTTTGTGTGTTTTTTATTGATTATTATATTGTACGCTTGTTCCCAATTTAAATAATCAGCTCAATATTGAGCTGAACTTCACAAGGGAAATTTATTGAAATATTGAATTACACTTAAAACTCCTTTCTTGTTAGTAGTTCTAATCCTTCACATAAAACTATTAAGACCATTCTTTTCCATAGATAAACTTTTTTCTTCAACATTTGTACCGCATAGCTCAGCTATTTTTAACATAATAGGCTTGTAAGATTGCAGAACAGATTCATTTATATTCCCCTGAGATATTGTATAAGTAACCGTCACATTGTTATATTTTACACCTTCAGTAGCTCTAATAAGAAAAGATCCATCTCCTTCACTAAACCCAGAAAATCAGCTATTTTCCATTAAAGGTATAACATTCAAAGGCATTTTATTAATAACTTTTGAATTATTGTAATCAGGTTTATTATTAATTCAGTCTATTAATCTATATAAAGCTTCTATTTTTGGAGTTTTGAATTCTCCATTTATTAAATTTACTACTTTAACTAAACCTGATTTACTTCTTACAACATATAGCACAGAATTCTCACTAGCAGGCTGAATAGACCCTAATGTTTCCATTAAACATTCAGCTAAAGGTTTATCTTTAATATTAAATACTATTTTTATAGTAGGTGTGTTGGTATTATCTTTAGGGACAATAATAGAACCATCTGATTCTATCAAACCAGCCAAATAAGAGCCAAGTTCACTTTTATTTTTTAAACAGTTTGTAGACATTAATTTTCTTTCAAATAAAAAAGGAAATAAATTCACTTTTTTAGAAAATAATCCTCATACTATTAAATATGTATTTAAATTAATATTTTCATATAATTGAAAACAGCTTATGTGTAAATCAAAGAAAATAAAGTTATTTAAATTTTCTGTTAATAAAAAGAAACTTATAGAAACAATAAATAAATTAAAAAACGTTTTATTACAATAAAATTTTTTGTAATTATACCTAGAAACTTTTAAAATTAATTCATGCGTAAAGTCTCTAAGATTACACTTTTTTTGAAAAATAAATTATTTAATATACCACCTCTCCCTCCCTCACATTATTATTTTTTTTTAATAAATCTAAAAATTACAAATCAATTTTAGTAAAAACATATCTGTTTTTATAAGGTTTAATTTGATTTCGACTAAAATACATAAAAATTCTACGAGGTTCTATCTTTAAAACTCTTGCGGCTTCACTAATAGAAGAATAAATAGTAGTTTCGTTTGTTTCTTTATCGAAAACTTGTAGTTTTACTGAAGATTTACCGGCTCCTTCTGGTTTTGATACACCGTACATAGGATTTTTTGCTCCTTGTTTAGCTACACTCATTTTTTCAATTATTTCTAGAGAATGGGTTTTTCCAAATTTTGGATGATCCATTCCTTTTTTAAATCTGCCTTTATTTCCTATTCTAATTTGAGAATCAGACATTTTTTTTCTAGTTTCAGGTGAGTGCATAAAACCTTTAGAGCTACCAGCTACAGTTAAAATATTATACTTAGGAGATAATAATTGAAAATAGTAATTTTCTCTTTCTATACATTTGTCAGGTTCACAGTATTCAAGTATAGATAGAGAAAAATTATTAAGACCTTGAGCTAAAATAGCTCTGTATATATGACTGTTACTTTTAGTTAATTCATAAATCATAGTAGTCTTAGATAAATATTTTCTTAATCTACGACTAATATTAACTGCTGAGCCTATGTATTGTCTACCATCTTTTATATTTGTAAAAGCATAAATACCTGATTTATTTTTATTTTCTTGTATAATTTCTTTTTTATCTTTTTCAATATTATCATAAATTTTTACAGGAACTAAAATATATGAAATATAAGCAATATCCAAGTTAGAAAATTTTATAAAACAAATAATAAATATAAACAATATATAAAATATAAAAAGTTTATAATTTACCAATCTTAAAAAAAAATAATTATTGTTAAAATTAAATAAATATTTACTATAATGGTAATCTGCTCATTTATTTTTTAAATTATTTAATATTCAAATTAAAACAAAAAAAATTTTTTGTTTATATTTAAATAATAAAATTAAAAATTTTTCCAAGCATATAGCATGATTTTTTAATTCAGGCTTAGTTATTTTGAAACCAGAAAATAAGGCAAAAATTAAGTATAAAGTAGGGGTCAGTTTACTGCCCTCAGAACCGTACGTGATAGTTTCCCATCATACGGCTCGCCGCAAATATTCTTTTAAACAATTCGCTATTATAACAGAAAATCAGCTTTTATACAAAGATAGTGAAAGCTTTTTGAGAAGTTGTTATTTTTTTTTGATTTGTTCATCTGACTTTCTAGGGTAAGAGAGAGAAAGTACTCAAATCGTCCTTTATTCTAAAATGTCTAGGGTAGCATTTAGATCATTTTTTCTGACTACATGGCAAAAAAAACGGTATCATAAAAATCATTTTATGTGAGCAACCTACAGCTTGATAAGTGAGGGATCTAAACACATCCACGGAGCCGGGAGATTTGAGTTCAAGCGACTTACGTTCTTGAAGACGAACCTGACTTTTTTACTTGACTTTTAACTTCTTCTTCATTAGTTTTCTGGGCTACTAGTTTAGAGATATTTTCGGTGTAAGTACTAATCATGTTTAATTCATAATTTAATAACTTACCATGATGATAAAGAGAATGATGGTATTGGCATAGGGGTACCTGTTTACGTTTAACAGCTCCAGTCCATTCTTGGAAGTTGGACTTAAAAGATTTCATTTTTGTTCGGACATCCATTACACTTCGGACATGATGCATTTCAATGTCGTGAGAGCTACCACATATAACACATTTTTTAAAAAGATTGGTTTGTGTTAATCTACCTTATCATTCTTGTTCGAGTATTGGTATGACTGGGTTTTGAGGTTTATTGCAATTATATTGATGTATAACACTCAGATTTTTTGCGGAAATTAACTGGAGGTCCGTTTGAGGATCTTTTAATTGAGAACCAAATCGAGCAAAAATCTGTCTCATTGACTTCTTTTTTAATTTTCTAGCTAATGTTTTAGCCGCAGATTGTTTTAATAATCAGATCAAGTTGTATATTTTAACTCGGTTTCCGGCAAATGTATAGTAATTAAGAAGTCCTTGGATTTTTGCGTTGAAGAATTGTAATATCGTAGAGTGATCTAAATTTACGAGTTTAGTATAGGGTTTAGCAAGTATATCATTTTTGTGATTTTTCTTGATAAAACCTATTTTATAAAATTTATCAATAATTTTTGGTGTAGGCATGTCTACTCGGGCTCGTACAAAGGCTCTCATTGTTATGACTTTTCTAGTAGTTGATTTGGTTTTCATTCTGAAGTCAACTCTTTTTAGAGTTTTTATATGTGCTCCAAGAAATTCGAATCCTTCTTTAATATGTGATATTATCGTTTTTTCATCATTTAATTCCAATCCAGTATTTTTAAGTAGAAATTCCTTTATTAATTTTTTTATTAGAAGAGCTTCGGATTTAGGGCCTTCTAGTAGAAAGATAAAATCGTCAGCGTATCTTAAGAATAAGGATCTTCTGTAATTGGGATCGAAGGGGTCATTTCTATTTAGCTTTCTTATCAGAATTAGAGCTTGTTTTTTTTCTAGTTCAGTTGATTTTTGATTTTTCGGATCTCGGGCATATGCGACTTTGTTGTAAGCTTGATTTGTTCTTCTTCTAGTTCCTTTATGATATAAGGGTATTATATCATTTTGAACGAATTTATCAAGTTCGTTCAGTACGATGTTAGATAGAATTGGACTTAGAACACTTCCTTGGGGTGTTCCTATATCACTAGTAATAATTTTCTTTGTTATAGGGTCTTTATACCCCGCAGATAGTATTTTTTTGAGAACAATCAATAATTTGTCGCATTTTATTTGTTTTTTTATTAATTCCACTATAATTTTATGTGGAATTTTATCAAAACATTTAGATATGTCACCTTGAATAACTCAACTGAATTGATGGGCTCTTAGGTGGAGGATCTTTAGAGCACTATGTGTGGATCTATTTGGTCTGAATCCGTGAGAGCAATCAAGGAACTGAGATTCGTATATTGCTTCTAAGATGATTTGTAGACCTTTTTGTACAATTTTGTCTCTAGGAGATCCAACCCCCAGGGGTCTCTTCTCTGTTTTTCCGGGTTTTGGTATAAGGACCCTTCTTACTGGGAGAGGATTTATACCACCTGTTAGGATAGCTTTAGATGTTTCGGAGAATCAATTATATGTTAGGCCATCTAAAGTTTCTTTTGTTATACCTTTACTCATATTACCTGGTTTTCCCTTTATCAACATATAACAGAACTGTAAATATCCTATGTCAGATAGGATGTTTATAAGTCCATTATATTTCCCGTCTTTATCTCTATATTGTTCTAGCTTAGATTGTACATATGAACGTAAGCTCTGATTAGTGAGACTAACTTTATTACGAGTCATCTGTTTTTCAGCTGAAGATTTTTTGCTGTTGTCCTTCGTTCCAGGTTTTTCCTTTTCAGGTTTAGGACTACTACGACAACTCCGACCGCGCTTATAAATAGAGGCGCTTTGTTCCCTGAGTTCCATAACTTCGTCATTTTCTTCTGATTTCAAGTTCAGAAGAGGTGATTTTATCTTAGGTTTTTGCACACTTGTCTTTGGTAGACTCTCCCGACAGGAGTGACCATTGGCTTTTAGGCAACTATCAAAGCCGGAATTTTCGATGATAGCAAGGTTACCAATTATATACCGCGATATTCTGCTTAGGATATATAGCCCGATTCATAGCGATCAGTATGTATCAAATATTCTTATCGTAACCTTAATAAATTTCCTTAACGATATAGTTAGAGTTTGGCAGAAAACCCCCCATATCGCATTCACTATCTGCTTTAAGTTATTAATGTTTATTAGATCATTAATACCCGATAGAGTAGGATAAACATATCGTCATTCAGCGATACCTATTATGTTTAGAACTATGCACCTGTTCAAAGTTCGAGCGAAGATTATGGCTCATCAGGCGCACATCCCGATATCTTTGGCATTAGAAGATCAGGACCACCTTTCAGTACTAAGCGAAGCATCCATGTTGAAAAAACAATTTTTTTTTAGAATACTATGGTTTGATCTCCGTTAACACTACTTGTCTTTTTAAAGAATATCTTAAATGTGTTTTATAGCAAATTATAGACTTACTTGATCTAATAAATTATACAATGTCAAGTTTATCTATTTTAAATAATCTTTAAATAATTTACAAAGGGGTAAGGTGGAATCGAACCACAATTAATGATTTGCAATCAAATAACAGTCCTTCTGTAACATACCCCAGAAAAATTTTAAAACAAACGCGTTAATATGCTTATTCGTTAGCCCTCCATCACGTTACCCTATATTATTATAATTAAGTATTTATTTTTAGTCCCCAAGATGACTTGAACATCTATCAAAATATTAACAGTATTCTGCTCTACCGTTGAGCTATGGCGACTTTGATATTTATTAGCGTTTCGTGCATAATAAAAATTTTTTTTGCACGTGAGATAAAGCTTATTTCCTCCCCCCCCCAATCTTCAGACCGTTCGGATGTTACCGAACTGGAAACAGATTAGATACTTTTAGGTTAATTTAATGACCCTTAGGCGATTCCGTATTTTGTTGATAAGTAGTTTCCTGGCTTTAAGTTTTTGCGATTTTTTGTCCGCTTAGCACGATGATAAAAACGACTTTATTAAGGATCTAACTCAATATAGTTAATCAGTCGTTATCACGGGTTCTTAGTGAATATGCTCCCCCCCCCGTGGTCTATTTGGAATTATATCAAATTCGTTATCCTGACCATGGCCAGATTCGTTTAGCCGAGAGATCCTAGATAATTTTCCACTTATGTTATCCGCATTTAAGTGTATTTGCTCCCTCCCCCCACTTCATAATAATATTAGGCTATCTCTATACACCATTTTTATACTTAAATGATTGGCTACTAAGTTCAATATATTTATCCTCGTTAAACGGCGCACTTTATTAAAATATATACAATTACAAGATAATAAACTTTATAAAATTTTAAAATAAACCTTTAAAAATTTTAATACATCTAATTTAAGGAATAAAAGAATCGAACTTTCGACAGTTTGTGTGTAAAACAAATGCTCTACCAACTGAGCTAATCCCTTATAAAAAAAAATTTTTTTTGCCCTTTTAAGTAAAATGCTGTTTATTTATAGAAAAATAAAAAAGATTTAATATCTTTAGTTTTAAATTTTTATTAAATTTTAAACAATATAAAAGTTTAAATTTTTTTTTATAATTATTTTTAATCAGCCGCTTGTGAAACAAGCGGCTGACATCCGCGCGCCACATCGTAACACGCGGACGTCTAATAACTTTAAACCTATTTGAAATTAATACTTCCAACCTAGTTTATTATTAGAAAAAATCTTAGACTTTATAGTCAAACCTATACACTTCTTTCCTTATCTATTTTAAATATTTTCAGCTTACGATATAACAAATATTAATAACTATACACAATTTATTGAAAATTTTTTAGTCGGGACGTCTTTCTATACTCTAATGAAAACTATTTATTCTATATTAGTTTTAATTAATTTATTAAAATTTTATTACTTGAAAATGAAGCATACTTGTCAAATAATAAGTAGAAGGGTAAAAATAAATTTTAACCCATCTTCATCCCATTATTTTTATTCTAAAAAATTATTTTTATTACCGCTATTTTATTTGCCCTTTATTTATATTTTTATTTCTACAATTTTTATAAATTTAATAAAAAGTTTAATTTAAATTATCTTAAAACATATAAAAAATAATAGACTTTTATTAAATTAATCCCCCCCCCATCTACGATATTATCCTACGCAAAAAATACTTTTCGTATAAACGTATTATTTTCTGCTTTAATCACCGGGATTAAAAATCCAAATTGTATAAATTTCCGTAAAAAAAATAATAAATTAACAGACAACTAAAATATTAATATATATGATTTTTAGACTCCCAGGGTGTGTTGTAAAAAAAAATCAATTTCGTGCTGAGGTTTGGATAATAATAGAAAAAAACAAAATTAAATAATAAAAAAAAATATTAAATAGGACTTTGATCTAAAATAAAATACATTTTATACCGTTATCGTTTTTATTTTGAAAAATATCGTGTTTAACAATTACACCATATTATAATTCATTAATAAAATTTTTATGAAACCACTTATTATTAAGTTTCATAATTGATTTATGAAACTCATCCGATTATTATTTATTTTTGAAAAAAGGAACGACAACAAAAAGGGTCGAATAAAAAAAAATAAAAATATTTAAATTATATATTTTTAATAACTACTCAATATATCTAAATATAAAATCATTATAAATAAACTTTAATATTTATAAAAATTAGAATTAACTATTAATTATCAAGAAAACCCTTATACTACCGCGCTATAATGATTATCACCCGCTGATGCAGCGGGTGATAATAAAGGATTATTATTCTTTTATCGTATGTAAAAAAGATAAATTAAAAACTTACAGCTAGTGAATCAAAAGAATATAAAATACACGGAAATAAGAAGATAAAAGCAAATAAAATAGGTAAAAGAACTGTTCAACAAAATTGCATAAGTTGATCATAACGTATACGAGGCATCGAGGCCCGCACCCATATAAAGCAAAATACGATAAAACAAGTTTTTGTCCCTAAAACAAAACCATTTAACATACCAGAAACTACAGGATTGTATTCTATAAAATAAGAAAATTGTTCTTGTACTATTCGCATACTATTAATTTCATTAAAAAGGATTCATATTAAATCATTTATAAATTTAAATGATAAAAATAAAGGTAAATTATAACCACCTAAAAATAAAACAGTTGTTATAATAGACATAAGAAGAATTGAACCGTACTCAGCTAAAAAGAAAGAAACAAAAGGAACAGAAGAATGCTCAGTAAAGAAACCAGAAACTAACTCAGATTCCATATTAAATATATAAAATTAAACTGGTGTAATGAATTTTATATAATATTTATTTTCATATAATTTACCTGATACTATCTTCCTATCGTACTTTTAGAAATATTTAAATATTTAGCTAATTCAACATTATTGTTAAAATTTTCAAATAAATTAAAATTTTAATCATAAAGTCCTACTCTTAATAGGCTTTTATTTTTTTTATATTCATAAACAATTTACTTTTTTCAAAATGTTTTTTCCGAAGATAGGATTTGTTGCACCTGATTTACTTATTAATTTTTTTTGTTTCTTCTGTATAGGTTTTACCTTACATAGAATGATTTTTTTTTGTCTTTGTAATGAGCAACCATTTTTAATAAAGCTTATTCTGTATATTTGTAACCATCGCCATAGGCGATGTAGCTGTTATTTTTAAATTATATAAACAGTTAAAATAAAAATTTTTAATGTAATCAGTCTCTAAATCAGTTAAAATAATATAATTAACGGGTTTATTATATTCATCATACAAAAAAATTTATCTAAACCATATTTTACAATACTTTTTTGTAATGCAGTTTGATTTTTTACCTACAACGTGTTCCAAGTCGTAAATATAAATATTTAGAGCTTCCTATATACTGCTTTTTATTAATAGTATTAACTATATCATATACACTTTGTTTATTTTTAACTCATTACGATAAGATTTTATAGTATCTATGTTATTTAAATCAGAAAAAACTTTGGTATAATTAATAAAGTTATCTAACGAAACTAGCTCGATGTTGTAACAACTAATTTGATTTAAAATAAAAACAAAAAACTTAAATTGAATAAAAGTATTAATTTATATATATTTTGGACTATATCATACTTAAATTTTTTCAAATAAAAATGGTTATATTTAGTCTCTGAAATAAACATTTTATTATTTATCTGCTGATAAAAGATCGTTAACATAATTATCTTTTTCCAGCATATTATAACCTTTATAGAGGCCAAATCTAATTTTATTTCAGCCTCTGCAAGATCCATAGGTGACCTGTTAGTCTCAGCTAGAGCTCCTATAAGAAATATTATAAATATAGGAATCATAGGCATTACATATCAAGTATGTATTTGATCTTCAATAATTTCAGTTAAATTTAAACTACCTGAAAAAAGTATTACTAATAAAATTGCTGAGCTTAATATTAATTCATAACTAATTAATTGTGCTGTACTACGTAGTGCTATTTACAATTAAACATAATGTTAGTTGTAAAGAATGGACCATATCTTTATCTATTCGGTGGGAGAATCAATTGTTACAAAATTATCTCATGATTGAATAATTTTTGCTCAAGATCTGGCTAACATGGGACTATCCTCCGGTGATGCTTTATGTGCAGATAAATTTTTTAATTCATAAATTTTTGGTATAAGATAAAGTCGATTTTTTTTCATAGATCTAGAAGGATAAATTTTAATATATTCAATAAATTTTAAAATAGCCTCTTTATTAGAAATATATCACTTAAAACCAGTTCTATCTATATAAACAGATCCTCCATATATATCAGCTATTAATTCTAACATTTCTTTATATTTTTGTGAAATACTAATAGATAATTGACCGTTAGATTTGTTTATAGATACACAACCATCAGAATCAAAAAATCCAGCTAATCAACCGTTATTATAAGATAGTTTATTGGGGTAAACAAGAGGAATATCGTATTTTACACAAATTTTGTGTAATTGTATTAATCTAAACGAATTTCTAATTTCTCCATTTACATCCCTAACTAAAGCTAAAAATCCTTCTTTATGTCGTAAGCAATATCTTACGGCTTTTTTACCAGAAAGTAATTTAACAGAACCTCCGTATACATTTTTAATTATATATAAAACATGTTCATCTCTTAAATCCATAGTAATTTCAAGATTACAATAACCACTTTTAGTTAAATAAAAATGACCATCTCCATCTATTAACCCAGCTAGTCATTGATTTCATGCTTTACTTTTACCTGAGTAAGAGAGCTTTGATTTATAGTTACTTATTGCATATGTGGAATATAGTAATCTTTTAAAAATATATATTCCTTTATATGGTTTTTTTTGAGAATTCCGAATAAATCCAGTTATTCTTGAACTAACAATACCTAAAGCCACGGAAGCAGCCTTAATTGAATCGTATTCGACAGTAGTTTTATTTTCTAAGTTGTACACAGATATTCTGTGGGCAGGTCTTCCAGCTCCTTCAGGTCTTGCTTTCCCGTACATTGGATTACTTTCTCCGGTAAGACCGTACATTGGATGATTTTCTCCTTTTCTTCCAAACATAGCATTTTTTTCTCCTTTTTTAGCAGCGGAGATTATTTCTTTTGTTTCTGCTGAATGATTTCTACCTAACATAGGAGCTAACGCATCTTTTGCTATATTATACTCTAGCTTTAAAAGGTCCAGATAATACTGTTCTCTTTTAATACAATACGCAATAGTACAATATTCGAGAATTTCAAGAGAAAAATTTGAATGACCATATTTTAGAAGAGCTTTGTAAATTGGCATATTAACTTTGAAAAGTCTGGCTAAGCTGTAATACGCCGTGAATCTTTTCGATAATTTAACAGCACTTCCTATGTACGATTTGTTGTTTACTTGATTTACTCAACGGTAAACACCAGATTTACCTTTATTATCTAGTATAATCTGTTTTTTTTTAGTGTCAGCGTTAGCATATATTATTACAGGAAAATCAGAAGAACCTATCTTGTCGGCTGAACTGTTTAAGCCGCGTAAACCTAAACCATTAAACAAAATCGAGTGGCGAAGCCCTTGCAAGCAATTAGATTTTACAGGGAAGTTCAAGGGATTTTTTGGATGAGTATTAGTTCTATAATTACGAAATTGATTTTTGTATAAATGAATAGATAAAAAACGTATGGCCTCTGAAGTTCCTAATAGCGAGTTAGACGCGTTGGTTACTTGCAGGTTGTTCACCTTTAATAGATTTTTTACATTTGATTTTTCGTTTCCTGTTCAGAAGATAATTATAGAATTTATAATTTTTATCAAAGTACCTAATAAAGTTGATAATTTTTTATTTAATTTATCTGTGAATTTCTCGCATATAGTTTTTTGATTATATAAATTCACATCTATATTCGGCCTATTCGACCCTAAAAAAGCATATTTTGAATTAGCAGATCCATCAATGTTAACGTAAAAGCTCTTTATCTTTTACTACCATATTTTACAAAATGGCTCAGACTATGTTATAATCTTGTTTATATAAATGTAATATTAATTATATTATTATTCACTATAAAAATATATATGAATTAAAAACAAAAAATCATAACAATTGTAATTATTTTATTGTTTAACCAAAACAAGACTTTGGGTTCTCGTGCTAAAATTATTGCCTTTCTTAAAGGCTCATTTAATAGTCGTTGTACGTACATAAAATTAGTATTCTTATGAGAAAACACTATTATATATCATTAACAGCCGTGACATACCAAGAAAAAATTATGTTTCGCTTCAAATTAACTAAATATAAGTTTTTTTTTTGAAATTCACCCAATTTATTGCCTATTATTTACATAATAAGAGGACGTGCTAATTATTCGTTAAATTTAAAATTTACTTTTATAACAAAATTTGTTTAAAAACCATCGCGCTTCGCGCGATGAGGGAACGTCAACGACCCTTTACATCTTAAGGTAGGAGCTGATAATTATTCAGCTACCCAAGCTAAATTTTCAATATAAAAATATTTAAATATTACCTAATCATCTAGTTTATATTTATAATTACTACAGTTTAAAAACAGAATATTATATTTAAATATATAAAAATTAAAGCCTAGTTATTATCTGGAGCATAGCAAAGGATATAGGTTTAATTTTTTATTAAAAATTTTCAACATTAATGTAAAAAAAAAATAAAATTTTTATGTGGTTTGAAGGTATTAAGATGATTATTTAACGTAGTAAGGTGAATACCTAGAACACGAATAACTTCACGTTTAGTTTTAAAGGTTGGTTAGGAATTAAAATTAATTTTCCTTAATCATTCATTGTATAAACTCAAATTTCGGATCGAGTATAACTAGCTAAGTTAAGTTTTTTTAATTTGTCTTTTAATTGATAATCTAACTTTTTTAAATAAATATACTAATAATTTATTTTGCATACTTGCTAATTTAGTATTTAAATGTCTAATTATAGTACGATAATTGATATAAAAATAATTAGCCGCTTCAAGTAAACTAGTAAAAGGTGAACCATTTATCAATTTTAAAGTTTTAGCATTATACGCTCAAACTTTAATTTTATTACCCAACTGCAAACTATGAAATACTTTTAAAAGAGTTTCAATTTTTTTTTTATTTAAAAATCGGCGCACGCCGTAGGCGTGTTGACGATCAGGGCCGTCAGAGACGGCCCCGATCTAAAATATAAATAATTACCTTTTACTTCTTCAGGTTTATCCGAATCTAAAAAATAGTCTATAACTGTTCTTCTAATACCATCTGCTATGCAGATGATGCTTGGGTTTTAGAAGAAAATGAGTTACCGTTTATCAATTCAGCGGCGAAGCCGCTGCTTTATAAACTCATACCTCTTGAGCTATATTTTTATTAAAATTTAAACCACTTGATGCACTTTTAAATGTTAATTAAAAATATTTAATAGTTTAGTAAAATATATTTTATTTCCACAGCGGAGCTGTGGTATTTCATCGCCGTAGGCGATGTGAAAATTCCCCTAACTATTTTTTCACCATTACTAGCTTCTGTAATACTACTAGATTTAACATATGTTTCATTTATATGTTTATCGTTTATATTATAAATATAAATAATAGACTGACCACTAATATGGTTACCCAAAGTTGTTTTAAGAGAAGCCAATTTATCTGATAAACTTAAATTAATAGCAGACTCAATAGATGATAAAAATACAGAGTTTAGTAAAGGTAAATATTTTTGTAAAGAATAATTTTCTTTAGCTCCTTGTTCATCAGGTGAACATTATTCTTTGCCCGGAGGCGACGAAAAATTAAAATACTCTCAACTTACTAAACTTAAAAATAAATATAAGCACATAAATGAGTTTAAAATAATACCAAATAAGTTACTTTGCTATTCTGGCTCTATTCATTCTTAATTTCAACAATTTTATCAAATCCTGCTTTGGTTAAGTATTATTTATTTTTAATTAACTCAGTAGCTTCACAAAAGTCCTAATAATATTCGTTTTTAACTCCTAAAACCGGGTATTTGTTTAATAATGGGATAATTTTTTCAGCTGCAATAGCAGCTGAAAATTTTGTAAGACATAATTAACAACTGAAGCATCAGCGCTTATTTCAATTCTACCACAACTCAGGCAATTTTCAATAATTTTTAATAACACTTCATATCGTTGATATTGTGTTAATATAAATTTTAATAAACTTATTTACCTATTTTATGACTCTTAGATTTTCTAATGTCAATAAAAAACACCCTTTTCCTGAAATGAAACCTGCCAACCAATTTGGATTAATATTTACTGATTCATCGGCGAAGCCGATGTCTATTTATCGGTAATACATTAGGGAAAGCGATTTTTAATTATTCAGATAACCCTCAATTCATTGAAGCTTTAAAACTCAAAAATTTATTTATACCATTCACAGTATTATGTTCTTTTTCATTTATTCTTTTAATAATTAATTTAAATAACTCAAAATCTGCTCGTTTTTGATTTAAAAGAGGATATTTTTCTATATGTGGAATTATTGTATTAATTAAATCATTGTCTACGGCGATGACTCTAAATATCGGCTGATTCATATATTTTTCCAACATCTTCAAAAAATTTTTTAATTTGAGTTAGTAAAGCTTTATCTCTGTCATGTAAAAATACAGCAAACTCTACTTTCACGTGCCAGTTTGTGGTTTATTTATCATTCTTTGTTACGAAAACCATAAAACTGGCCTCTTCATCTATAAACCCAGCTGCAAAGCAGCTGTATTTATAGAGTAATAGTTTGTTAAATTATTAAAGCTATTAAAGTTTCGTTTAAATAAATCAATTTATTTTTAAAGCTGTACTGATAGCAGATTCAGTAGATAATCCAGAGTTCAGTAAGAGTAAAAATGTTTGCAATAATTTTCTCTGCTTCCTTCTTCATCCGTAGAACCCCTTTTCGCCGGAGGCGACGAAATATTAAAATGCTCTTAACCCGCTGAACTTAAAAATAAATGGAGTTTAGTCAAAATTAGATTGAATATGGTTATGTATTGTTATTTTTAAATTACTAGTCATACCTATGTAGTATATAAGATTATCATGTTTATACTCAATCAAATAAATACAACTTTTTAACCCTCATTTTTTTTTATAAAGATAATTTTTTTTATCTAAACATTCAAAACAAGTGTCTAAAATTAATTTTTTATCGGAAGGTATAGTGGGAACAACCCAGCACTTTGCGCTGTTCTTTAATATAATGTAAAGATTTAACAGAATTAGATTGACTATAAAAAGCCTTAAATATATTACCACGTAATGATTGCATATTTTTAAGCTTTATTTTAAAAAAACATAATAAAAATATATTTTTTCTATTTCATTTCTTACTAAACACTGAATATCAAAGGTCTAATTCAATGAAAGATAAATATAACCATAATGATGCTATTAAATATGCAAAGTAAATAAAATTATTAAATAAATAATTTTTAAACCATCCAGCCATAAGGATTCCGTAAGTAGCAACAGAAGATACAGCCAAGAGATACAATATTCCTAAACTAAAATCAAGAACAGCTAAACCAGGACCAAACAATTTATCAAAATTATCCTGCAATTAAATATTAATTTTCGATATAGAGCTGTAAAAGGTTTTTAAATAATTTTAAATTTTCATTCTATATTCATTCGGGTTTTAATTTTTCTAATTTCAATTGCACTTTATTCAGTTTTGTGTTTATCGGTTTCCACTAATAAAACTACTTGACACCAATCTTGAAAATTCAAAGCTTTTACACCTAATATTGGATACTGTTTAAAAAAGGGATAATTATTTCATTTATAGTTGAAAAACTAGAAACTTTAAACTCTCCTATTCCTTCGCTAGAATAAAAATATCCACATCCTCAAAACTCTATAAAACTTATTTATCATCTCTATGTTGATAAGCTTAAAGTATAAACGTTTAAATCAATCATTACTGAAAATAACTGAAAAACAACCTTCTCCTGTAGAAAAACCTGCTATTCATTGGGATGAGGTATTTTTTGGTTTTCCACTTTGAGTTTATTAGCAGGAACAGTATTAGGGAAAGCTATCTTTATTTCATCTGATAACCCTAAGTTTAAATGTGCTCTTAAATTATTTTTTGTAATTCGCTCGTAGTTAAATGTTCTTTTTTGCATTATTAGTATAATTTATTTAAATAAATTATAATATGCCTTATTTTGAGTAATTAAAGGATACATATCAAAGAGCTTAATTAATTCCATTGTTTTAAACTTATAACCTTGAAAACACAATAATCTTTACCCTTACGAATAGTTCCTATATCGTTAAAATGTACTTGAATATCTGTTAAAAGAACTAAATCACTTAAATGTAATTTTATTTGAAAACAAGGCTGAATATCTCAACCCGTGCTAAATATAGGATTTTTAATTATACTAACCGAGAAACAACCCTCAGCGTCTGTGAAACCTATTATAAATCTCGGGTGTAGAATAAATGGAAAGAGCTGATTATTATTGCTATTGGTTGCGTAATTACGTCTTTGATAGAAATTAAAAAAATATATTATAATGCCTTTATTTATACTTAATTGTTTAGAAAAGTTTTTGACTAAAATATTTATTTCTAAATAATTTAAAATATATCTTAAATGTATTAATCATTGTTCAATACATCAACTGTCATTTATCCGTTGGTCTTTTACAGAGTTCAAATAAATGAATTCTGATTTAAATCCGTGATTATCCATTTCCTTTTCAGTTATCTTCTGATTTATTACCATACATGAATAGTTAATTCATCCAATCACAATATTTCGAATTAAATTTGGTAAAAAAAGCTTTAGGAGTTTCCCAGAATTTGACAATTTATACCCTTTGGTATAGCGAGCTTCGCTAAATTTATTTATGCTTATACTTAATAAGCAAAATTCAGGTATCACTGCGAAACCAAGTAGAGAGAAAACCAAAGTTATTACAGGTCCAAATCAAAAGAATATTAAATTTGCTTGTGTAGGTGAAACATTTTCTTTTAATATTAATTTTAATGCATCAGCGACAATGCATATTCAGATACTTTAGTACCTGATTAGACTAATTCATCACCTGTCTATTTCTTTAATTTAGATTAAACAGATGTAAAACGTATAGTCTTTGAGTATCCTTTTGTTATAACATTAACTTAACATCTAAAATTAAGCAGCTTATAATTAAGTTTACTGCTGATTGTCCATTTAATTATCTTTAAATATAAGCGTCGCGCGCGCGAAGCGCGCCGCGATGCAGCAGAGCCGCCGAAGGCGGCGCCGCCGCTAATTATAATATATAAAATACACCTAAGCCTAAAATTTAAAGCTTTAGGAGTTTCCAGCATATAGTTTTATTTTGTATAATTATTGTTAATATTACCTACGACATATAACAGAAATAGATTATAAAGATAATATTAACAAAAATATAGCACTCGCAATTTAATTTCACATTGTTTTAATAAATAAAAGCATTAATAATCGTCTTGACGATCTATCTTATTAATTACACTGCACACACGCCAAATTTATAATTTACAACTAAAAAAATAATAAATCTTTATAAGGTATATTTTTATCTAAATATTTATTTATTGTTTTAAATTAAATTTTTAATTTTATAGATCCCTGATATATACAAATGTAGGTTGATTATTATCAATTAAAATTAATTCATCATTTACTTTTTTGTAAACCCAAAGTTCACTTTTATTTTTTGCCTTAATTAAATTGTTTGATAATTCATATTTTAAACTGTTATTTAATTCTGTTCTAAAAAAATAAATTAATAAGCCCTTTAGCGTAATGGCTGTTTTAATATCCAAATGTCTTAATATAGTAGTGTATTGGACATTTAAATAATTTGCAGCGGCCTGCATACTAATAAATGGAGAACCATTAATTAATTAAAAGGTTCTAGCATTATAGGCTCAAATTGTAACTTTTATACTATAATTAATTTCTTCAGAAGCTAATTATTTTATATCTTGTATCTCTTTATCAGTAAACGGTCGGCTAGATAATCAATAACTATCTAAACCTAAAAAAGGTTTATTATGATCTATATAATATTTTATACGATTAGGATAGGAATTTAAAAATTTAGCTGTTTGTTTTATAGAAAAAAAGGTTTATTATTAACTAATACACCTGTTTTGGCTTCATAAACTCAAACTTGTTTAGCTATATTACTATCAAGATTAAAACTTAATGATTCTTTTACTATATTCAATGTTAATGAATAATCAACAATAGGTTCAGAATAAAATAATAAATTTTTTATTGGGACATTGGTATTGAGGTATTTGGCTATAGATTCACGACTCACACTTGTTCCAAAATTAGCTTTATTAATACTATCATATTTAACATATTGTTCTTTAATTTTTTCACCTAAATAATTATATACATGACATGTTCAGATTTTTTAGAATTAAAACAGCTGTCTAACGACAGCTGAAATTCTTGTAAATAATAATTTTCTCTTTCTCCTTGTTTTTCAGGTGTACATATTTATATTATATTAAATAAAAAATAATCTCAACTTACCAAATTACCAAACATATGAAACTTATCTTTATAGGCACGTGTGATATGGGTTTTAAATCTATCTCTAAACTTATTAGTTCTTCCTATGTAATAAATAAGTGGATCGTACTTATATTGAATAAAATAAATACCTCCAAGATCTCCTCATTTATCTAAAAATAATTTTCTTTCTTTAAAATAATTATCACAAGTACCTAATATAAAACTTTTATTAAAGACTTTGGTTGGAGCTATTCTATCTTTAAAGTTTCCACGGCGACTTTAGTCGCCGTGGATTTGGAATAATCAATATCATTTTTATTTAAATTACAAGTGAAAATGTGAAATTTTCGTTGGAATGCTTGAGCGATACCCCATACTCCAGTAATGTTAGGTCCTAATCTTCTCTGCATACTTCCCATAGCTTTTCTTTCAGCTACTGTAACAAAAGCAACAGCAATTAAAACAGGAAGAATCATAAATAAATCATAAATAATAGAAAATATAGTTGGTGATATATTAATTCATTCAATTATTGAATATATTTTATCAATTATTTTATCTAAATATCCAATTTCACTAGATTTACCATCATTTATCATAAGATTATCTATATATTTTTCTTCAGGATAAAAATTTAATAATTTTGTCATATAATATAATAGATTTAATATTTCTGTCATTTATTTTATTTGTTTTTCTAATATTTTATTTATTTTATTTATAGTATTATTAAATTTTTATTTTATAATAAAAAAGAATAAAGGAATTAATAAACCTTAATAAAATAACAAAGCAAAAAATTTTGGTAAATAAATTTTTATCTCGCCGATTATAGCCTTGGCTAATTACCAATTTAATGGTAACTTTAATAAAAATTTAAATTACTTTGAATAAAAATTAGATTAAGAATAATTAGCTACATTATAAAATTTATAACTCAAATTCGTTATTTTAATATTAAATAACAATCATTTAAAACGAAAAAGGTTCCGTCTCTTTGCAAAGCGCGGCCAATTGTTTTTAAAAATTTTAACCAAATAAAAGTTATAATGTTAGAATTATTTAATATTAGAGATTTATAACATCTCATGTTATGAGATGAATTATATCAAAATTTTATTGCTTTCCCTTGAAAATTTAATAAAGCGCCGCACGGCCTTTAAGACCCGCATTAATATTTTAAGCGTCAACTAATCATTTAAAATAAATTTTTTAAAATAAATAATTAACATATTAAATTTGCTTTATATTTACCGTATGAAATAAGCAAATAATATTCACCTGAAAATTATATATTCAGAATTATATAAAACTTTAAATTTAATACTTTTTAAAGAAGGCTGACATTGCTAAGCGCTTCTATAAATATGTTTAATTTAAGGATTTCCAAAAAATGGTATAAACCTTTATATAAAAAAATATTGTCTTTTAATATTAATGAAATAAATAGTTGGGTCGCAGACCGAGTCTGGAGTCAAATATAGTTTATCGAGGTTATAACTCTGCCCCGATTTGTTCTATATCCTATTGAATGAATGGGAACGATCTAATGTGGTTGTTGATGTCTCCACTGCATCCCAGGATTCTATCCTCCTTAAAGGCCTTATTGAATTCTTTTACTTGCTTAAGTCTAATGCTCCCTCGGTTTCACGCGGGTTGTGCTCAAGGTTGTACTGCTTGATTTATTTTATTCGACTTCAGATAATCAGTACGCTCCCTCCGAACCGTACGTGCGTCTTTCAACGCATACGGCTCTCCATCTACAGTACGATCGCAGAGATAATTATCACCATCAAAGATAAGTGTCTCACCATGCGGTTCATGTCATCTTTATTAGACCGAATTGATTTTATTCAGTTGACCGCCTGTATTTGATTTTTCGGTTTTTTTGTTCTGCAGACTTTTACTTCGTCTTGAATTTGCATCCGGTCCAAATTTATTATTGAAACTCCGTCACCACTGATCCTCATGGACTTTAGGCAATCCCAGATTTGATTCTTTCAAGTATTTTGATAACTTAGGTTATTCTACTTATTGTTGAGTATACGACTTACCCTCTAAGTCCATAGAAAATAAACCCGGTTTTCTATGGGGTAAGTATCGGCTTCTAACATTCTGAGATGTTTAGTCATCCGATAGGGTTATATTGGCCCCCTACTGATGGATTGATTTGAATCGTATTATCCATTAACTAGCGTCGTATATTGACGCCGACTATAGTGTTATCACTTCGCTTTATCAACATGCTACACTCCCTATAGCTTTCGCATCGTATAAGTTGGTTGTTTTATACCTCATTTCTAGAGAGGTAGAGATTTCTTAGTTTATGTTTCTTAGATCTGCTCCTATTGACTGGCTTGAAATATCCAAAATGGCGCACAATTCAATAATATATTATTTTAAAAAAACTATAATAAAATTATTTTACAATTATTATTAACTTAATATAAAAGTAAAAAATTCTTAAAATGGCAAATATTATTAAATACATAATCAGTTTAATTCACTAAATATGTAAATTTTATTTCAAATTTAGGCATAATATATAAAAAGAAGGAAAACTTCCTTAAGCCTTATACCCTACCGCTACAACGCAACAGCACACTTCGTGTGCTGCGTGTCGCTTAATAAATTATTAGAATATTATTTTCAATTTATTAAATTTAACATTATTAATTCGATGAAATTATATAAACTACAAATTAAATTTTAATATTTTATTTTTATTTTTTTATATTAAATTTAATAAAAAAAACTTATCTTGTTTTATTAAAAATAAATAATATAAAACAAAGGTTAAAATACATAATAATTTTAAATTTTGTAAAGATAAAAATCTATAAACAAAATTATTTTATTTAGAAATCCGGCCGGCCTCCTTTAAAGCGGCCGGCTGGATTTCATCGCGTACGCGGTGAAACCGCGTGCGCGTCGAAATCCTATTCAAGATTTGAACTTGAATTTAAATATTAGAAGTATTTTGCTTTACCATTAAGCTAATAGGACTAAACATGCGCCTAAATTGCAAAATGAAAAAACTCCTTACACTTAAAAACTTTTTATTGATCTGCTTTCTCACCCCCCCCCCTAAATTTTTAATTACTTTTTAAAATTAACCTTTTCTCCCCTTTAATAAAATTTAAATAAATTGTTATGTTGGAGTGATTCGAACACTCAATTATAAATACCAAAAATTTATGACTTGCCTATTAGTCTACAACATAAATAATAAAAAAATTTTTTTAATAAAATATTATTTTTTTTTATAATTAACTTTTAATAAATAAAAACTAATGAATGATAACATAATTTATGTTATCATAAAAAAAAATTTTTTTTTTTATAAACGGTTTTTTATTCTTTCAAAAATTCGTAAACGTTTTTAATATTTAAAACTAAAATAGCACTAATCAAAATTATATTTGATTAAATTTTTAAATTATATGCGCTAAATACATAAGATCTCATACCGTTTAATCTATATGAACTAGAAAGTTTTTTAAATTCAAGTTGGCCACCGTTTCACTGCGATTGACCATCGCGCGGCTACATAGTAGTACGCAACTCTGAATTATTATTAGATTTTTTTATTCTTAGTGTCGTACACAATGCGCATTACATTATCTATTCTAATAAATATTAATATTTCACGAATGCTTCATGCATATGAATTTTAATCTATTTTTAATATATTCAGTTGCGGAGCAACTGATCGATGCATAGCGCGCTAATTATAAAAGTCTTAGTGACACCACATATAAATTATATTGCTTTTATAATACTATTAAATGTATAATAAATATTGAATATTTGTAAAAAAGACAAATGAACGTAAAGCGCCTATAATAAGACTCTATATACTTTATTACCCCCCCTCCTTTATTATAATAATTTATAATTTTATTATAATAAAATTATAAATTATTAAATTAATACTTCCTATATAAAATATATTATATAAATTATTAATTCACCATTTTATATTTATTTTAATATAAAAATTTAAATATATAATAAAAAAATTAAGCGAGATAAATTTTAATGTTATTATTAATACGTAAAATTTTTTTACTTAATAATAAACTAAAAATTAAAAATAAATTAAATTTCAATTTCAATTCTCCCTTTAATCTATATTATTATAATATTTATATTTATTACAATAGAGTAATACTCTACCTAAATTTTATATATTTTAAAAATTTAATAATCAAAACCAAAAATTTAAATTTTGATTATTAAAATTTTTAATTTTAATAACTTTAAAACCTTTATTTATCCTTTATAAATTTTAACATTTTTATGAATTGGTTTAATAATATTTTTATTTAGATTTTTCTAAATTTAATCCATTTTTATATTTATTGTCTTTATTAATATATCCTTTATATATTATACTTTGAGTTTTCGCTCACCAAACCTTTTATAAAATTTCTAATTACTAAATCTACAATATTTTTTTTTATTAATATATTATTATACTTTATTTAATTAATAATCTACTGCCCGGATTCATTCTTTCGAGGCTTTGAGCCTCGTCTTCTAATATTTATATATTAAATATTCAGTTTCCACCTTATTTCATGACCAGGCGCATAGCGCCCTTCCTCCCTGGTGATTAAAGTTTAATATCTAATAAATTTATTAAATCATTGCCTATAGCAAAAAATAATTTGAAACCTTATTTTTCATATAAATAAACAATATAACAATCTAATTTTTATTTTACGGGTGGCGAGACTCGAACTCACAAGGTTTTCACCAATAACTCCTAAGGTTACCATGTTTACCAAAATTTCATCACACCCATTAATGATATATTAAATTTCTATGAAATAAGCTGCTTCTAAACATTAAGTTTTATTTTTATTCTATCAATTTATTCAAAAAAATCATTAAAAGCTTTTATTTATAAAACCTATCATATATAAATATTAAAAATCATAAATTTTTATGTATTAAATATAAACAAATTTAAATATTTAATATTAACGCATTTAATATTAGCAAATATTAAATTATATCCTGGGCTTATTTATTGTAATTAATAAATATATAAATTTAATATTTATATTTAATAGATATAAAATATTGCTCAAGATAAGATTTGAACTTACAGCCTAAACATCTTCAGTGTTCCGCTCCACCAAATTGAGCTTCTTGAGCGTTAATTATTTAAATTAAACAAAATTAATAAATATCCAAAAATAAAATATCAAAATTAGTTAATTAATTTTTAGTATAGTGCGCGCTAAACGCGCTTAACGGTATAACGTTTTTAAATAAGATGCTTCCTAGCACAAAACTAAAACTGATTATTATAATAATAAAAATTTTAATTTAAACCTATATTTATTTTTATAACTAGGCAATATAAATTTAACCTCTTGTGCTTCGCGCATGAAAAAAGACTTTTTTTATGCAGCCTACGTCACTTTAACGTAAATTCATTAAAACTATTTAATTGTGACTTTCTTATATAAAGCAAGATCACTTTATTATCAAAAAATAAAAATATTTAAATAAAAAAATTTTTATTATATTGTAAAAATTATATGGAGATATCAGGATTTGAACCTGAAACGTCGATATGCAAAATCAAAGTTTTACCAATTAAACTATATCCCCTTTAGTTTACTTACACTATTGATAATAAAAGCAAAAAATAAAAATAACGATGTACCACACGAAGCGCGGCTACATTGTAAAACACCTACGTAATCCCTCGCTTTTAATAAATTTAACCATTTATCAACCAAATAATTTAGAATTATTTAGAATTAATCTTTAATATTCTTTAAAATATTGGTTAACTTAAAGATCTATATACTATTTTATATTTTTTCATTTTTAATAATTAATACTTTAAATTTTCACCTTTCTAAATAAAGAAAAAATTAATTTAAATATTTAAAAAATCTAAATTTTTATTTTTCCTTAATAATAACTTAGACGTTTACGATTTAATATAAATTTTATTTTTCTATTTATAAATTTATTACTTATAAATATAATGATATAATTGCTTAAATCTCTGCTAGCGACATATCAAATCTTAAATTTTACCTTAAAATAATTATTACATCATAATATAAACTTTTCATATCGGGACAAAAATAAAACATAACTATTTAAATAATAAACTAATTAAATATTACATATAATATAAGCTTTTTTTACAATATAATTTTTATAAGACTTCGCTTCCGGACAATCTTATCGCGCCCTTCTAACCGGACGCATCATTTTTTTTATTATAGATTTATTCTATAGACGTGGATCCAACCCGACGATATTAATAAAACTTATATTCAATTTCATTATTACAATAAGTTTCAGAATTATTATAAAGCGTGTAAACACTTCATTTATAAGCAATTCACTATAAAATTAATTTATATTTTTAGTAGATTAATAAATCCCATATATAACAACACAATACCAATTAAAAACAGGTGTCGCCTCTATATATTGAACTATTTTTCTAATCTTAAAGCAATTTTAAACATATTTTAAATTACGATACGTATGCTTATTACAATAATCTTTAAAAATTAAAACTAGTCATGACAATCATAGCGCGCGTCGCGCGCTATGATTATACAAACCAAAGAAAAATCCTTACCTAAGGAGTGACTTGAACACCCATGAGTTATCTCAGAAAATCTTAAGTTTCCCCTGTCTACCATTTCAGCACTTAGGTTAATGAATATTAAATAGAAAATATTATATAAAACTTAATGCTAATATTTTTATTATAAAATTATTTTAAAAGTAAGCAATCTACCTTCATTATTCTGTTCAGAGCCAAGCTAAATTAAATAATTGCTAAATATTATGATAATATTAATTTTTAAGAAATAAAAATTAAACTATTAAACAGCTACTTAGTAGCTGATATTAATAAGGCTAGAATGGCTTGAACACTCATCTAAGCTATTATGAGCAGCTTGCTTTACCTATTAAGCTATAGCCTTTAAACAATTAACAGAAAATTAAATTTTTAAACATACCTTATAATGCGGACAGAGGAATCGAACCTCACCTCTACCGGGCATGAGCCGGTAATGTTCTCCACTACACCAGTCCGCAATTATTAAAAAATTTTTTTTATAAAACGAAATAAAACATAAAATTTTTAACCTTATAATGTTTAGCTCAAGGGGAGCTCGAATCCCCACCCCAGTAGTGAAAGTACTATGTCTTAACCTATTTGACTATTGAGCCTATAGATTTTGTTAAATAGTTAAAAATTTTATTTTTATATGAAAAATATACAAAACATCACATGATATTAGTGCTAATATAATAAAATATCATGAAATAAAAAATTATATTTTATATATAATTAAATTTATTTGATGTATAAAACTATAATAAATTTTAATATAATATAAATGATTATTAGTATATAATGTTTTTTATATTTAAAATTATCCTGCTTATAATAAAGATTTGAACTAATATTTTTTTTTATAAAATTTTATAAATAATTATTAAAAATTTATAAAAATAAATTTTTAATAAAATAACTAGGGTTTACTTTCTATAAATTTAAATAAATTTAGTACTAAAATTAACTATAAATAACTCAGCATGTTAAACATGTGATAATCAGTGCCAGTCAATTACCCTTAATAAAAAGAAAATTTATTAGTTATTACCACCCCTATATTTACTATACTGGAGTCGCCCTTAGTTAATACAACGCTTTTAACATAATTTAAAAATTATTAGTCAATTGCCGTAACGACTAACATTATAAATACTTTAATGTGATATTTAAAAATTTTTATAAATTGAAAATTTTTAAAAATTATTATACTTTTTTAACTACCTCTATGGCTTTATTCCCCATTAAGATAACTAAAAAATATATTTAATTCAACCTTAAACATGTTTACATATATTACGACGCAGTCTGACGGCAAAGTGTCTGGTCACTAAATTTTATGTTAATTTTTTTTTATAAAATTAATTTATAAATCTATTTATATTTAAAATATTTTAATTTAATTAATAATAAAATTTAATATTTCACTTTAGATTTTTTAATTTAGTAGCTAACGACCTATGGTTCGTATTAACATTCAACTCATGTTCACGCGCTAGATGTTAGTTAACCAAATATAATATTTAAAAATAATTTATAAAATATTTATGGGATAAGGCTTATATCCTCCCCCCCCCCCCCGAAAGTTTCCCCTCACCCAGCTATTTAGAGCTGTTTTATGGCTTTCCAATCGCTACTCATGAAAGGTCCGGACTAACCCAAAAATGGGCAATTTCAAGACGTACCACAATTTTCAATATGCTGCCACGTCACACTATAAGTTACTTTCCTTTACAACTTACCCAGACTTCGACACTTCTAACCGAAAGATTTTTAGATGCTCTAATTAAGTTAAGAAACTAGAGGGCATAACTTTCTGTTCTTCCGGAGTATTTATGTATTATTTATCCGTTTTAACATTAGGTTGATCTAGTCATTTCATTTGGAGATTGATTGTGGCTTCATTATAGCCGGCTTTTTTTATAGAATACCTTGAGGCTCTCTCTTTGTTCGATATTTACGATCCTTCGATTACTTTTTATTTTCGTAATTTTACTATGATCGCTCCGTCGCCGAGTGTGAAAATTATTTTTACACTCCCTTAATCGTCCATATAGTTAGCTTTTTATATTAATTGTATTTGAATTAAGTACCTTTAGGTTAACCTAACAACCCTTAGGCAATCCCGAGTTCCGTTATGAATATTTCTTATTGATTTTAGGTCCTTGCAAAGATTTTGGTATCTGCTCTACGCAGTGACAAGGGGATCTACAGTTATTAGAGATTCACCGCATTTATAATCAATGAATCAGATCCACCTCACAGGCTCTTGTATGTGGTAACCTATAATGGGAATGTCTTATTTGTGTCAAGTTCATAATGTGCTTAACCATGGCCAACTTCGTTTAACGTAATAATCCTAGGTAATCACATCTTCCCCGAATTACGCATTTAAGTATATTCGCTTCCCCCCTTTGTGTTTCCACGATAGGTTGATCCATTCATAAAGATGTTTGGCTATCAGGGTGTATACCACTTTCGTATCTAATTTACGGTAGGTTATTTAGTCCTACATTCTTCATACCGTTAAACAGCGCACAATAAATTAAACTCAGTGTAAGAATCGCACTTACTTTTTCCGATTACAAAACGGATACATTACTTTTATGTTAACCAAGCTCTTAAATTAATATTATAAAATTTTTCAAAATTTAAATTAAATTTTTCAATTCCAATAATAATAACTTTAAATTGGTTTTATATTCTTTTATTGCAACTCTATAAAAATGATTAATTTTATAAATATAGATTTATAATAAATTTTTATATAATTCAATATTTTTTATTAATTGAATTATTTAAATAAAATTTATAAAATATTTTTAAATTTTAGTCGAGGCGCGGCCATATGCCGCGCCCGCGCGCAAGTGTTTCTTTAAAATAAAGTTTTGAGTCTTATTTAAATAAATTATTAACGATAAATGTATTGTAATATGAAAAAAAAATTAGATCTTTATACCTAAAAATATTAAAATCCTTTCAGCTAAATCCTAATTATTATATATTAACTAATATATAAAACTTATATACTATTTATTATATAATTATACGTAGTAGTATTCTACGTTTTTAAGAGTATCCTAAAGTTAGTTTCAAACTTATATGCTTTCAGTTCTTTACTCGCCGCCAAATTATAACTCAGAAATTTTATTTGAAATAAAAATGTCTTTAATTTACATTATAAATTAAAAATTACACTGAGAGCGTAAAACATAGCTTTCCTGCCGTGCCTATGCTATTATTTACTTAGGTGTCAGTAAAATTCATTTTGTATTATATTTTTAATATAATAACAATTAATATCGTCCACATAAACAACAGGTAAACCAGAGGTTATTATTCCCAGTTCCTTTCGTACAAAGGGGCTGTTTTTAATTTACTCTAACTACCACTAGAAGATAGAAACCATACTGTCTCACGACGTATTTAACCCAGCTCGTGTAGCTTTTTAAACGACGAACAGTCGTACCCTTCAAATTTACTGCGTTCTTGAGGATAAGCTAAGCCGACATCGCTTGTTATATTTGTTACTTTATAAATACAATTTTATAAAGAGAAAAAATTTTTCTTCCATCTCGCTAAAGATGGATCAGATTATATCTTCGCCCAGTATCAAAGAGTAATTGATAGATCTTCTGGGTGTAGGCGTGTAATCTTTGAGGGGTTATTATTTTATTAACTTCCCTGCTGATTGTCCAATTATTATCTATTACATTTTACATCGTTATAAAATAAATTTAACAATAATTTAGGATATTCCAGCATATAGCCTATTTCTAATTTTATATTACTATAAAATCTCCCCGATGTCACATTTATATTATTAACACAAAAAAAAAAATTATGGCCACCCACTTTCCCTTATTACCATTATTTCCATAAAAAATGCAATGAAAATGCAATGAAAATGCAATGAAAAAGCTAGAGAACATTTAATTATTATTTAAAGAATAAACTTTAAAATATAACTAACTCCGAATTTTATACCAAAAAATCCGGACACAATTGCAAGCAATAATGCTATCTTTGCAAATTTAATTGTTTTGCTAAAGATGAATCTTATATAACATAGATTGATGAAAATAATCAACGACCAAAGGTTGTAAAATATGTAACGATTTTCCTGAAATATAAATACGGAAATAACCTTTGTTAGGGTTTTTATTGTGAATAGTACATTGAAATTTATACTTATTTTCTAAAACAGATTTTAACAACTGTACATCATCATAAGTATAATTATCAGTACATAAAGTTACTCCTCCTCTCTTAACATGCTGCCCATCATCTTGAATTCAAAACGCTAAAGCTCCAGGCGTCATTAACTCATATATGCAACTAGGAACAATTTTGATAATTTTTTTTGTTTTTTCAGTACTATCCAAAAATAAACTAGCAAATGGATAAAAAATTGAACTAGATTTAGTAGAAAAACTATAAAGAAAATTTTTTTTATTATATCTAGGATCAATAATAATTTGCTCTTTAACCTGAGGTTGAGTAGCATATTCTTTCATGATATCAAACAAATAATACAAATAATCTTTATTTGGTGATCCTTGACCAAAACGTATATTGGCTTTATCTTTACTATTAATAGAAAACCCCGCATCACCTAGACCGCAACCCACTATAAGATCTTTATGCAATTGAGAAATATTTAAATTTTTAACCAAATTGTAACCGGAATTCATAATATAATTTTTTTAGACTATAATTAATTTCTTTGTTTATATCTATATTGACAATAAAGGTGCCAAACTGCGCTCCCAATGTGTACTCTCAAGCGCAATCAGCCTGTTATCCCTAGCGTAACTTTATTCTATGATACGGAACCAGTCCTTTGTGCATTCCGTGATCGTATGCCCCGCTTACGCGACTGATAGACACGTAGGTCAGACAGTTAAGCAAGATTATGCCATTAAACTTGACAAGTAATTATCAAAATCACTATTCACAATATTAAAATATTGGATTTTAGCAACTTTAAATATATATTACATCTTCTAATTATCATACAATTCACCCTAGATAGAATGAGTCCGCAGAAGATTAGAAAATGTGAATTTTATTTATTACACCTATCCTCGATATAGTTAAAATCTTACTTGCTTTAAAATTAAATTTTACTTTAAATAAAAAGATAGTGATTAAATATATATAGAGATAAGTAATATCTTATCCACTTATATATAAATTCATCTTAAAAATCGGTCAATTGCCATAGGCAATTGGCGAAATATTAAATATATATAAATTTTATATATTAAATAAAGACTTAAAAGAAAAATATATAATTTTTCCCCAAATTTTTCGGAATTAGGATATACCCAGCTACTCTTTATGGGATCTGTGCCCCGCATAAACTGCCACCTAGCCGTTGTTCTCATTTCTTATTACCTTTGTGAAAAATCAACTTTTATGTACTTGTGAAAATATCACACTACCCTGTAGTTTATAGAATTTTAAGCTAAATTAATTAATTTTAATTCTCAGGCAATAATAGTTATCATATCACTTTATACTATTATTGAATAATTAATACTGGTTGATAAGTAGAATAAGTCATTTTATTTCATTCAAAATAAAGTGGAGGACAATGTAGTCCCCAGCAATGTGATAGACTCAAAAAGGTGTTTCAATTACGTTTAACCAACTACCTTATCCCTACGCTTGGTCCGATCACACGCAATGACTAGCAACAGTAAAGCTGCATAGGGTCTTCTCGTCTATCTAGAGGTATACAGTATCTGCCAATTCTGATTAAAAATGGTTAAACCATTATGAGAGTTATTTCTGCTTTTAAACATACTTATCCTGCCTCTCTACGTTATTGCACGTTACAGAATTCGACTGTACATTAGTCAATTATATTCAAATTTTCCTTTGTGTACCAGTCTGTCGCGATATATACAACTATCGACGGTCTTTAACTAGGATGTCATTAACCGTTTTCAACTTTTTTTTCTATAGCGATAAATCTGTTAAGTTGTATCTTTTCATCAGATTTTTTCTTTAATGTTTTATATAACATGTTATATAAAATACTAAACTTTAATTTAGTTATAATATATTTTAATTCGTTTAATTTTATAATTTTTTATTAATACAGTATATTCTGAATTAACTTCAAATTCAACATCTAAATATTTACTTAATGTTTTAATATTAACACCTATGATATCTGCAGATTCAGATACAGTTTGTACTTTTAATATTTCACCTTTAGGTGTTATTATTTTATATATACAACTATCATGTTGATAAATTATTTTTTTTGAGTCTATATCTCTAAGACGCCCGTCTCATAAATGTTCTACTAATGGTAGAGCATTTTTTAGAATATCTCTTTCATTTTTAGTTAATTTTTCTGCGGGGATACTACCAGAATAAGTAGATAATCTAAAATTATTCATACTTCGCGATAATTTTAAAATTAATGATTTTACTGGATCTTTTTTATGTGCTCCATTATAAACTGTATTACATATTAATTTGAAATCATTAAAATCTTGAGCTTTTTTACTTAAAAAAGTCAATTTATCAAGAAAAGATATTAAATAATTATGTAATATCCGGATATCCTTAATAATTAATAAAACACTACTTTTACTATTATTTCTAGCTTTTTGAACATTTATTCCTATATTCGATGAATTATTTAATTTTCAAATTGAATTTTCATCAAAACCTAAGTTTTCTATTAAAAATTCTTTAATTTTAACAATCACAGGTGATTGATGTTCTGTTAAAACAATAGAAAAAGCAGGTACTAAGTTGCTTCTTCATAAATTAAATGAACCTTCACCTTCAATTAAGCCTAATAATCAGTAAGCTGTTATTTTTATATGATTAGCAGGTAGATCAAAGTTAGTTCGATTAGAATTCATACTATTTTTTAATTTTATTAATTTATCTATTAATTGTTCTGTTAATACTCCATTTCTATTATGGTATAGGTTAAAAGCTTCTTTAAAATTTAAATAATCTAAATATTTAGTAGTATTTAAATTATAATTATCAAAAATATTAATTAATTTTATTATACCTTCTTTATCTGAAACAATAAATTTACATTCTTTATCTGTTTCATAAATATAACCTATATCTAATAAATTTTGTATATAGACCAAAACAATTTTATCGTCTTTATGAAGTCCAATAGTAAATCTAAAATTAAATTTATTTATATTATCGTTTTCAACGTAATTAGGTACAATACTAAAATTTGACTCTCCATCAGAAAACCCTACGAATCATCAATAAAAATCATGTAAATTTGTTTTATTTTTCATTATTGCAATATCTTTAAGAGAAACTAAAGAAGCAAACGCCCTAATTTGTACAAAACCTCGAGTTAAGAAAAGCTTATTTAAGCTTTGATATTTTTTATTAAAAATGTTTGTGACTTTAATTAATTAGTTTAAGATGAATTAGACATTAAGGCTGTAAAATTTCCTCTTGACTTGAAACGTTTTCTATTAAACACGACAGATCCCGTGGTCTTTTCACCGCGGGAAACCTTCTATATTATCGATTTCCAGACAGTATCTTAAATGTTTTCAGATTTGGTAAACAAGGAATTTTAGTTTATTCGATCGGGCCAATTCCTACAGTTAAAGACTTTCTTTAACTCCATCTATCACCCTTAGAAGCACACAATATGATGGCATTCTGTTTTTTCCATAATAATTATTCTTTTCGATTAGTTTTTATTCAAAATTTATAGTTACATAGCTAAAGCTAATACACCTTATCGCCGATCCCTTAAATAAAAAAGCTCGAATTATCCAGTTGGGGTGTCAACCCTCTGGATAATTTTTTGGATTCGAACCAAATTACGCCACTTGTTTTATTCATCAGTTAAAGCGTCTAATTAGTATATTAAAATGGAACCAAGAAATTGTGGAAAATTATTAATTACCGCCAAGAAATCCAAAAAAAAAATCGGTTTAACCGAATTAAATATATAAGTTTAGTAATAACTATAGAGTTGGATTTACACCAACGCAGCAAATAAATACTGCAATTCCAATTTCACTGAGCCAATCTTCGAGACAGCTGTTGTATCGTTACATCATTCATGCGAGACCATATTTAGTGGCCAAGGTATTTTGCTACCTTAGGACCCTCATAGATAAGGCCGCCATTAACCGGGGTATCCTTCAAAACCAGACCGACATTTATAATAAATGCAACCCAGAAACTCCGTTAACCAGCCGGCATCGGGCAGACATCACACTCTATACTTAGACTTTCATCTTAATGCAGCGTGCTTTGTTTTAATTAAACAGTCGGACAACACGATTCTATGCTTCCTTATCCAAACCGATATTAAACGGGGGATCGGCACTCCTTCTCCCTAAGTTACGGTAGTTAGTTTGCCGAGTTCCTTAAAGATTGTTCACTCAAGCGCCTTCGTATTCTCTACTAGCTTACCTCTTGGTACTTAGGTACGGTTTTATTATCGTAAAGTTCATAATAGCTTTACGTTGTTTATTGCTTTTCCAGAACACTTATACACCCATATAAGGTTGTTACAATAATCACAAGATTTTTCTCATCGTTTAGACCTTTAGGTCAATTAACTTAGAGGCCGTTACTTATATAAGACCATAAGCTTAAGGCGAGGTAAAAAAAAATTTTTTTTATCCTTTTTCGTTACTCATGTCAGCATTCTCACTTGGGTTAATCTTTTTTTTTATTCTTAAAAAGAATAATTGAATATTATCACCCAACGTTCCGCTACCCCATAATTAAATTAGATAGACCATCTCTTAATTTGGATACCAACTGTAATTATGGACAAGGTGTCGGTATATTGTTTAGATCCGATAAATTTTAGATGTCTCTATCCACCGGAGGTCTTCCGGTGTTGAATCAGTGCTCTATTACGAGGTCTTTAAAAAATGGCCGCCACTAAGCCCATTACCTGATCGAATAAGATAAAAACTCTCTTTATTTCACTTAACAATAATTTTGGAACCTTATATTTACACTTGTTCTGGGCTGTTTCCCTTTTGACATACACAGATGATTCCTCTTTGCCTATTCACAGGCTGAGTTGAGGAAGTTCTCCCTAAATAGTTTATTACGAATAATTTTTATATTACATCATTCGAACAACTATCCATTTAGACAATTGGCTTAAAGCCTCTTTTCAGTTTTAATTTTATTTTTCTATTTCTTGTTTGCAGAACCGCAGTACAGCTATATCACTTTTATGCAATGCAAGGCTTAGCGCTGGTTAGCAAAGAACTTTATGTCATCACTTATGGTAATATTTTTCGTGAGTCATCGAATTAAATAACATACTTCACTACTGGTTTCAAGAAACGGTCTAATGATTTCAGTTTCTACGTTGCCGAATTACTCTTGAGGTGGAATGCTTACATTTTCATTTACCGCGAAGACGAAATAATATATATTTTTTTAATAGGTCTGTTTCTTTTAATAGCATTATAAATAGCTTGTCTTGAAACACCTAAAAATTGCCCAGCTTCAGTTTGGTTAGTAAATTCTTTTACTTCATTAGTCTGAGTATTTAAAACCGTTACTGCTACTCCTTCACGCTCAATGGTCTTCGCCTTTATGTTAGCTAGAGCTTCAGGAGAAAGTGGATTATTTTTTTTATAATTTGCAGTTGCAATAGCCAATTTATTTTTAGTTTCTTCACTAACAAGTTTATTTTTATGGGTTAAAGATAATATTTCTTTATGTTCTGAAGATATAATCTTTGATTTAAACTTCTCAATATTTTCTGGACTATGTCGATAACCTAACACGGAATATGCAAATTTTAATATATTATATTCAGGATTTAACTTATCAATAAAAAATTGTTCTCTTTCAAGTAGATCAGTTTTAGAACAATACTCTAATATATCCAAAGTAAAACCTTTGTAACCATATTTAAGTAAAGCATCTTTTATTGGGCGAGAGTTTCTTTTTAATTCATTTTTATTGAAATAACTTGCTAATCTCTTAGCTAAATTAACCCCACTACCTACATAAGATTTTTGATTTTCATTATTAACTCAACGATAAATACCTGATTTATCACGATTTTCTTTCAATATATCTTCTTTATATAGTTCCGCATTTACATAACTCTTGATAGGAGAAACTATATCATTCTTTGTTGATGATATGTTTGTATTTAAATTATTATTGTTATTATTTATTGTGACGGTTTAATTTTTATATAGTTAGCGAGCAATAATCAAACGATTATTCTAAAGGTAACTTCATTGGTTTACGCTTAATAGCCGCGTTCTTTCCACCTGTACCATTCCTCATACGGATGATACATTTCTACCAGCAATGCATCTTAGAAAAGGCCGTTTATCTCTTCTTCACGTTGTCCGTTAGCGTCGTTCGGACGGTATTCCGCTACTTCGATCACTTGAGGGCCGTTCACAATCGTAACCTTTATGGATTGCGCCGTTTCGCTTACTCAAGCTGCTGCACTGAACCGTATGGACTCGCGCTGACGTATAAGTTTACGCCAAATAATATCTTTAGGCAATGTAAAATACATTGCTCGCAGGACTTCTGTTGGCGCTTAGAGGTATGGCCTCGTCTTTAAAGGGGGGGTCAGCCCCTAAAACTACGTTTACCCTTCGAGGGTTAGGTCTCCATAGTTCATCCTCTTATTGCCTTCAGTTGCCATAATTTTTCCTAGAATCAAATAAGCAAAGATATTATATATATTGGGCGAATATAATCAACCCGTCGCAAAGAAAAAGAATAGAAATTAAAATAAAATTTATTTATTGTCATTGCATCCTTTCGGATGAGGCTTGACTATATCTTAAACACATCCCAGAGGAGTGTAAACCTACATTTAGTCGATGAACTGCACACCTAAAGGTGCTTGGCTGCGGATTACCTATTTTCTTTCGTTATTAATTTTTATTTTACCATACCACGAGTTATTATCTGTGTCACAAGAGGTTATCCACCCTTACGTTGCCGTACTTGTTAGGTTAAAATTACTTTAAGGTTTTCCCGTCAATTTGAAGGTTTTTAATAGAAGGTTAACTTCTACTTAAAGGCTGTATGTATTAAGTTACTCACACTTACACAACCTTAGCATACTATGTCTGTTATTTTTACATTCATCACTGCCATTCCGAGACCTATTACTTAACGATAAAATCTTCACGATTCCCCGATATATTTGAAAAATATCTCTTCGACTAGCCATGTAAGATCAAGTTCTGTACCTGCATGATGTTAGTTAAAATTACGTACTTAGATACGTTTCGCGGAAAACCAGCTATCCCTAGTCAGTTTTATCTTTCACCAAGCTTACCACAATTCATCGGATATTTATGCAACAATAACCCGTTCGAGCTTTTGTGACTCTGATCATGGTAAGATCACTAGGTTTCGGGTCTAATTTTAGATACTTATCACTATTGTATTGACCGATTTATCTAGGCAGTTATTGCTCGCATCTAATATTAACTTGCTGCAATTCGTGCCAAAAGTTTCCTTTTGGATTAGACTATACCTTCAACTCAAAAAAAATATTTAGCATGAACTTTTTAAACTTAAATAATTAAATTATATTAACTAATATTTTACATCTTCTTAATTTTTATTTGGGGAACAACAACATTTGGTTGAATAATTTAATTTTTATAAACTTTCTAATTACATATCTAAGTCTAAATTTAATTTATAATAAAAATGATCTAAAAAATAAGGCTTAACTAAATTTATTAATTCATTTTTAGAACTACTAAAAATGTAAACTCTATAACCATTAGTATGTTTATGTAAACTACACATTAAATTAAATTTATTTTTCAAAATATTGATTAATAAATTACACTCATCTAAAGAAAATGACTCAGTGCAAATATATAAACGAAGTCTTACATATCTTACTTTTTAGGAAAACAACAACTTTGGTAGTAAACTAGCAACTTAACTTATTAAACGTTTAAATTTTATTAATTATGTATCAGATATATAAAAGAGAAATACTACAGATTAAATTGATTTAAAAAATAATTTATATTTACCTCGAAAAATTTTTTTAGATTTTATATATAGGGATATTGTGGTACGATTTGCTTTTATAGCTTTCGCCGCTTGGTTAATAGAAACATACTCTTGACTTATATTAGTTTCTTGGTCAAGTATTACTACAATACCTGAACCTTTAGCTATCGCCATTTTAGTTTTTGTTTCTGTTGTAACTTTACGACTTAATCATGCTGTTTTTAATTTTAAAATAGTTTCCTTTGTCGCCTTTCTACCTTTCATTTTTGACATAGTTTCTTCAGTATGTTTATATCCTAAACTTGAACCCGCTGTTTTTAAAATATTATATTCGGGTTTGATTAAATCTATATAATACTGTTCTCTACTAATAGCTAATTCAGGCTCACAGTACTCAAGAATCTCTAATTTAAACCCAGAATAACCATATTTAACTAAAGCTCTCGATATTGACATATTCTTTCCTGTACCATTTATTAATTTATTAAAATTAAAGTAATAAAGAAATCTACTTGCTAAATTCACACTACTCCCTATATATTTTTTTTCATTTTCAAGATTTGTTCAACAATATATTCCAGACTTTTTTCTATTATCTTTTATGATATCTTTTTTTTCTTTATCAGCATTATAATAAATTTTTTCTGTATTATATTGTATATTATTTAATCTATTAAAACCTATCGACTTAAAGCCTCTATTAAATATCATTAATCCTACTGATTCAGCTGGATCTTTATTTACAAAATTAAATGGCTGAGAACTTATATAATTATTATTATACCCGGTGTTAATTATACCAAAATTACCCCGAATTAATGCGGATTTCTTATTATAAATTCTTAAAAAGGGTTTTATTAAACACAGTTTTGATTTTAATCGGCAAGAATTTTTTTCATCTAAATCTACTAAATAGCTATTTATTAATAAATTAACTAAAGACATAGCAGAACGCAATAACTTCATAAATAACTTGTTTATTAATAAGTTATTTACTTCAAACCAAAGGACCAAATCAACCAGTAATAGGGACAACAATTTTTTTTCTTAAATCTAGACTATAATTAATAATTTTTTGTTTATATAAACCTAACATTGAGCCTGCCTTGTAACTATCATCCATTAGTCAATACGCTAATCCTTTAGGAGTTAACATATTTTCTAAATTTATAGGTAATACTTTTATACCTTTCGAATCGTAAAAAAGTTTTCTATATACATTGAAACAAGGCAAGCTTAAGGTTTGAAATTTAATTGCTTGGTATTCTTTATTTTTATTAGCCCTACTATCAAACTTAGACATAACTAATGGTTTTGTACCACAAAAATTTTTAAACAAATCATATAAATGTTCTAAATAAACTTTATTTACAATAGATTGTTTAAATTGCAATCTTGTGTTACAATTTTCATTAGGTTTTTCTGCTGATTGATGAACAACAACTAAGGTTGATTAAGAAGTAAACACTTAGTAATAAAGCATTACGTACACTTAATACGACAGCAAAATTTACTATTATATATTCAAAGGCTAAGTTTAAATTTTTATAAAATTAATTATCATTACCGGCGGTCTTTGTACTTTTTCTTATTCTATTCATATTAGATTTAATTATTAAAATTTCGTTAAACCCTTCAATTGTTAGATGTTTTTCGTTTTCCATTAATTTTGCTACATTAACAAAATTAATATAATCCAATCTTTTTTCACTTTGCAAAGGATAGATATTAAAAAAAGGTAAAATGTTTTTTTGTATATCTTGAAAACTTGTAACATAATAATAAACCATATTTGGATTTTTTGAATCTGATTTTGTATAACCACAATTAAAAATTTCAATAAAACTTTTTATAAGTTCGAAGTCACGAATATGTTGAGCAACCATAAGTTTTATTCGAACTTGTTTTTTTATTTTTGTTTTAGATTCTGTTATTTCAACATAAAAACATGATTCACCATCCATAAATCCAACTACTCAATTTGGATCTTTAATATTTTTATTATCAACTACAGGCCTTTCAATCGGTGTAATTAAAGGAAAACTTTTTTTTAATTCCTCAGATAACCCTTTATTAAGTGAAGCTTTAAATTCTAAAATTTTATTAAATCCTTCAATATTAAGATGTTCTTTTTTATTAATTAATTCGAGAATTGATTTAAATAATAAAAAATCTGCTCTTTTTTGTGTTAATAATGGATATTTAAGTAAATGAGGTATTAAACTAGTTAAAAGATCTTTAGTAGATGTTATACGAAAAGCTGCAGAATTTCTATTTTTACTTAAATATATTTCTCCTACACCAAAAAACAATTTTATTCGGTTTAATAATTCTAAATCTTTAATATGTAATTCTAATGAAAATTCAGTAGTAATACGCCAACCTGCTTTCATTTTATTTGATTTATAAACACCTATTTTAAAACTTGATTCTCCATCTAGAAAACCTGTTACCCATCAAGGGTTTAAAGCCTGTGACTTTGTTAAATATTGCGTAGAAACATTGATATCAACGTTTTGTTTAGTACTATAATCTTTACGATTTAATACATAATTAAAACAATTTTTATCACCTAACATTGAGCCTAAAATAATGTCATGCAATTCCTGTGGCACAGTAAGATGGGCTTTAGCGGACACCCTATAAGATCTAGCTTGCATACTTTGTTTTAATAAAATAATCATTAAAATTTTTTGTTATCTAAAAATAATATTTTTTTTTTAAAATAATTAACGATATAAAAATAACATTATTTAATGTTTAAAAAAAAATTCTTTAATGTAAAGATTACTATTAATTAGTACTATTAATAGCTGTTAATATAATTTTAGTTAAAAAATAATTAGCTATATTTATTATTATTAAATATTAACGCCCAAATATTATGTTCAATGCCGATAGATACTTGGTTTATAATATTTGTTATAATAAATATTAGAATTATCTAATATTATGGAAATAAAGTTATAAACTTTATAACCTTATTTATCTTGTTTAATTATCCATGCATTTATTTCCTGGAATAATTGAGTGCTGACGTGTTACGGAATCCCGTCTCATTTTTCAAATCAGTCGTTACAGGGTTAAATAAAAAGGAACCACATAAAATTATATATTATGCTGTTCAAATTGTTCTAAACAATTTATTCCTACTTTTTATCAACTTCCCACGGTATTGCCGATAGGTAAAATTGTTTATTTTTTTTATTAAAATTTTTGGTATTAACATACCTACGTTCATCATTAAAAATATAAGAATAATTTAGAATTATTCCATTATTAATTTTTAATAAAAGAAAATCATTAATTAACGTTATCTTTTATTCATTATTTCTTTTATTTGAATAATTTTTTTTAATCCTTCAGGATTAAGATGAGCTTTATTTTTAATCAACTCAAAAGCCTTAACAAAACTACAAAAATTTAAAGATTTTTTTCCTTCTAAAGGATATTTTTCGAAAAAAGGTATTATTTTTTTTTCAATATCTGTTAATTTAGTTACAACAAACTCAACTGTAGGTTTTACATTATGATATACTACACTTCCGCAATCTAAATAATTAATTAAATTTTCCATTAATTTAGCATCACGATTATGTTGACAAACACTAAATCGTAGACTTACTTTACAACCCATTTTTGTTTCACTATTTGTAACAATAGCTATAAAAAAACACCCTTCTCCGTCTACAAATCCAGTCAACCAATTTGGATCAAATATTGAAATTAAATCTACTATCGGTCTATGTGCAGGTTTTGTATCAGGAAAATATTCTTTTAATTTTTCAGTTAAACCATTATTAATAGAAGCCCTTAAATTAACAACTTTTTGTAATCCCGAAAGACTAAGATGTTGTTTACAAGACAAAATAGTTACTACTTGTTTAAAAAGTTCATAGTCAGCACGTTTTTGAGTAATTAAAGGAAATTTATCAAAATGAGGTATTACTACTGTTGTTAAATCTTTAACAGATTGTACAGCAAAAACTACAGAATTATTTACTTTATTTTTTCTAATAGTACCTACGCCAAAAAAAGATTGTATTTTTTCCAATAAAGCTAAATCTTTTTCATTTAACCCTATTTCAAATACCGGATCTATTCTAAAGCCAGTTTTCGATCTATGATCTTTAGAAATTTTTACGACAAAAGTGGACTCTGCATCGGAAAAACCAGTAACGTATAAAGGATGAAGCATGATTATATTTTTATTAATTGTAATTATTGTGACGGTTTAAGTATTCTATCAAGAAGTTCTTTTATCAGGTAATTGCTTCACGAACTCCCTTGATCCAACCTTATCTTCATTATACCTTATCTACAGCCCGGAGCATTCACTTCTTTGAGTGATTTTCCTCCTGCCAATTCTCCATGTCATCTCCTAATCTAAGGCCTTTTATCTCAGAGACCGCAATTAAACTGTCAATTACGTATTAGGAACTCCAGCTATCCCTACGCCCCGTTACCTTTATGAGGGTTTCAGTTTCGATATACTAGTTTGGATGCTCGATGTCGATTCGTTCACGGTTTTATCCTCAGCAAGTATGCATTTCAATCTTTTTAGCTATCAAGCCTTAAGAGGACTTCTCCTGTTATATAATTATTGTTTGGTATCACCAATTTCATAAGCTAACAATATGTTAAAAAAACGTTCCTGACCCATAAATTCTAAAAGCTAAATGATAGGCCATACAGGCATGATAGCCCTTTTACGTGGGGGGTCAGCCCAGCCGCAGCATGTTTATGTTTTTCACATAAGCCGTTACATTTAGTTCTAATAAATTTATAGTTGAACCTCAAACCCACGGACTGCAAGAAAATTTTATATATTGCTGCAAAAATTTATTCTAAATTTAATTAAAAATCATCTGCAAAGCAGATGGATTTTTCATATTTTTAACTTAGAATTTTATTAATATATAATTTTTAATTATATATTAAATTGGTTATTTTTAATGATGTGTTTTAACGTGTTTTTTAATAAAAATTTTAATGTAATGTGTATTACACAAAAATAAACTTAGGCTATAATTTAAGTAGTATGTACTATTTGGACCGTATGCCATAAACATAAACTTAAATTCATTTTTTACCCTTAGGTTTCACCGTTAGCATAATAATTTAAGAATTATTATACCGACCCTTTTATAGGTCATGAGTCAGTTTTATTAAAAATTTCACAATTTTTATGGGCAAGCAATTTACCCATTATGCAAAAGGTACGCTTTTAATGTTATTTAAATTTTCTTCTCAAGCTGCTTATAAAACTACTAATTCTTCAATTCCCTCACGGTACTCTACGCTATCGCTCAATATATCATATTTAGCCTTAGAGGAAGGTTCCCCTTTACTTATTCAAACAAGTCTTAACCCATTTTACTTATTAATTTTTATTTGTACCATACTATGGTTTTAATTTACATAGGTTTTTATATTTATAAAACTTTTATTTACTTAATATTATATATTAACTTTAAAAATTTTCCTAAAAATTTTTATAATATTTAATGTTTTTATATTACCCGATTATACCTAAACCCTCCCATATGTATTGGAAGGCTTCTCTATTTTCATTCTCACTAATCATAGAATCTCTTTTGATTTCTTTTCCTAAAGTTATTAAGATATTTCAATTTACTTTGTTTATTACTGAATTTCTCTTAGAGTTCATTGTATAAACTAGTTTTACACTGAGGTTTTTATACAAATTTAAATTTCTCTCTTTGATATATTGCAATGATTCCCTAATAGTTTCTTTCTATATTTTTCTTATTTAGAAAAATGAAGTAAAACAATATATTCTATATCGTTAAGACACTTTTAATTCTAATTCATTTAAATTTTTTTGATTTAATTTTGGTATTCGGATTATTATGACTCGAACATAAGAATTCCTCAACCCAAATGAGGCGCCTTTCCAACCTGGCTCTAATCCGTTTATTAATTTTAACAGAGAATATCCGATTTGAACGGATGTGACTAAATATAGCCAAATAAGACTCAAGCTTATCACCATAAACCGGACTCGGTCAATTCTCTTATTAAATTTTCTTTATCCAATTTAAGACTTTGTGTTATTGAAGACTAAGATGTATATTCATTTTAATAAAAAATAAACTTTAAATTATTTGATAAAACTTTATAAAAGGTAGGATAATGGCCAAGTCTTATCGTGTATGTCATATTCTAAATACAACTCCACTTTAGCGGTACCAAAAGCAATTATTTTCGCTATTCATAATACCAAAACGCTTCTTACAAACCGTATGTGATTTTCAATGCATACGGCTTCCCTTCACTCTATAACCAATACGCGTTTTGCCGGTCTTCATCCTAGGACCAAACCTTAGATTGATTTTACTATTATAAAAACCGACATTTCTATGAATTGGTTACTGTATTTAATGTTTAGTTATCGCTGATTCACTTTTTCGTTATATACCGTTTATTCTTGAATATCCCTCACTAGCACTTACAAGCTTTGAACAATCCCATATTTTATTGAGTTTTTGGCTATTTTAATTTTTCTATTAATATTTACGCTTATAATATTACTACTTGATCATCCGATAGAATTTAAATGACCCTACTCATAAATTAGTTGATTTTTATTGATCACTAACTTGCGTTTGATTTTGCTACTATACTAATTTTATTCGAGTTACCAGCATGCTACATTATCCTCCACTTTAGAATAAGCTCATTATAGTCTATTTCTAAAGGGCCGGTCATTATAGAAAGGTCCTCACTTACAAGATATAAACTTTTTCTTGATTGGCCCAAAATATTCAAAACGGCATTTTATAACTTTATATTAAATTTTTAATTTCGTTATTTTAAAATTATTTATTAAATTTTTAAATCTAATTTTTATTTAAACAATAAAATTTTTAATTATTATATAAATAAATATAAAATTTAAATAATAAAAATTTTATATTCTATATTAATAACCGTTAAAAAGCAATATATTAACCTTAAAATATTATAAATTTATTATTTATTCAATTTGCGTAAAAAGTTAAATATTTATTTTAAATTATTATAATTAAAAATATCATTAATGGTTCTTTCAAGATTCGAACTTGAATAGTATTCTTATCAAAAATATACTTTACCGTTAAGTTAAAGAACCCATATTAATAATTTTTTATTAAAGGAAGTTTAAAATATAACTTTTCATCTAATAATCTAAAATAAAAAAAAATTTTTTTTATGTAATAATTCTAAAAACAAAATTTTTTTATCTTTTAATTTAAACAAGGGAGTTAACTATTAAGTAGGGTTGCCAATCACCTTTTTATATATATGGTTTTTATTTAATAAGGCACCTTTCAACGTATACAGCCCTCCACTAAATTCATCTCAAAATTATGCTTATCCCCTCATCACCTATTGAAAAATCCTGGTTGCAATTTTATTTTCAAATTCATTATAATATTTACTCCAAGATTACCACACGGGCATATTTTTTATAGTTTAGTTATATCAATTTAAAGGTTATATTAGTTTAAGAGTTATTCTTGATATTATATACAATATTCATATATTTAATAATCTTATTTAATTTTACGTATTTTTGTAGAGTATACGACCAATTTATATTATAATCTTAGATTAATTCATGATAAAAACTAGTATGGGCTTTAAATATTATATTGAATTCCCACTCTATATGTTTTAAATTATTAACTTATTATCAGTATGATGTTTTCCTTTTTAATTTAGTTTCAATGTTGTTTCAACAATTCAAAGAGTTTGTTTAGTCCTTACTGATAATTGAGTTAATGAACTATTATTTTGTCCCCCCCTCCCCCTCGTTATAGACAATAACCATACGCATTTAAATAAGCTTTAAATATATTATTTTCATAATTTAAGTCAGTTAGTTTACCGTCCCGCTTTCATGGGACGGATTATTAAAAAATCGTAGTTTATGAAATTTATTACTTGTCCCTATTGAGACATAGAATATTCAAAGTGGTGCATAATTAAAATATAAAAATTCATCACCGTAGGCGAAATTTTATAATTTATAAATAACAAAAATTTAGACTTTAATATACATTATTAATTTATATTAATTTTCTGCGGATCACTTGTGACGTATTGTGAGCTAAGGTTAAATTTTTTCTTGTATTTTCCAACAAAAATACAAGAGCACTCAGGTTTGAACTGAGAAACAAAAGGTTGAAGCTTTTTATTTTTCCTATTAAATTATACTCTTAAAATTTAATCTATTTACAGAAAAGAGATGATTCGAACATCCATGTGTTTCCACAATATTTAGCAAATATTTTACCCTACCTATGGCTACTTTTCTTTTAGCTTAAAAAAATATAACATTGCTTATAAAAGGTAATATTTTAAGTTTATTTTAAAGCAAAATTAATTTAGATTCATACTTAAATTTTATAAAAATTATATACCTTTATTAAAAATTTTAAGCTATATAAATTTTAAACTATTTAATTCTATAATATAAATATTTATAAAATTATTAATTTTTTTTACGAAATATAAAAATACAGCTTTATTTTAAAATATAGAAATTTAAAAATTTATAATTAAAAATACTTTTATTATAATTTTATAAAATAAATATTAAGCAAATTATAATTAAGTACAATATTTCGAGTCAGACCGGACACGATCCGGCATCTCCATCCTCGACAAGGATAGCCTTTACCTATTAAGTTACTGACCCCCCCCCCCCCTCTAACGTTCCGTACAAAGCGCGGGTGCGACACTAAAATAAATTATGCAAAATAAATATTTATAATAAAATTTTAATTAGCCTTCGAAACTATCTAAAAATTTTTAAGGTTTAATAGTATATTTTTAGTTAAAATTTAAATTGATTAAGTTAAGTTATTTATATTAAACTTTAATGTGGCTAGCTGAAGTCGAATCAGCACATCGCAGGTGGAAGCTGAGCAGTCTACCATTAACCTATAGCCACTTTGATAGCTTAAACTAAGCTATGTAATATATTATAGAGTTCTAGGGGACTCGAACCCCTAATCGTAAGATTAAAAGTCATATGCTCTAACCATATTGAGCTAAGAACTCCCTTTTTTCCCCTCCCTTATTTAAGATACTATAATTTATCCTTTAAATTATTTTTAAATTATAAAGGTTATTTTAAAGTTGAACTAAATATGGAGAAAATAATAATAATTCATCTTAATAATATTAATTTTTATATAACCTCCTTATAATCTATATTTTTATAAATAAATTTTTTATTATATATTATTAAAAGTTGTATTTAATTTTTGTAACAAGCCATTATTAATCATGTATTAGTATTATAAATTATGAAATTTGAATTTTTTTTTTATAATTAATCTCTATAAATTACTTACCTCTGCTCGCTAAAAATTTTTTAATAAAAAATATATTTTATTACTTGTTGTATAACCAATTAAATAATATTAACTTTTATTCTTATTTTTAATATTTATTTCATATCAATTTACATAAATTTTATTTTATACTATTTTTAACAAAAAATAATTTATAATATCATATTCTAATTTTGGGTTTTAAATACATAAATCTAAAAATTATTTTTACAAGACGGTTCCCTAAGGGAACCTTTATTATTCAATACACCCTCCTGTTTTGTATCTAAGACTAACCTGTTCAACTAAAATTTTTTACCATCTTTTGAAACTTTAAAGAATTTTTATTTTTAGAACAAAATAAAAAATAAAAATTATTAAAAAAAATTATTTAATTTTTTTATAAATGAACATCAAACTTGAATTTTAATTATTTTATTAACAAATTTAAAGTTAACTTACCTAAGCCAGGCCTACGGCCAGACAAATAATTAAATTATACTTTATTTACCAAATAGATACACAACCGTAAAAATCTGCCTAATAAGACTCTTTAAAATTTTCTAAACTCGTCGCTGTTATTTCAACATTATTATCTTTATCACGCTTTTCAATATTATTATTTACATTATATTTTTCAACTGTTTTTTTGAGAGATAGATAGGGGGGAGTATTTGTATTAAGTTATCTTATTTATAAAAAATAAATATCCTCTATCTTTGTACATAATTTTTATTTTGTTTAATTTTTTTATAGCAATAATTTTTTGTGAAACCTGTTTGAATCGTTCGAAATTTAATTTTTTAGAATTACAACACACCCTTATGAGATGAAAAATCATCTTATATTTTTATATTCTTATTATTAGTTTTACCTAATATTTAAGTATATTTATTTAACCATCAGAGTAGTTAAATATATCTTATATATATTAATATTTTACTCTTCTTTCATTTATTTATAAATTTACTAATATGGACAATAAAAAAACTAAACTTAATTTGAACGTTTCGGGTGGTACTGAGAACAAAAATTTGATTGGTGCTGATGATAATAACAATGCTAATGATCTGAATGATTCTAATGGTGCTTCTTTGGTTGATAAAAATGATTATTTGCTTAATAATTCTAATGGGGATACTACCATTAATAATTTACATAACGATTCAGATGGTAATTCAGTTGATAATTCAAAAGATGATTTTATAGTTAATGATTTGGATAATAAATTGGTGATTGATTCTATCGAGGATGTTGAAATTAAGTCTATAGATTTTAATCAGGATATTCTAAATAAAAATGTTATTGAAAATGATATTAAGAAAAATATTTTAGATATTACGGAAAAGTCATCTCTTAATAGAAAAGTAAAACCTGGAAGAATAAAACGTAATATTATTCCATCTTCTATAATCGCAATTTTTAAATTTGATAATACTACTATTTATAATACTTTGTGTAAAATGAGAAATGATAAGGATTTTATTAATTATAAATTTAGTGATTCTATATTTAATATTAAACTATTAGCTTGTTCTTTTTTCTTTAAAGATAGAATTAATTTTATTGATTTAATTCCAATGTATATCAGACGTGAATTTGACTTTAATTCAGAAATTAGATATATTATTTGTGTAAAACAATTAAAAGATAAAAAGTATCGTTTTGTAGGTAATCCTATTAACACTAGGATTGTAATATTTGAATTTGATATAGATTATATTTTTAGTGAAGAGGATAAAAATGGATGAACCATTTTTGAAAATTTAGAACATACAGCTTTCATTTTCTTTGATTTATCTTGAAATGATGTAATTAATAGATTTATTAAAAATAAATTTAAAAATATTAGTATTAATATAACTGCTGGAACTAATACTAAAAGACATGTTATATCACCTTTACAATTTAAACTTTCTATGTTTTTAGCTGCTTTAAATATTAATAAACAACATATTAGTGTAAGTTTTAATTATATGGATAAATCATATGTTAATGCTAATCCTAATAAAAATATAGATAACTCAATAAAAACAACTTCTTCATTTAATAAAAAGTCTTATCATACATTAACAACACAATATAATTATAAATTTGATTACAATTTTTTTGATAGAATAAATAAAAAAGAATATCATACTTCTTCAAAATTATATAAATCTATAAATTTAAATGAAAATTTAGATATTATACCAAAACATATTTCTATTTATCTTTCAGTTGTTAAAGAAATGTTAGATAATGTTAATATTAATGATAATATTAAGTTAAAAATTTTACAAGAAAAATTAGAGAATTCCTGATTAAATATATTAAGAGATAAGATGGATTCAATTAATATATTAAGAAAAGATAATAAAATATTTTCAAATATTTTCAATAGACTTAAAAGATATAAAGAAAAAGGTGGATATTTAAAAAGGAGATATCCCAACCTCTATGAGAGGATGGTTGATATAACATTTATATATTTAACATTTAGTATGATACTTACGTTACATAAAACTAATAGTTTTACAAATTTATCTGAAATGATAGGAAAACAAATTTTATGATATTTATATATAAATCGAGGAGATGATTTCAATAGGGTCAACTATTCAGAATTTTTAATTTCAAATAATATGAATAAAGAAAAAATTATTAAATTAGGTGAATTCTTTATAAGATATCTACTCACATCAGAGGAATATGATAATATATTTATTGAATATTTTAATGAAGATGAAAAAATTCATTTTATCAAGATTAATGAAAATTTTACTCAAAATATTGTAGATAATATAATTATTCATCCTCATAATTTACCGATGATATCTCCTCCAGGAAAATGAGGTGAAGATAAATATGGTGGATACTTAGTAAATACTTTAAAAAAAGAAGAAATTATAACAGGTTCAACTTTTCATAAACATCAAACTGAAGATAAAGATATGCTTTATAATTGTATTAATTATTTAAATAATATTAAATTCAGAATTAATAAAAATTTATTAAATTATTTAAATAATGAAGGAAAATTTTTATTAGAGGATATAAAATCTAAAGATCCAAATAATTTTATTAATGTAATAACATCTATGGAGATAGCTAATGTTTATTTAAATATACCTTTTTATTTATTACATAAAGCTGATTGAAGAGGACGTTTATATGTTCAATCTTCATATTTAAATTATCAAGCTAATGATTTATCTTCAGCTTTATTAGAATTTGATATAGGGGAAAAATTAAATGAAAAAGGATTAGAATATTTTAAAATATATGGGGCAAATTGTTATGGATTAGATAAAAAAAGTTTTGAAGAACGTTTGGATTGAATAGATCAAAATATTGAAAATATAATGAATATGGATAAAAATTTTATATTAAAAGCTGAATCACCATTCTTATTTTCATCTTTTTGTTTAAATTTTAAAAATTTTATAAAAGATTCAAACTATATTATAAGAATACCTATCTTTTTGGATGCTACATGCTCTGGAATTCAACATTTTGCTGGATTATTATTAGATCATAAGATAGGTGAACAAGTAAATTTAACTAATAGTAAAGAACGTAATGATATATATTTAAAATTAGTACCTACTTTAAATTTGGCAATAAATTCTTATGGTATTGAAAATCCTTATGATTATGCTAATTTAGCTTTAGTAAAATTAACTAGAAAAGAACTTAAATCATTAATAATGACTAAAACTTATAATGTTACAACTTATGGAATGAAAGAACAACTTAGTGATAAATTTGAAACTGAAACTATAAAAGTTTTAAAAATTAATGATAAAGGAAAGGAATATGTTAGTGAAAAAACATTATATTTTGTTCCAACTATAAATAATGACTTTATAAAAATGGATAGTAAGGAATTAATGAAAATAGCAGCAATTGTTAACGAAAATATATTTACAGAATATCCTTCTTTAAATGAGATATATATTTATTTAAAATCTGTAGCAAATATATTATCTAAATTAAATTTACCTATAACTTGAAAAACACCATCAGGATTAAAATTAACTCAACATTATCTAGAATCATATACAAGAAATATATCTATAAATTTTTTAAATGTAAAACGAACAAGAGTTATAAGAAAATGGAATGAAAATTCATTAAATAATATGGAACAAAGAAATTCTATAATTCCTAATATTATTCATTCTTTTGATGCTTCACATCTTATGAATATTATTAATCATTATATTAATAGTGATAAAAATATTTTGGGAATTCATGATTGTTTTGGTACCCACCCTAATAATATGTTAGATTTAGGATGTACGGTTAGAAAAGAATTTATATTATTATATATAGACAATACTTTTTTAAAGGAATTTCATAAAAAATTTATAAAAGATATAGAATCTACTATAAAAATATATAAAGAAAAAAGATTAAAATATATTAAAATAGAAAAAACTAGAAAAGATGAAAAAATATATTTACCTAAATTACCTAAAATGGGTAAGCTAGAATTAGAGAAAATTAAAGAGTCAAAATATATAATATGTTAATAATGATAAAATTTTATACTAAAATGATAAATAAAGATTTATGCACTAATTGAGTACACATTTTTATGTGTACTCAATTTTTAGATTTTTGAGTTGTACACATTTTTATGTGTTATCCATTTTTATATGTACACATTATAATGTGTACTAAGTTTTTAATAAAACTTAATGATTTCTGCAATATTCTACAATCCATATTTATTAATAAATTATGTAAAAATAAATTATGAATTGAGACAAAATTTGATACTAAATTTAAGATGATATTTTTAATCAAAATATCATTAAATTTATATTCAAACATTTTTATATTATCCTTTACATTAAAATTCTCATTGCCTAGATTAAGTAAAATTTCTAAAAAATATATATTTTATGAATAAAGATAAACTAAAAAATAAATCATACCGTAACACTCATCTTCAAGATCAAATTAAATATACAAAATTATCGTATATTCATCTAATCAAACTTTTAATTCATCAAAATTATAATAAAATGATCATAAATAAAAATCTTACATATAAAGAAATAATAGATTTAATTAATGAATATTATATTATTAATAATATTAAAACACCAAAAATATCTATTCAAAGTATTTCAAATATTAAAAATCGTAAGTTAATATTTAAACCTATAGAACGTAATAAATATACAGAAAATTTTGTATTATTTATTAAAGATAAACATAAGGAATTTAATATTGATTTATATTTTTCTATAATACAAGATAAAAATAAAGAAATAATATTACCACAAAACATTGAATCAACACAAACTAAAAATGTAATAAATAATCTTTATATATATTTATTAATATTAGGAATAATAGGAGTTATTATATTATATTATAATGAAATAACAAAAGAATGTTTAATTTATAATAATATTAAAGATATAGATCCAACAATAATAGAAGAATATCCTGACGACTATGTAGATATTTCAACAGAATCTACATCGAAAAATTGATTAAAATCAAATAAAAAAACTATATCAAATGTAATAATAGGGATAATAATTGGGATTACTATTGGATTATTTATAAAATATATTGTTACTAATAATACTATAAATGAAAATGTATTAATAACAAATGAACCCTGATCTTTAACACCAGGAAGTTTAAATTCTAGACGTGGACTTTTTATATCATTAGCAAGAGATCAAAACACAAATATTGATTAATTAATATATTGTTTGATATTTATTTTAATGATCTAATTTAAGTAAGAGAGGTACGTACTCTCTTACTGTTTGCCATCTTTAAAAGGAGATGGGAGTGTGCATAGCACTTTAAATAGCCAAATTGCAGGGACGGGATGAACTAAGATGATACTAACCTAGTAACTGAAAAGTGTTATTAGTAAACAGACGTAATGAATCTGTTAGACGCAAAATTAAAATTTTTGCTATCTGGAGGTAATAATGCATTCTTAGAACAGGAAACTATATCCTTATCGTGCAACTAACGTCATATAGGAATAAAGTCCTATATGGTAAAAGCACAACGACTAGATGGTTATTATTATTCAAACCAGAGAAGGTTAAATCAGAACAACTGAGAATAATTAAGGTATAGTCTGACGAAACGGAAACGCTCAGATCATGAGTGACGTTTGTAATTTATTAAACTCAAGTTGAAATAAATGATATAAAACCTAAATACAGCTAATAAACATAGTTGAATAGTTTTATAGAAACCTACATTTGAAACGATGTGAGGTAAAGCCGTTTCGTTTTTAATTAGATATAGTATATTATATTATTAAAATAAATATCCAAATTTTCTTACCCAAAAATCATTAGATTTAAGATCAATTTAAATAAAAATAAAAGTAATATTCGATTTATTATCGTTTATTAAATAAATAACCAAATAATTTTAATTAGTAATTTTAAAGACATATATCTTTAATAAATCGTGCTTAGTTTAATGGTAGAATATCTCGTCATCATTTAACGATGATACTAATTTTATATAATTAAATATAAACAATAATATATTTAGTATATTATATAACGTTGGTCACATAAATTGGTTAAGATGTAAAGTTCGATTCTTTACAGCACAATTATTTAATATAATTTATATTAAATAAATTTTTTTCTTTAATCACAATATACATCAAGTTAAACTTGAAAAAGTCTTTATTTTTTTTTTAAAAAGAATATTCATAATATTGAATGAGTAGCTAAAGCAAGTTAATAAAATAATTTATTATGTATAAATTCCTTATTAATAGTTATAAATATAACACAGAGTTCTCTATAAGTTCCATTTTTTCAAAAGATAGAAATGGTAAAAAAATTTATTGAACACAACAAAATCGATACTTTTCCATTAATTCAGCAAATAAAAAATACAATATATCACTAATTATAATTGATAAATTAAATTTAACAAAAAATAATAAACAATGATATAAAGTAATAGGTTATCCATCATTTTATGGATTACAACAAATTAAAGCTTATTCAACTAAACTTCATGAATCAAATGAAATTAAACATGATAAAAAAAGAATACTAGAAATAATAAAAAGTATTCAAGATACACCTAATTTTAAAACAGCATTTACACACAAATCCGTACGTAATAGTAATATAGATAATAAATCATATGAAAGATTAGAATATTTAGGTGATAGTTTAATAGAATATTACGTTAACAAATTCATATATACATCATTTCCAAATTATAATGAGGGAGATTTAACAAAATTAAAATGTTTAATTGTAGAAGGAAAAAATCTTGCTAAAGTAAGTAAAGAAATTGAATTAGATATGTATTTAAAAATAGATAAAAAACTAGAAAAAAGTATAAAAATATTAGCAGACATCTATGAATCTTTTGTAGCAGCCTTATATTTTGAAAAAGGTGAAGAAATATTACATGAATTTTTATCCTTAACAATATTAAATAGACTGGAAACAAAATATTTATTAAAAGATTATAAATTAAATAAAAATCCTTCGATTATAAATCAAGAAATTATATCTTCAAATTCATTAAGAGAAATAACCTTTAAATTTCCTAAGGATGATATTAATCAAAATAAATTATTAGTATCTTCGGAAGAGCAAAGAGATTTATTAAAAAATATCTATAATATATTAGATAAAATATCTAAAACAAATTCTAGTTTTAATAATAATATGATAAACCAAGTATCTAGTTTAATAAATAAGAGTCAAGAAATACTAAATAAATTTAAATCATATGAAGAAAATCAAAATAAGATTTATAATTCAAATTTTGATTTTTTAAATAAAATAGTAAACCAACTATTCACCCATCGGGAAGTGATGACTCAAATACTAAATAAGTTAAAATCATATGAAGAAAATCAAAATGTTAAATATACTCAATTCAGAATTGATTTTATACAAATTGAAGAAAATATAAATAAACAATCTATAAATAGCAATAATATAAAAGAATTAATTAATATTATGAAAGCATTAAATAATAACGTTAAATCTGATATAAAAAAATTAAATTCAAGATTAACTGTAATAATATTTATTTTTGTTGTAGCGTTTGTCTTAATAATTAGTATATATTTATTCTAGTTATTCAACCTTATTTTCATCGGCGAAGCCGAAAATAATTATTCAACCAATTGTTGTTGTTCCAAAATTAAAAATAAATAATAACCAAACGACTTACGTCGTTTTGTTTTGAACCCACATCGTTCATGTGTATCTACATGAAGGATGTGGGTTTTTTTTTAAATAACCTTTAAATATTATAAGATCGATATAATATATATCTAGTGTATTATATTTAGTTTATAATAAATTATAAAATATTTCTTTTATAATTATTTTTTAAATTTAACTAGTATTGTATTTAATTAAAAAATAAAATGAAACACAATTATAAAAACTTTAATTTTCCTGTTTCTTCTCTGTATAAAAATAAAAATGAATTAGGAGCTTTCTACGGTAATACTCCTCTATTAGATTTTAAAAAACACTATAAGATCTTTTCAACTTTATCTCTACCCACTAATTCATATTTATTAGATGACTTTAGTGTTTCTAGCACTAAACTAATTGAATCTTTTTTTAATGAAATTAAAATTACCGGTGGAGATTGAAGTAGAATAAATGAACCTAGTGGTGTTGATTATACTTTTGAAGAATATTTTTCTCAAGATCTATATAATTATTTTTATATGGAATTTTTATGAAAATTAAAATTAGTATTAGAAAGTGCTGGAATAGAAGAAGGTGTAGATTTTGATGAAATTTATCTTGTATTTTATAAATCTGAACCTAAAATAAAAATAATAAAAGATTCACTTAGTGATTATGGTTTTAGTTATTATGGTAATATTGATGGTATATTATATTATGAAACAATTGAGGTTGAAAGTTTAAAAAATTTAAGAAATATATTTATAAATGCATATAAAAATAATGAATTTGATGATTTATATAATACAATAAATCATTTTTGTAAAGATGTTATTCATAATTTATTAGAGATTAAAGATAATATTGATGATAATAAAATTGATGATTTATTTATAAATCTAGTTATACCAAATAATAAAAATAAGAAATTTATAAATCATGAAGTTTCATCAAATTTTAAGGATAATTCTGATAAAAGATTTTAAGTGTACTTAATCGAAATAAATCACATTGTTCAGTTATGCTAATATATTTCTATTAATTTTGTGTTATACAATCTTCAGGTTTGTCTTAATTAAATGAAATTACTTTATAATCAATTTATGAAAATAACATAAATATATATAATCTTTTGATATTAAAATTATTAACATATTTAAAACATAAATTACTTTTATTATCTATTTAAATTATTCAACCAATAGTTGTTGTTTCTTTTTAAAATAAATCAGAACCAAATGACTAAGTCATTTTTTAACCCATTTGAATATATTACAAATGATGTGGTTTTTAATAATCTAATCACATTATATTCGATATAAAATTTATTTAGTGTATTATATTTAGTTTTATAATATTTTTTATAAAATATTTATTTTTTAATATTTATAAAATATTTTAACTAGCTGAAGCTGGACTCAGTCAGGCCTACGGCCTGACATCGTCTAGTATTGTATTTACATATATTATTTTATAGATTTAAACATTAATATTCTTTTTTTTTTTAAATTAATTATACTTTACCTTTATCATCGGCGAAGCCGAAGCGATGCTTTTCTTTTTAATTCTATATATTTTCCTGTATCTACCTTAGTTAAAAAAATTAATTATAAAATATAATATTGTTGTTGTTGTAAATTCTTATTAATAAAAAAAAAACCCGCCTCACGTTATAATCATGACATGAGACGGGTCAAAAACTTAACTGAATAAGTTTATTATTTTAGGAACATCAACAAAAGGATGAATACGATGATAATTTATTATTTTAAATTTACAGAGAATTATTTGAAAGGCAATTATCTGTTAAAAGCAATGTTAAACCTCAAGAATAGCAGTAAAAGAACCATTTAAGTAATTTTTAATATCTCAATTACCTTAGGTGTTTTTTAGATTACAAGTTTTATAATCGTGTAGTTTATTTATATTTTTGTTTTAATTTTAATAGTCTATACTATTTCTATTATCATTGGTTGATTTAAATTAAAACCTTTATATTAATGTAATTTATTAATATTTTCTAATACTTCATGATGATTTAAATTGGTATTATAATTAGAGTTAGGAATTTTGATTAAATATTTTTCAATTTTATTTAAATTTTGGTCTTTTACCTTCTGAATATACATCTGAAAGTATATTACTTGAGTTAATTCTTTGTAAAACTTGTGTATTTCTTGAAGGGGAATTACTTTCATTATTACTAAGATTTAAATAAATTTTTTCAAGATCAGGTGTTGTATCTCTTTCTTTTTCACTTTCTAAAGATCTTTTTGATTTATTTTTTTCAAAAAGATCTTTATCATAATCAATAGATTTATCCGAGTCAGATGAAGAATCACTGATAGAACCATCTGAATTACTTTTATCATCAATAGTAGGATCTTCTAAAGGAAGTTCAAAAGTACCTAGATTAGTAATAGGACTAGCTTTTTTTATTATTTTTTTTGGACGTTCGTTATCATCAATAGTTGGATCTTCTAAAGGAAGTTCAAAAGTACCTATATTAGTAATAGGACTAGCTATTTTTCTTCTTCTTTTTTTTGGAGCGTTATCATCTTCTGAAGATGTATTATTTTCCGAGTTAGACTGATTATCAGTAATATTTTGAAAAGATAAATCATAATTATCAGTATTTGATTTATTTTCATTCTCGGTATTTATATTTGAAGAATTTGTATTGTTTATTTTATTTATCATATCAGGGATATTTCTGGAAGAAGATCCACCTTCATTAAATTTATCAAGAGTCCCTACGTTTTCGTCGTTGGATAAGATAAATTTAGGTTTTTTATAATGATCCATTGCATAATCACCATAAGTATTAAACGAAGATATAATTCCACCTAATTTTTGAACATTTATACTCTGATTATATAAATATTCCTCATTTAAAATATCTATTTTTTTAGATATAAAACTTAAAAAGCAAGAATTAAATTTACTTATTATACTAACATCCACCGTAGGGTCAGTACATTTAGGGTTAGAAAAAAGAGTAGAAATATAATCTTTATTGATTTTTTTAAAACTATCCTTATGTTTATCTATAAAATTTTTAACTTTTATTTCTTTTTCATTTAATTTTTTTTTATTTTCAAATTCTATTTTTTCAAATGGTAAACCTGCAAAAAAACTAAGTTTAGCCTTTACTCTAGTTTGTAATTTCAAAATATAAACCCGATCATCCTTACTCATAGTTAAACTTGGCAACATACTTAAAGTAAAAAATTTTAAATCAATTGATTTAAAATTTTTAATATAAGAATAAACCACTTTAAATATAGTACCAATAAATGGAATTTTGATTCAAATAAATAATTCAAGAAATGTAAAACAAACGTTTGATAAAACAGGTAGTAAATAAATTAAGAATTCTATGATTAAAGATTTAATAAATTCATAAATATATATTAAATTTGGTTTAATGAAATCTATAATAAAATTTTTGATTATTTTTATAATTAATTTCTTTAATAATTCTTTTATATAAATAATAAATTTTATTATTAATTTAATAGTTTTATTTAATATAAATTCAATTATATTTAGTTGAGAATTATTTATATAATAATTCATTTCTTCTCTTACATTATTTATAAAAATTGGATTATCTAGCATTATAAAATTATTTACTAGATTATTACCTTTAATCACATTATTAATATTGTAAATATTTAATTTTCAATCAATAAGATTTAACTTTTCTTTAATAGAAAAATTCTTATTATATAATACTTCAAAAGCGTTAAATTTTAAAGAAATTATATTATTATTATATCTAATATATGTTGTATATGTTCTTTTATTAGATTTATTAATATCTCTAACTACATAGAATTTATTATTAAATAATCGATCTTTATTAAGATAAGTTTGTCTAATAGTTGATTCATTAACACCATAGAATCTTCCAGCTTCTCTAACAAAAGTTTTCTTTACTTTACGATTTTTATCTAAAATAAAAACAGATTGAGGTTTATTAATGTCAGTAATAGTAGTATCCAATGAAACAGCTCCAATAGTAGAATCAGCAGAAATAGCAGGAGAAACCTCACTAACAAAATAATATTTATCTTTATATAATTTATCTTTATTTAAATAACTTCGTTTTAAAGTTTTATCATTAATACAATTAATAACTAATTCTTCAGGATTATTCCCATTTTCACCTAAATAATAAAGACATTTTTTATTATTTTCTTTTAATTTTAAAGAAGTAAACCCTAAAGCATAAACTTTATTTATACCGTCAGAATCTTTAAAAGTCTCTAGATCAAAACTACCTATTAATGGATTACTACTACCTTTAAACATAAATTTCTTCTTTCTAAATATAGAAAATTCTATATCAGTGATTGATTTTATTATTTTATTATACTCAATAAAAGTTGTTAATTTACCAATTTTTCTAGAGAAAAAATTAACGTTTAATTGTCTGTCCAAGACATCATCAAGTAAAATATTACCCTCAAGATCACACACAAATTTTAAAGTTGTAAGTTCACTAATAGGAACTATAATTCTTAAAATTTTTTTATTAATATAATCATCTAAGTAAAATCTTGTATTTATATTTAAATTATCAAATTTTTTATTCTTAGATTTAAGAATTTCAAGAAAGTTTATATTATCAATAAATAAAGAATCAATTATACCATTTTTTATATTACTTATAATTCGTTTTCCATAAAACATTTCATTAATAGTTAAAGGTAATAATTCCGATCTAAATTGTTTTCTTACTTTACTAATATTTAAAATATTTTTATCTAATTTCAAAGTATTAATATTTTTTAGTTTTAAATTAGGATAACTATCATTTATAATATATAATACTTGAAGATGATGTATATCTTTTATATGATATTTATCTAAATAATTAATAATTATATTACACATATCACACCATATTTTAAAAACTTTTTTTTTATTAACATGTAAATCATTAGTTAATAATAATCCATGTTGATGACCTACCATACTAAACTTTTCAATATTATTATTTTGAACAAAAAATAATTTAAATAAAATACTATATTGAGTATTTACAGTAAAATTTTCAATAAACTTGTTATAAAACGTAATAAAACTTAAAGAATTTATATCATCAGGTTGAATTAATCAATATTCTAATTTCATTATATCTATAAAAAAATCTTGGATATTTTCTTTTGTTCAAAGTTTTTTTTTTTGAGCAATGTCCTTGATATTTAATTTTTTTTCAAAATTAACTAGATACTCTTCATAAGTATCTTCAATAAACCACTCTTTTAAATAATCTTGATAAGATAACTCAACACCATAACGATCTAAATATAAAATTTTATATCTATCATAGGGATTTCTTGACATAGCAAATATATTATTTTTTTTTTTTTCCATAAAATCCTCTCTAGATAAAGGTTGAGGTGTTAAATGTGATATAACAATATTTTCATTATTATAATTAAAATGGTTATTTTTCCCCTCGGTAGAAAAAAGTCTAATAAATTTTTGTGAATATATATTTAAATTTTTAAAATTTAAATAAAGAAAGAATAATTGTAAGTCATTGAGCTCCGCTCAATGATTATATAAGAAATATTGAAACATATCTTCATTTTCAATAAAGAAATCTGTATGTTCAATAGATAAATCTTTAAGAATATTATGATCAGTGCTGCTGCTTTTATATGTAGACAATAAAAACTCTACATATTCTTGTTTTATGGAAGAATCAAGTATAAAATTATTAAACATAATCAAATATAATATTAATATTCAAACTAAGAATATAAAAAATTGATAAGCATAATTTCTATACTCCATTAAAAATTTATTAAAACATAATGTATTAATAACTATGAATTTAATAAAAATGCAGAAATCAAATAAACGCAGAGAGAATTGTAGTATCATAATAAATGATAATATGATAAAATTTGAATATAAAGTTAAAGGTAAAATATATAAAAATAAAATCATATAAAATTTATAGTAAAAAAATTGTGTTGCAGAAATTACAATAAATAATCAATATACAGTATTTCCTGTTTTTAAGCATGTAATATCTAAACTTTTTAAAGCTAAAAAGATTGCGTGTACTATATTACCAATTATTCTGTTATAAGACATATCCATATCATGTCTAGATGTTACAGCGTTTAATAAAGTTAGAGAAAAGAAATTTATAAGCATCGAAATCTTTAGGAATTGCACCTAATTAAAATTACTATTAAAAAGTAATATATAAAACTAATAGATTCCTACAATAAAATTAAAAATATAACTAATAGATCTCTAAAAATACAAAGTTGTGTAATACTATTTGAATATTTAGTTATTTGTTAAAAAAAATAACTAAATATTCAAATTCCTAAAGATTTCGATGTTCTTAAAAGTGGAAATTTCGTTTTTCTAATTTAATATTGGATCTAAATTATTTATTTTCGGATCGTATATGATTTTATTTTACTTAGAATCAATAACTTTGATATTTAGATAACTTGAAGGTATTTTTATAATAATGTTTATTTATGGACATACATATTTTAGAGGTTTATAGATTCATCTTGTGATAATTGTAACAATACCTTAAAACTAAACCATTTGAGATTTGAAGTGAAACAAAATAAACTTTGAATTATAGGAAAGATATAGAGGCGGGGTCTATAAAATTATATTATATGGTACTAACATAAATAAAAAATAAAGATTAATACTTTTATTTTATTCTACTTCATCATTAGTTTTGTTTTTAATTATTTTAAATTATATACAGCAGCTCATTAAATGAGCTGAAAAATGTTAATTGTATGGGGATCTCGGCTTTCCGGTTTATTTGAGTCTGGTAGAATGTTTGAAGTAAATATGTATTATATATAAAGATTTATTTTAGAACTGAATCTAATTAAGTAGTATGTTTAAGTACTTACATTATGATATATTCGCAAAAAAACAAAGTCATCTGCAATCGGTTAGGAGTCCGAAATCGTGTATGTTTTTGTAGTTAGAATATAAAGTAGTGGGGGACTAGATAATATAAAATTATAATAGCTTGTAAAATATATTTTAACATACATAGTATTTGAATATACGAAAATATACAATATGATGCAGCAATATATGCATGTGATAAGTAAAACTTAGACTAAATTATGATATAATCTTTTTATATTAATACTTATGAGGGTATCTCTACTACAGTAAGGCCAGGGGTTAGATTCCCCGAAAATTTAATAATAATTTAAAAATATGTCAAAAAACAAAAATAATGTTAATTATATCTTAATTAGGAGATCCGGTGGTTACTTAGGTTCATATGATACTTTGGTTTTTTATAACACTAGTTCATCGCTTAGTGAAAATAATTTTATTAGACTTTTTTCTACCTCACTTTCATCGATCGAAGATCGATGAAATATTGATAAATTTAATTCTGATAATCAAATTTGGTTATTACTTCCAAGTATTCACACTGATAATACTTTTCTTGATAAAAAAGATAAAGTTGAAAATACTTTTTCTACACTACTTTATAAACTTTTAGTTGATATAAGTAAAAATAAACATAATTATTATAGATTAGAATTTTATTTATTTTTACATACTTCGCTTCGTGATGATAAAAATATTATAACTAATTTTAATAATTCTACAGAAAGGTTTAAAGCTGTAAATACAAATAATCCAGTTGATTTATCTATCGCAGATGGAATATTGAAATCTTCATTTAAATTACAAGGTTATTTTAAGGTTACTCAAAAGTCTATTAATTTTAAAGTATTTGGAACAAATGATTATAATTCATATGTTAAATTTATTTTTACGGAACTTGGTAGATTTGTTATTAATACACAAAGCGAAGCTTGTGAATTAGATGAATTTTGTGATTTTCATAAAAATACTTTAGTATGTATAAATAAAGTTGATTCTTTAATATCATCTAAAGTTTCAAATAATTTAAATAAAATTAATTCAAAAAGGTTTTATTCACAATTAGCTAATAAAAAAAAATTAATACTTTTAAAAAAGACTCCTCAGTTTTTGACCAATTAAAAGTATTTCTTTTAAATAAACCTATTAATGAAAATACACAATTAGAAATTGAAGAGTCATTATTAAATTATTTATATGTTGGTTTAAATGATCATAAATTAGATAATAAAAGATTTACTATTGATTATTCTATGTTAGATAAAGATTTAACTAATTTATTTATTAAAGCTAAGAATGAATTACATAATTTATTGGATAATTTCGTTAATGATTATGAATTTGATAATAGTGATAAAGGTTTAGCTAGAGATAATTTAATTAATATTTTAAAAACTATTAATAAAGAATATATAATTAATATTCTTTTAGGTCGTGTATTAGTTATTATTAGTAAAAATTTTAAATATGATGATTCTGAAACCTTAGAAGTTAATGTAGCTGTTGATATTGGTAAAGATTTAATTAATAATTATTATTATATATTATATCTTTTAGAAAAAAATAAATTAAAATTAAATAAATTAAATATAAAGGGTTATAATCTATCAATTTGAAAAAAAGATAATAAAGATATAGTAAATAAATTTGAAAAAAATGATGACAATACATTAATATTTTACTTAGGTAGTATTTTAATAGAATGATCTATTGAAATTAGACTTTTAAAGATTAAAACTTTAAAAACGTTGAAAAAACAGCATAACATATTAATACCTCATGAAAATATATCAAAACTAATTAAGAATAATCTTTATAATTTACCTAAAAGAATACCTATGTTAGTTAAACCAAAACTATATAATAAATTAGAAGATAATGAAATTTTAGGTGGTTATTTACTTAACGGGGAAAAATATATAAATACTCTAATTATACCTAATAGTTTTTATAAAGAACAATCTTTAATAATGGGTGATAATATTATTTATAAATTAGTTAATAATATTAATTCAGTTTCATATAAAATAAATAAAGATGTTTTAAATTTTATTTTAAATAATAGAAAAATTTTTGATGAATTAATAAATATAGAAGAGGAACATTTTTTATCTAAAGAAAAAAGATTAAGTAGTAAAAACCGAGCAATTTTAGATAGTTTTAATAGTAAAAAAGAATTACAAGCAAATATTTTAGGATTAGCTGAATTATTTAGTAATGTTCATGAGTTTTATTTACCTGTTAGATTGGATTCTAGAGGAAGATTATATTGTATTTCAGAATATTTAAATTATCAATCAACCGAGTTAGCAAAATCTTTATTATTATTTAGTAAAGGTGAAAAATTATATAAAAATGATCATATTTCTATAAATTATTTTAAAATTTATGGAGCTAATTGTTTTGGTAATGGTTTAGAAAAAAAATCTTTTGATGATAGAATTAAATGGATTGATTCTCAACAGAAAAATATATTAAATTATGAGGATTGTAAATTATTAAAAAAAGCAGAAAATAAATTTTTATTTTTATCATTTTGTATTGAATACGTTAAATGGTTAAATTGTTTAAATAATCATGAAAGTACATATTTTGAAACTTATCTACCTATTCAAATGGATGCAACTTGTAATGGTTATCAGCATTTATCTCTATTAGTTTATGACAATGAGTTAGCCAAAGAATTAAATTTAATTAAATCAAATTCATCTGATAAACCTAAAGATTTTTATGGTTTTATAGCGATTAGTTTATTGGAATATTTTAAAAATATATTAAAAAAAGATGATGAAGAAAAAGATAAAGAAAAAAAGTTATCTATTGAAAAAAGAGAATCTTATGTAAGATTAAGTAGTTTAAATTTACAAAGAAAAATAATCAAAAAAACTATTATGACTAAACCTTATAATGTATCACATTACCAAAGTGTTAAATATTTAAAAGAATTATTTTCTGAATCAGATGAAAAAGAATGATTAGTTATAGAAGATGAAAATATAACGTTAAATATAAAAGATTTTAATATATTAGCGTCTTCAATAGATAATATATTAACAAAAAATTTTTTAAAATTGAATCGTTTAATTTTTTACTTAAAAAATATAGCTGAAATTATGACTAAATTGGATTTACCAATACCTTGAAAATTACCTTCTGGTATTGTAGTTAAACAAAGTTATTTAGATACTGATAAAGTTCAATTAAAACCTTTTTCATATTCTAGTCATAAAATTAATTTAAGAATTAAAAATAAAAAATTAAATAAAACTAAACAAGTAAGATCTTTTATGCCTAATTTAATTCATTCTTTAGACGCAGCTTCCTTATCTTTATTAGTTGAAATATTTTGTAATACTCAAGATAATTTTATTAATATTTTCACTGTTCATGATTGTTTCGCTGTTACAGCTAATAATATTAAAAATATTATGAATATATTAAAACAAGTATATATAAAAATTTATTCTGAGGATGATTACTTAATAAATTTAGATAAGGGTATAAAGGAATTTATAAAATTTCATTACGGTGAAAATTGTTTTGAAGATGACTTATCTTTTAAAATAAATGGAAATATTTGAAAACTTCCTGATATTAACTCTGTAATTGGTAATAAATTAGATCTAAATTTTGAAGATCTTTTAAATAGTAACTATATATTAAATTAAACTAAATATATGATTATGATAAATATAATAATTAAATTTTCTAATATAAATAAGAATTTCTGATATATTTTAGTAGTACACATTTTTATGTGTACTCAATTTTTAGATTTTTGAGTTGTACACATTTTTATGTGTTATCCATTTTTACATGTACACATTATAATGTGTACTAAGTTTTTAATAAAACTTAATGATTTCTGCAATATTCTACAATCTATATTTATTAATAAATTATGTAAAAATAAATTATGAATTGAGACAAAATTTGATACTAGATTTAAGATGATATTTTTAATCAAAATATCATTAAATTTATATTCAAACATTTTTATATTATCCTTTATATTAAAATTCTCATTGCCTAGATTAAGAAAAATTTCTAAAAAATATATATTCTATGAATAAAGATAACCTAAAATATAAATCACTTCGATATGCTCATCTTCATCTAATCAAAGTTTTAACCAATCAAAATTTTAATCAAAAAATCATCAATCAAAATCTGACATATAAAGAAATAATGGAACTAATAAATGAATATTATACCATTAATAAACTAGAAAAACCAAAATTATCAATTCAAAGTATTTCAAATCTTAAAAATCGAAAACTAAAAATCAAAGTTGTAGAACGTAATGAATATACAGAAGATTTTTTATTATTTATTAAAGATAAACATAATGAATTTAATATTGATTTATTTTTTTCTATTTCACAAGATAAAATTGAAAATCAAAAAATATTATCACAAAACGTTGAACTAATACAAACTAAAAATGTAATCAATAATATTTATATAACCTGATTAATATTAGGAATAATTGGAGTTATTTTATTATATTATAATTATGAAATATCCAAATATAGTTTAATTTATAATAATATTAAAGATATAGATCCAACAATAATAGAAGAATATCCTGACGACTATGTAGATATTACAACCGAATCATCACCGAAAAAAAGTTGAATAAAATCAAATCAATATATAATAGTTGGAATTACATGTTTTACAATTGGTATTACTCTAGGATTATTTGCTGTAAAATTAGGAGTAATTCATCCTCATAATACTATAAATAAAGATGTATTAATAACAAATGAACCCTGATCTTTAACACCAATTTGGTTTTCCTTTTTTATTATTCAAGCTGCTTTAAGCTTTTCTCGTGTCTCTAATGAAGTTACACGCCCAAGACTTGATCCAGCAATAACACATATATTGTAATCAGGTTTAAATTTATTTATATAATGTTGTTCTCTTTTAATTGTATCAGACACATCGCAATACTCTAGTATTTCTAAATTAAAATCTTCATAACCATATTTTAATAATGCTTTATATATAATACTATTATGTTTAACTAATTCTTTTTTTAAATAACTAGGAGATAAATAATCCCTAAGTCTGTTAGATAAATCTACAGCACTTCCAATATATGTTTTTTTTGAAATTTTATGTGTTCATTTATAAATTCCTGATTTTTTTGCATTTTCCGTTAAAATTAATGCTCTATTTTTCTTTACATCATCATACGTTTTTATAGCAATAGTAGCTTTAACTAAAAACTCATAATTTTCAATAGAATTATATATAATTAAATTAATAGTATCTAAATAAACAAATATAAACAAAATACCCAAGAACACTATGCCAATAACTAAATTTCTTTTTCTTTCTCGCGTAAAAAAGAATAAACTCGACTTAAAAAAACATGATCTTACCATGACAATTGGAAGGAATTGCACCTTACTTAAATTAATTTTAAAATTTTAATTTATATAAATTATTTAACTAATCAATTGTGTTATAATGTCTATTTATTAATTATAACAGAAAATTATTTTCTAAAAATAACAGAAAAATTATTTTCTGTTTCTGCTATATTTTATAACAGAAAGTTAGGGGGGGTGTCTTGTTAATAATTAATCATTCCCGTGCAACTTCCCGATTTATTTTAGTCTTTTACTTAGTAATTAAACCTTAGATAGGTTGACTAATTTATATTTATTTTTAATAAATAACAGACCATAACTTAAGCTTATCGTAAGATAAGCCAACTTTCATTTAGTCGTTGAACTGCACACCATAAAATACGGTGCTTGGCTGCGAATTGCTTATTTTCTTTTCAGCATTTCAAGAATTATTACTTTACAACGAGTTATTACCTGTTGCATTATTAATTTATTTAATAACTTAGTATCTTGAATTTTAAAGCGTTCCCGCAATTTGAAAGTTTTGCTTGATTAATATCAAACTAGCATTGGGTTTACCAATACTTTTAGTAGCTTAAAAAATAATTACCTTAATTATTTTAAGTTAACTACACGAACCATATTTCCTTTCCCTGCATTTTCACTAAAATTTATCTGAAATATTAATTAGTGTTTTTTAAAATACATATTTAAAAAAAAATTTTTTTATAACGAATAATTTTTATTAATTATTTTCTCTTTAAATTCATACCACTTATAATTTTCTCAATATTTTCAAATCCTTTAGATGTTAAATGTTCTTTTGATTTAACCATTGCCATAACAACACAAAAATCTTCAAAATTAAGTTTTTTAAGACCTTGTAATGGATATTTTTTAAAAAATGGTATAATTTTTTCATCAATATCTTCAAACTTAGTTACCCTAAACTGTGTATATTTTAAATTACTATTAATTGTACCACAATTTAAGTATTTTGAGATAATTGAGATTAATAAACTATCTCGATTAGATTGAACAATGGAAAAGAAAAAAGATACTCGATTAATACTTTTTTCAGTTTCAGCTTTTTTAGTTCGAATATAAAATGATCCTTCTCCTGTAGTAAAACCAGCAAGTCAATTAGCATCCTTAATTTCTTGATTAAATACTATAGGTCTAATAACAGGAATAAAATTTGGAAAATTTTTTGTCAGTTTATCTGATAAACCTTTATTCATAGAAGCTTTTATATTAATTAATTTTTCTATTCCTTCATTTTTGAGATGTTCACCTTTATTAATTAATTCAACTGCTGATTTAAAAAGAAGAAAATCTGCTTGTTTTTGTGTAATTAGAGAATTATTATCAAAAAAAGGAATAATTATATTTGATAAATCTTCAATAGAATTTACATAAAATGTTATAGCATTATTACTTAAATCATTCTTGATTTTTCCAACTTTAAAATAAGAATGTATATTCTTAATTAAATCATGATCTTTTATATTTAAAGAGATAGAAAATGATGGATGAACTGAAAAAATTTCTCTATCTATGTTATTTAATAAACGACGAGTTGTTTTTCTTTTTCTATTGTCTTTAGTTATTGAAATAGTAAATGTTCCCTCAGCATCTGTGAAGCCTGTGATAAATAAAGGATTGAGCACAGCCAAAGACTGATCCATAGCGCACGTTGAACGTGCGCTCGAATCTGAATTTTTATTAATTATATCATTGTTATACATTTTGATTGGTATTATAGTGAATATAAATTCAAAATCTTCAATAAAATTTATAACAAATTCAACGTTATAAAAAAATTTAAAAAGTAAAACCAAAGAAATACCACTCAGAAATACCTTAAAGTTCCAAAATTTAGGATATGCTAGATACGTTACTACCACACTGAACAAAAGCAGAGATACATATTCATTCCTTCAATGAATGAATGATTTAAATTTAAAAATAGTATTTTTTTTCATATTTTCTGATACATTTTTTGTAAAATTATAGGTTTAGTTTAGCTACAAACAATTTAATAGATACAAAAATTCTTTGGTAAGTATTCAATACTTAATATTAAATGTACCATAGTATAATTAATTATACTATCCCCTCCCTCAATAGATTATAACAGATAATTCCAATTATAACAGATAATTGGAGGGGGGGGTGTCTTGTTAATAATTAATCATTCCCGTGCAACTTCCGCTACACGAACCATATTTCGCGAGTAAGGGGCTTACTTCTCCTTCGCATTGCGATGGTCAAGTATTAAGATTTATATTCTTATTGAGGCGCCCTTTTCCATAGATACATAAATTGTAAAATAAATATATCCTCTCCCTCTTGCAAGGGTTGATTCTTTCAAACCAGGTCCGACTATCTCTTCGTCTTCCTTTCGGCTTCGCTTCAACTTAAATTTTATCATTTTTAAGTTTACAACTCGAGGGCTTTTACCTCTAACGTGGAACGTTTAGTCTGTTAGCTTTGTCGGGAACAGTTTAAAACTGCTCTGACGAGTTAGCACCGTCTTGTCCATTTTCTTCTCAGAAGCCCATCTTCGCAGAGCGATGATGGATTGATATCTTTACAACTATTTCTTCACTATAAGGCTCTCTCTTATAATTTTGTTAGTAAAGCTTTAGGATATTGACAGTTTTGATCCATTCTTAAGCTAATAATAGGGAACCTCACTCCCTAAATAACTTAACACTAATCAAAGCTGTGCATACGAAGAAAGATTCTCAAATGCCATAAGCCCAGTTGCTTATACTTTTTTTTTGAATCCCCCAAACTTATTGCACTCACAATTTTCAGCGCCTGACGAGTGGTTAGTACCAATCTGAGATAAAATTCACCGTGCCATTGTGATACACGATTACTAGTAATTTCTTTTTCATGTAGTCGAATTTCAGACTACAATCCATTTTTTTATTTCCTTTTTTTGTAGGATTAGCTAAAACTCACATTTTTGCATCCCTTTGTCAAGGCATATGTGGCACGTCTATCATGCTCGTTAGATTTCACACTTACAAATTAAAAATATTTATCACTTTCTATCTAAATTCATACCTTCAACTATTTTTATTATTTTATTTAAACCATTTTCATTTAAATGCTCTTTATTTTTAACTAACACTGCTACTTTTTTAAAATCTTCAAAATCCAAACTTTTAATACCTATTATTGGATATTTAATAAAAAACGGTATAATTTTGTTTTCAATATTAAAATTATTTTTAATTTGAAGTAATGAAGTATTTTTATTATCATACACAGAAATTAATTTTTTATTTGTCTTTAAATTAGCATTAAAATCATTTAAATAATTTCCCATACCTATCAATAAATCTTTATCCCTAATATGTAAACAAGTTCCGAAAATTAATCTTACTCTTTTACCTACTTTATTAGTACTTTTTTCTATAGAAACAATAAATGATGAATCATCAGTAGCAAATCCAGATATTCAAAAAGGATTTGGTATACCATTAAATTTATATTCAGGTCTTTCTATAGGTACAATATTAGGAAAAGCAATTTTTAACTCTTCAGATAATCCCTTATTTAAATAATATTTTAAAGATAAAATTTTTTCTAGACCAGCTTGAGTTAAATGTTCTTTTTGTTTAATTAAATAATAACATTCTTCAAACAATAAAAAATCAGAGTATTTAGCACTTACTAAAGGATAGTTTTTAAAATGATCAATAATAACTTGTAACTCTTCCATAGTATCAACTTTAAAAAGAACTGTGCTTTCACTATTTTTTCTAACCTTACCCCACACCTAAAGTTTTTTGTATTAATTCCAATAATGGAAAATCTTTAACGTGGACATGAATAGAAAAATTAGCTTGAACTCTTCAATTTAAATTGTTATCTTTATTTTTATAAATAAGTATTATAAAAGAACATTCAGCGTCTGAAAAACCCGTAATAAATCAAGGGTTTAAATTTATTTCATTTGTTATAGTAGAATAATAGGATTTTTTATTTCTTAGTTGATTAGTAGAATAATAGGATTTTCTATTTTCTATTTTTATTGGTAAAAACAATAGATTCTCTATCTTTTATATGATTAGTAGAATAATAGGATTTTCTATTTTCTATTTGGTTAGTAAAATATCTAACTTGATTATTTTTTTCAAAATACATTAGGATATACCTTAAACTTATTACATTAATAAAATTTAAACCATCTATCCGTTGTTCTTTAACAACCAAGTAACGGTCCAGAATTACTTTGCTTATGCTGATTGTTTTAGATCCGTGGTTACCCGTCTTATTTTCATAAATCTTATGGTTTGTTGCCTTATCTAAATAGTTAATTCAGCCACTATTATAAAAATAGCTTGGCACCATAAACTTTAGGGATTTCCCGGAGTTTGATCATATTTCAGGCCTTTTAAGAAGTGTTTTTTTAAAACACATAAGAGCCCATAACATTAACTTTTTTACGATAGAAGGGCCATGATGACTTGTCTTACTCCCGGTTATCACACGCCATTTTCTTAGTGAACTAATTTATTTATTTATAAATACAAATATTTAATACTAAACATTAAAATTATTTCTTCTTAAATTTAATATTGTACATCAAAATATTACCTTTTCCTAAATATTCCTAAATATTAAAAACATTCCTCCGTAATGTTCCTAAATATTTTAAATATTACTCTTCTTATTCCTAATATTAAATTTATTTAAAAACATTAAACATTTAAACATTTAAAATATTTGCTTAATATATTTTTATAATAAATATTTTTATAATAAATATATTAATAATTTATATTTTTTTAAATAAACTAAGGGCTTACGCTAATTGTTGGATCTAACCATGATCTCACGACATTAACTTAAGACAGCCGTGCAACACCTGTAGCCTAGGTATATATGACTTATTTACTTATTTGAAATAAATTCATATGATAAAATTTATCTGTTATTTATTATCCTGTATTCCTTTTTTTAGAACAGGTTTAATAACTCGTTTATAAAATAATTATAATTTTTATATTTTACCAGCTATTCAAGTTATGGTAAGATTTTTCGTGGATCATCGAATTAAATAACATACTTCACTACTGGTTTCAAGAAACGGTCTAATGATTTCAGTTTCTACGTTGCCGAATTACTCTTGAGGTGGAATGCTTACATTTTCATTTATAGGCAAAAATTTTTAATTCTAACCTATAGCATTCAGCGTTTTCTGCAAAGACTACTAGGGTATCTAGTTGGGATAGGTAGGCCCTCTCGAGCTTTCCCCCCCTTAGAACCGTACGTGCCACTTTCATGGCATACGGCTCAAAAACAGAAAATTAACAATTTACAAACCAAGACTTTTTTCATTCATCGTACTGTTCCATTTTATATCCTTGTAAACTAATGTTTTGGTTATTATTTAAGAAATTAATTAATTGATATGTTACTTTTCGAGGTTTTCCTATATCTCTATCTCTTGCTGATCTTTCTAAAACATTAGGACCAAAATCTAATCTGTATTTTATTAATTCAAGTAATTGTTTGTCTGTATGTTCTATATAAAAATTACATTTATTTAAATAAAAACAACCTTCTCCATTTATAAAACCAACAATTCAATTATCAATTTCCAAATTACTTGATTTATATAAATCAATTAAATTTTTTTGTTTAATTGATTTTAAAAATTCAGATTTATATATATTATATTCTTCTAATGTTTCAAATATTTTGATATCTTTAGTTAAACCATTTTTTAATAAATTATATCTTGCAATTTGATTACTACCCAATAATGAATATAGATCAAAGATATTTTCAATTAAAAATAATAAACCTTGTTTATCATTTACTGCTAAACGAATCAGGTTTATTTTTATATTGATAAATTACCCCTACATTAAGTTTTTCATAAATATTTTTTATTAATGGAGCATCTCTGCTATGTAACGAGATATGATAAGCATGGCCAACACCATAATGACTAACCTCACCCGATTTTAACACTCTTTTTTTAATATAAACTTGAAAATTACCTTCCGCGTCGTTGAACCCCATGAATCGTTGTATCCAATTTTTATCTATATTTTTTAACATGTCACTTCTCATGTCCTATCTATAACATATTAAAATATAAATTAGAAGATTATTTACAAATTTATTTAAGTGTAAATAGGTTATTTAGTAAATTATGATTAATCTTTAAAGAATTGCTATTTTCTGCTTCCATACGCAAGTCTGCACTCTTTCAAGTTAGGTTATGAATAACTTTTTATCATAATTGTATTTATTACTAAACCTGACTATCAAAGTAAAATAAACTATTGATTTTACTCCGTTAACCCGATAGTTTACGGTTAGTTTCTTATTAAATTTTATTTGGTTATAAACCCTATCAATTCCATTACAGAATTGCATTTGCTTTTTACGTTGTCCTATTACCTCTAATCGATAGTTTATTTTACAATAAACCCTGCAATTATTTATTAAAAACAATATGCAAATTATAGGTATTACCCTGTTCCCTAATAAAAACAATCTTCCTTAGGTTCCAACTTTACTTTATTAACTATTAGTTCATCTACATTTAATCAGGACGTATCAAATGCCAAATTAATTAAGTTTTATTTACATTGGTTCAATTTCTCTAACCATAGAAGAAGCCAAATATTATTTTAATACTTATCTCTAGAGCTTTATACAGAACGTTCATGACTCTCAGATTTATCCTAAAATATAATATAATTTTATTATTTCTTATTTAATACAGCTTTAATTTTTCGAATTTCATTTAATCCTTCTAAAGTAAGATGAGATTTGTTTTGCATTAATTCAGCTACTTTACATCAATTAATAAAATCTTCTCGTTTAATTCCTTGAATAGAATGTACTTTAAAAAAAGGAATAATTTTTTCATTAATATCTTTAAATGATGTAACTACATAATTAACTGCTGAATTTTCTACATAAACATTTCCACATTTAAAATAGTCTACTAAACTTCTCATTAAATTTTCATCTCTAGAGTGTTGAGTCAACTTGAAACCCAATTTTACTCTTTCATCTAATTTACGATCTGTTGTTTTATGTAAATTTACATAAAAACAACCTTCAGCTGTTGTAAATCCAGCTATCCAGTCAGGGTCGTTTATTTCAGTTTTTTTTATTAAAAAATTGGTTCTTTCTTTTAAAATTATATTAGGAAAAGCTTCTTTTAGATCAGTAGATAAACCTAAATTCATTGATGCTTTAAGAGTTACAATTTTTTGTAATCCAGTAGAAGATAAATGTTCTTTATTTTTAACTAAATAATAGGCTTGTTTGAAAAGTTCATAATCTGCCCTTTTTTGAGTTATTAATGGATATTTATCAAAATGATCTATAATTAATTGTAATTCATTAATAGATTGAATTTTATATTGAATAGATTTTAAACCATGCTTATATAATTTTCCAACACCCAAATAATTTTGGATATTTTCTAATAATGCTTTATCTTTTTCATGTAGACCTATAGCAAAACCTAATATAACTGTTCAATTAGTTTTGACATCTTTCCTTTTATATATACTGATAATAAAACATCCCTCACCGTCAGTAAAACCAGTGAAGAATAATGGATTAACTATGTTCTTTTTTAAAGAAGTACTAGTTTGAAATAATCTTTTTTGTATATTTATTTTATTAGAAATGATTCTGAATAGATATTTATTCTCATAAATCATTAGAATATGTTTTAGTCTTAATAAATTATTATGACAACTACCATATATTCGTTGCTCTTTTACAACCAAGTAATGGTCCAGAATTACTATGCTGGCTGATTTAGATCCATAGTTTTTTATTTCAGTTTCCTTCATCTTTTGATTTTTTACCTTACTTGATATATATCAACCAATTATATTTGTTAAATTATAATTTGGTATCAAAAGCTTTAAAAATTTCTTGGATTTAGATAATTTTTGGCACGATAGCGATTGTCATAATCGCAATGTACCATAATGCATATCTAGATTGGCTAAAGTTAGATGAATAACAGTGTATAATCATACTTTTCCCTCATGGTACTTTGTAAGTTATACAATTTTTATTAGAATTTATCAGGTCGCACATCCTGTTCGTGACCTAAGCCTTCGTCCCTCAACGTCAGTTTTTACTTAAAAGGTTGCCTTCGCCTTTACCAGTCCTAAAGATATCATCAAATTTCATCTCTCCATCAGTAGTACTCCCCTTCTCACATAAAACTCTAGAAATTCAGTCCCCTCGCAGGCTTGAACTTCCGTCTAGGTACCCTTTAAACCCATTTAAGATGAATAACACTAGTCTATCATGTATTACCGCGACTGCTGGCACATGGATTTGTCAAGACACTTGAATTAGAAAATTGTCATTATCATTATTCTATTCAGAACTTTAATCCTAGGCTTTTGGCCTAAGGCTTGGACCCCTTTATACATAATTTCTTACATATACTCTATCCCCCCTCAAACCGGTTAATTACCGGTAAGGCCATTCTTTCAAATTGCTGGTTCAGCCTTTCGGCTATTGACCAATATCCCTCACTGCTGTACTATCATGCATTGAATTTTGTTCATATCCAATGTGGTCGATCGACCTTTCAGCCTCGACTACGGGATTTTAGGCTAGTTGAGCAATTACCTCTCCTACTACCTACCCGAGATACAACTAATATCTTAAAGCAGATTACTCCTTTTGTTATAAGGTATTTTATCCCTCACTTTAAGGTAACTAATTCACCATTTACTCACCTGTACACCACTTTTGTAGTTAACAATTGTTGAACTACAAACGTACGATTAGCATGTGTCAGGCATTTGAATAGCGTTCATTCAGAGCCATCATCAAACTCAACTTAATTTTATTAAAATGTATAGATTTTTATACTTTTTTTATTATATGTTTTTTATATATAACATATAACACTTATAAAAGTGTTATATTATTATATTTTATTTTATTAATTATTATAATTAAATTATTATTATATCTTATATATTTTATTATTATAATTAATTATATTATTTATTAAATATATTTATTATGTTATTAAAAATATTTTTTAATTTTATATATTAAAATATATTATTATTACTATAATATTTATTTATTAAAGATATTATATTAAATTATTATATTTTAATTATTAAATTATGAGATAAAAAAGCCATTTATAACGAAATATATATATTATATATATGACTTTAAAAACAAGATTAAACTTCTTAATTGACTTAAATCACCTTCGCTATAATTTGAAAAGGATGTAAATAATAATTTACTAGTGTAATATTATATTAAACTATCACCTAAATATTATAATCTTTCATATGATTTATTATCTATGTTAGCTAAACGTACCGATTTGTGTGTAAATGCTAGTTTAAAATTATTTCTATTTTTAATGCTTTCTAATATCTCTAAGATTCTTTTTTATCATATTTTATTTCATTTTATTCACATCGACCTTCGGTCGATGTTATATACACTTTAATTTGTTGTAAACTTTTAAACGAACGAGCTATTTTATTTCTATAATTTTTTAAATTGGAAAGACAAAACATAATAAGACTAAATAATTTAAATACAATACTAGTAATAATAAAATCTAATACTATAATCACTAGCTAAAACTATAGATATCACAAGACTTAAATATCTAAGATAAATCTCATCCCACTCTCGTATTATGTATAAATCATACCCGAAGGGGATGATTTATAATATTACTACAATTATAAAATAGCTATTAATTGTGTTATTTAGCTATTTTATAATTTTACCTTACTAATCTATTATAATATTTATAATTAATTAGTTGTATAATATAATTAAATTTGTATAAACAACAACAAAGGGTTGAATAATCAATTAAATATGTTAAAATAAAACCAGAAAAGGTAAAATTAATTTTAATAATACTTTCTTGTGAAAAATTATTCTTTAATCATATAATTAGACTTCAAAATAAGTTATTGATCAATTATTATAATTTTATATCAAAATTTATTTTTTTAAAACCATTAGCTGAACATAATAAAACCTTATTATAATTAATAAAAGTCCGGTCTTTTAAAAGATTTTTTGAATAAAATTATTATAAAATTCCATTTCATTTTTATCCAAATTTCCAATATTATATTGATCTAAATATTCCATAAACTCAAATTTTTCATCATCAGCTGCTTTAGCAGCTGATTCTACATTTTCTATAAGATCATAACCACCTATTTCTATGCTACCATTATGACCAGTTATATCAAAAACTTTAACAAAACTAATTTCATTATTAAAAATACATTCTGATTCATTATAAATATCATCAGACAATTAATAAAAATAATTTATCTTTTCCAAAAACTTGTTTTAATATAATCATAAAATTCATTATTAAAACCATACGATGGACTATAACCTATAGAACATAAATAAACACCATGAGAAAGCAACGTATTACCCCATCTGGAGAAACGGTAGAACTGTAAGTATAAATTAATAAAATAAAATAAGAATTTTTATCTAAACTATTTAATAATTATTCTAACTTTAATTTAAATTTTTTATCTAAAACACAAGGCAAATAAGTAACATTTTCATAATTTACAATAAATTTGTTTATTTAAAAAGTAATAATAAATACAATACTAGTAAATTAAATATTTATTTTATAAAAAAACACTAGATAAGTTTTTTATTTAAAACATATTAACTATACTTCAATAAACAATTTTTCTTAATAAACTATATATTCTTAAAAATTATACAAAAAACATGACATGCTTCAAAGTGTCATGGAATAAATATATTTTATAAAATTATATATTAATCTTCTCAACAACGACCTGATATTGAGTTTTTACATTTTTCACATAATTCAGGTATATGACCTTCTAATTATTTTTTATAATCCTTATTTTGATCGTATTTACTAAATTCATCTTTATATTGTTTATATATTAATTTTTGTAAAACTCTTTCTTCTAAATATTTATCTAATATGTTTTTATGTTTAAATTCAGCTATTTTTTTTACATTTAATACAATATAAATTATATAATTTTAATAAAAATTATTTTTCCATCTTTAATAATTAAATCTGCATTACAAAGAGAAGATGTAAAATTATGACTACATCTAGATTTTAAACCCCAAGAAAATTTAATACCAAATTTTTTATTCTTAGAATTAGGTATCATTTTATTTAACTTATTAAGATTTATATCTTTAATATTATGTGAATTCTTAATATGTTCAAGAAAATCTGTTAAATTAATAAATTATTCATTAATTCTACATTTACAATAAAATTTGTAATAAATACTTTATATTTTTTCTGACTTAAATTTCAGCTCCGTAGGAGCTGATTTTTATATTTATTTAAGATGGTAATATATTAGCAATAAATTTTTCATCGATAATTTTTTTTTAATACAATACAATACTAGTTTATTACGTCCAGTGCCAACACCGACGAAAAAAAATTTTTTCTTTTAATAAAATTCTATAAAATACTAGATAAATTTTATATAGTCAATAAAATGAATTGGAACCAAAATCCAAATTATAATACAAACATGAACAATAAGTAATCTAGTCTTTATACAAAATCATTATACATTTACATAAGATCTGAACAATATAGTTTATTAAGTTCATTTAAAATCTTTCATCTAAATTTTTATTAAATTTTAATGAAAGTTTATGGTCTAAAAATTTCTTATTCTTATTTGTTGGTATAATTATACTTACTTATAAATCATTAAATTTTCAATTACGATATTTACTATTTTTAATCTCTAATAAATTCTTAATAATATTATCACAAAAAGAACATATTACTAAATCTAAAGATTCAAATTTATTATCTTTATATGCATTTATAAATTTATTTATTAAATTTTTTAATTCTTTAACCTTAATTATTTCATAATATAAAAAATCATCAGGAATGTTACCATGACAATTAATAATTGAATATTCTACCATATAGATATAAGGTTTAGATATAAAAAATACAATATAAATTTCATCAAAAGTTACACCTTCTTTCAATTTAATAAAATGATTACACGTAAAATATAATTCTTTTAAAAATTTCATATAAAAATAATTATATAGATCTTGAGAAAAATATATTTTATTTTGATCTTGAATACCTTTAATTATAATTTTATCGAAAAAAGATTCAATTCCTTCATAACCAGAAACAGCAAAGTCACAAAAAAAATCTGTATTAATAGGACGAGATCAAAATGAAAAAGGTCGGCCGCCGCCATCGGCGGCTGACCATCGAGCGCCGAAGGCGCTCGCCGGTCTTAATGATTTTGTTAAACCTAATAGAGGAGTATAACCGTATAAAGCGCCTATCACATAGTTATTTTTATGCAGAGAAGAAACTGGAAAATTAATTAAATTTAAATATTTATAATTGTGTTTCATTTTATTTTAATAATTAAATACAATACTAGACGATGTCAGGCCGTAGGCCTGACTGAGTCCAGCTTCAGCTAGTTTAATATTAAATTATAGTAACTAGATAAAACTATAATAAAACTTTATAATATAGACTTTTTTTGTCTATGATATTAAATCTATATTATTATTTACTATACAAAAAAAAGTATTGACCCTCCGCCCATCTCATATTATTATTATTTTAAATACAAAATATTAATAATACTACTTTCATACCTCCCCCCCCCCCTTTTTTTTAATTAAATCTCCAATCAATCCTGATTAATTCTCCATATTCATTATAAACCATTCTCACTTCAAATCGATAAAGAGTATCTGTTTTATAATCGTACATACTTGTAACAAAATATACTATCGTTACTATATTCTTATTATTCATATTAATTTATTAACCCACGTATAATAATAAAAATAACCGTGATTTTTATATATAATTTTTATTATAAACTAATTTTAAGTTTGAATTACTCAATTCATTCAAACGCCAGTTTCCTGGTAACTAGAGTACACCTTACCACTATTGTAATAATGGAAAAACCATCTACTCGTTGCTCTTTTTTAAACATCGCCTATTTCTACTTTTTTATATATTATTATATTACCTTACTTAGGTTATTATTCTGGTCATTAATTATATTTTATTAACTAGGTTATAATGTCTTTAGAGTATTACCGGAATTTGATCGGATTTTTTCTAATTATATTATTATAAATTATCCGTATAACGCCTCATTTCAAAGGCTATTGGAGTACACCTTAACAATAAAAAGTTAACTTACTAGTATTATTATTAAAATTCTATTGTAAATACCATCTACTCTCTGTTTTTCTTTAACTATATTACTATACTTTAACGCTTTATTTAGTTAATTTAGATACACGATAATCCATTCAATTTTTCAATTAATAAAAAACTTTTTACTATATTTGATTAATTAATTCAATCACTAATTATTTATAATACTAGTTAAGTAGTTTATTCTTTAGGATTTTACCTGAAATTTGGTATTTTTAGCCGATGTCAAGCTTCAGTAAATATACATAATTAACTAATCTTTTTTATTTTATACATCATAGATGAACACATATAATTCTCTACAATAGATACTAAATTATTCATAGAATTTTGACTATAAATTTTATGATTTTCTCTTTTTTTATGTAGAGTACAACGTACTCCATAACGTATAATTAAAACATTCATTAACCGAACTGTATCTGAAATCGTGAAAGAATCCGTACAAAGAATTAAACCACCATTTGGCTGAGCAGAACCGTCCCCCCCCCCATAATTAAATGAGCAAGAGCAACAGAAGTTAACAAATCATAGATATTTTTTGGAACTATTTTAGTACCATTAGGATAAAACAAAGGATAAAGTTCAGAAAAGCACGGAAGAGCTCTAGTAAAATTTTATAGACCATCTGATTTAATATTTAATCTAGTACTAACTGTCAAATTTGGAAAGCTTGTTCAATAATGAGATAAAATATTATATACAAAAAATAAATATTTAAAGATTGTTTTAAAAAAAAATTGGCATTAACACTTCGATTAGAATACGTTAATCAACCATCTGATAAAATTAAACCTACAATAACACTATCTTGAAAATTAGGAAGTTTTATCATATCTCTTTCTTGTTTTGAGATTATACCTACCCCCCCGACAGAAGATGGTAAATTAACCCCTCAAATAGTTAAATCAGCTGCTTCGCAGCTGACAAATTAGGGTTTTCAAAAATATAAAATTTACCTTTTTCTGTTTCAGTCAAAATACCCTTGTTAATAACACGTCTAATATGTTGTAAATTTTTATTTTTGCTTAAATTATCGCCGTAGGCGAAGATAAATGGGCCACTCTTTTAGGTGTTAACTCTTTAGCTATTTGAGCTGCATTGTCAAATACATAAGCTAAAGTCTGTTTATCTGAATGGTAAATAAATAATTTACCTTTTTCTAATTTATTAACATCAATAAAAGAAAAATTTTCCTTTATTGATTTTTTGCTGTAATTACGTTTAATTATTTTTTCAGCTTTAAATAAAGGAGTAAAAAAAATATATTGTGAAAAGTTTCCAAACCACAATAAAAATAAAAACCACATAAAGTAATAATAATGCCCGTTGTTTATTATAAAAATTTTAATTTAAATTAACTATTAAAATAAAATAATGACCCTCCGCCCACCTCATATTATTAATATTTTAATTTAAAATATTAATAATATTACTTGTCATACCCTATCCCTTTATTTTTAAATTAATCTCATATCAACCCTAAATAGTTCTCCATATTCATTGAAAAACATATATACTTCAACTCGATAAAGAGTATCCATTTCAGAATCGTATAAATTTTTAATAAAATGTAATATCGTAACTGTATTATTATTTTTCATATTAATTAATTTATTAAGCCACGTATAGTAATAAAAATGCCCGTTAATTTTATAATTAAAAATTTTTATTATAAATTAATTTTAAGTTTGAATTACTTAATTTCATTAAAACGCCAGTTTCCTGGTAACTAGAGTACACCTTACCACTATTATAATAATGGAAAAACCATCTACTCGTTGCTCTTTTACAAATAAGGACTTATTTGTTTTAGATCCGCGATATCCCACTTAGTTCATTTTCAGAATTATTACTATATTTAACATATTAAGTTAACCATTAGAATTAAAAAATCTAATTTAGTATCTAAAACTTTAGGGAGTCTCTGGAATTTGACTTTTATTGACAATTTTTTTACTTTATCATTAATGCGCTTATTTAAATTTATTAAATTCAGTTTTCACTGACATATGACTATATCTTAAGCTCATCATAATAACAAGCCAACTCACATTTAGTCGATTAACTGCATACTTTAAAGTACTTGGCTGCGGATTACCCATAATAAAAGATTTAAAGAGTTATTATTTTACAACGAGTCATTATCTGTTCCACATAAATATTTCTATTTATATTTAATAGCTTTAATTTTAGGGCGTTTCCGCAATTTGAGAGTTTTGCCTTAAAATTAAAAATTTAATTTTGACTAGCAGAAAGTTCATTTCTACTCTTATTGTCCGCATTAAAGAACAATCCAGTAGCTTCCATTGGATTCAGATTTACCGTAACAAAATTTAATTCTTTAAACTATTAAACTTTATTAAGAAGGATTCTGATTTAAAAATTTTTTTCAAAAATTATTAGAGTACACTTTAAATATATTATGTTTACATATACATCGCTACGCGAAAATTTTTTTACTTTTAATATATCAATCTCCATCTACTCGTTGTTCTTTTCCAATAAACATTTATTAGTTTAGATCCGCGATAATCCATTTTTATTTATTTCATAAACTATGCTATAATCTTACCGTTTTATAAACGTCGCATTAAATTTTTAATTTAATGTTTGATAACAGTTTCTTTAGGAGGTTTCCGGAGTTTGGAGATTTTTAGCCGCTAAATACAATTCCTATCTTGTAAAGCAGCAAAAGCGAACCCTAAGATAGCATATGCAAATAATTGTGATCTTACTTAAATCTTAATATATTAATAATCTTTATTTATAAAATATATCTTGAATATCTTTAAATCAGGTTTACTTCGCCGGAGGCGACGATTATCTTTAACCTGATGCCTATTTATAGGTGACTAGAATACATCTTAAACTATTAAATTATAGTATTTACAATATAAAACTTAATAAGTTTATAACCGTTTACTCGTTGCTCTTTTACAATTTTTCACCGTACATAGTGATTTAAATTGATTTAGATCCGCGATTACCTATTTATCTCATAAATATTACTGTACCCTTGGTAATTAACAAGGCCATTAAACCTTTTCAAATTTAATTTAATTTTATGAATTATTAAGAATTCCCCGGAATTTGATTATATTTGCCTAATAAAAATTATTCTTAAGCTAGGGTTTCTGGCAACACCTAATATAAGAGCACCGAAAACCACACCAATACCACAATAAACTATAAGTTAATTAACTTACTTAGACTATACCTTTATCCTATAATTATTTATGTATATTTAGTATACACTACATAATTACTTAGATACTAACCTTGTTAAATTTTTTCATAAATATTTTGTTTTTATGAAAATATATTATTAGTCGTTACAGATAAAAATATTATTTAATCATTGTTGTTCTAATCATTGAGCGGAGCTCAATGAATCCGCTAATTGAGCTAAAAAAGCTTCAGAATATTTTTTATCCACGGTATTGTCCTTGTTTTCGAGGCTTTCACCGTTTAGAGTTAGTTTATTATTTTGTGTTTTCACACAAAAAGAGCTGGTATTTTCAACTCCTGCACCAATTAAACCTGTTGTAGCTAAACCTGTTCCTATAATTTTACTTGCTTGTATCATTTATTTTTTTATTTACCAAAACTATACATGATATTGCTATGATTTTATTTTATTAATCTTATTTGCTTATGGTATTTAATTAATAAAAAATAATTTATAAATATTCCACACTTTTATTTATATATTTTTTATATTTAATATAAATTACCTTTTTAAAAAAAAATTTTTTTAATTATGCAATTTTTTTTTTATTATAATCAAAGTTAATTAAAAACAAAAAATTAGCCATTTTCATAATATATGAAATTATCATTTTTTTCAGAACAATTTGATAGATGCTTAAATATATACTTATCTATATTGAAAGATTGTATCACTTAAGAAATAGCAGCACTTAGATATATTTTAACTATTTTATTTTTAAACATCGTTATAGCTTTAAAAATTTAATATTTGATCGAGTTATAAAACTATAATTACAAGCTACTTAAGTTATATACTTGTAATATTAGAATAGCTTGATTTATTACTATATATTACTAGTATATATTGAATAAATATTTGGTGGGGTTATAACCCCCCCCCCTGTCTTTGGTTATTAATTTTATTCTATAGCTTTTTATAATATTGAACAGGAACATTAGGAGTTAGATAAACCTTATGTACTAATTATCTAGAGCTAAGATACATTTAACATAATAAGATTGATAGGCGTAAAGAATAAACTAATTGTGTTATATTAAGATATATTATTTTTAAATAATACCTATTTTAGTATTATATTATTATATGAAATGACAAATACTAATTTATTTTTTTAGATCAGTAGTAATTTTATACTGATAAACAATTATCAAAAATACATACATATTAACATTACAAGATTAATAGGCTTTTGACCGGTAAGTTGCTACCTTATCGAAAATAATTAAGGATTATACGATAACTAGGTGCGGTGGATAATACTCTTTACTAAAAGTGTATAAACTTATTACCTATTGTCTAACTCAGCTTTCTGATCTATTTACATTTAGATCAGCACGCGCCGTAGGCGCGCGCTGATTGCCCGGCGCCGCTTACCGGTGATCTTTAAATTTATTTTTAATTTATTAATTTATTTTTATTTATACTTAATAATCAAATTTTCTAAGCTAACTTCATAAAGGCTTACACCAGATATATAGTAAAATATATTTTATTAATACGTGAGATATATACACCAAGAGCCAAAGGTAAATGTCCTACATTAAAAGTTTAATCTAGAAAATAGGCCAGTCATCGCGATACGATGATACATAAATTATTTTATGTTACTATGTATAAACCTTTGTTTATATATAAAGCGGACTACTAACGGAATACAAGTTAAAAACTTTATTAAATTTAAACCTTTCAAGGTTTAATACAATGTTTTTTTTGCTATTATTAAGCTTATATTTTCAGCTGCGAAGCAGCTGGTATATTTTTTAATACTTATTTTTAAATCACGCGCAAAGCGCGTGAAATTTAAATAATGGAGACAAAGTCTAACGAGTTTTACCTGAAGAAAAATTTTTCATAGCGTTATTTTTAATTTAAGGTGACCCCTTTGATAAAGGTCACATAAATAATTTATCCGCTTCCTTCGCCATTTAGACCTGAGGTGCGCTACGCGTGCCTATGGTCAGGCCGCCCGAAGGCGGCCTTAATTCTACTTTATCAAACTTTTCAAATATTATATTCAAATTTAAATTATGAATTTATTATTTTAATAAATATATCTTATTTTAAATATATTTTAATTTTTATATATGTTTGATAAATTTGTAGATTGTATATAATTAATTATAAAGTTATTAAATGAATATATTTTTGACTATTTTGTTATTTATAAATAATAAAAGTTTAGTCTTTCATATATAATTATTTTTTATTAATTAATTCTATAAACTTCGTAAACCGTTATATAAGCTCTGTCATATTTGTAGATAATTTGGGCATAAAAATATTTTTGTACCATTTTTATTAATTTTTTATAAATTTTAAAGTCAGTAACTGAAAAATTTTAATTTGCAAATAATAGTAACAAGGTCAATTAATTAATAATAGAGATTAGAAATAACAAAACTAAATAATGATAATTAGTTACCCCCTCCCCCCCCCACACACACACACAATCCTATAAATTAAATACAGCTAAAACAATTTTACGTTAAATTATTTGCAGCACTACCCATTAAATGCCTAGGCATTTAGTCGAACTAAGTCATTTATTATTTTTATTGTATACCTAGTAATAAATTTAAATTAATTTATTTACTATAATTCTTATATTTATTTCTAAATGCGCGAATACTGGTGCATTATCACGTTTAATCTCATATGATATGTTATAAGTTTATTTAAGGTATTAGCCGGGCGGCCGACTACACGGACGCCTTGTAAGGTTCAACATGCTCTATAACATGATTTCAATGTTTTCTATAAAGATATTATTATCTGAAAACCATATTAATTAATTGTTCATTCATAATACTGATTAACAGTATCTAACATATTCCTAAACAATTTTTCCATATAATTATAGCTTTATATTAAATTGTATAACCTCTATTCTAAAGCTAAATTATCTCATTAAATGAATTTAATATTTCGGCGTTAGGATTTGCTGAGAACGCTTTATATCCTACTATTTATACTATTGGAATAGTTGCATATATTACTGATACTAAAATTTTTACAATATTTACACCTACTACATACTGAAAATACAAAAATTTTATTTTTGATCTGATCTCCATAAAAACACCACTATAATAAAATAATTTAACCATCTTTTTTGACAAATTTTAAACTATACAATTATTTAGAGTTATTATAATTTATAACCTTTCCTTAAGGAACAAATATTTTATTTTTATTTATATAGCCTAAATATTTAAATTATAGAGTCATTTTTAAAACCCTAAAAAATTTTTTTTATGCACGCGCGTTAATATATTATGCCTATTATTCAGCTCCTACTCTATGTCCCTATATTAATATTATATTTTTATTAATTAGTTATCAAGATATCTAGACATTTCAATATTAACTATTTTGCTCTCCCGTTGACTCATGTTATTTTTATTCGCGTTCTGTACTACGAAATAGCGATGTTGTATTAGTTTAACAACCCAATTATTATTTATTCAAATATATTATATATTTAATTTATTTAAAAAATTTAACCAATAAATTAACAAAGCTACCTCAGTTTTACCATTATATCAGCGCACTTCGATGGTTTAAAACTCATAGCTTTTAGTTTATATTAGGAAGCAAAGGAATCGAACCTTTTCTAGCTTATAGCTATTGAGTTTACAGCTCAACCCGCGGCCATTACGGATGCTTCCTTATAGCAATTTTATTAAAATTATATTGAAAACTATAAAAACCTTTTTTTATTACTTATAAAATTAAATACTTCAATTTTTTTTATACCCCCGGGCTTGGCCTTGCTACAGTATGAGATCGCAAGGGCTAAAAAGAGATTAAACCATTAATTAGATATTTTAATTCCATTACTAAATGGTAAACAAATATTAGAAATAATTATATTTAATTATTTAACCTTTTTATTAATTAAGGCAATACCCTATTTAAATTTTATTGTTTTATTAAATTATTTTATATATTATCAACCGAAAAATATTTCATTAATAAAATTTTAAATTACCTTTTAATTTATTAGACAAAGGCAATACTTATTTTAAATATAATAATCTAAATTAAATTTTTATTGTATTTAGCCGGGAGAGAAACTCGAATTCTCATTATTAATGTATGAAATTAATGTTCTAACCTTTGAACTATCCAGGCAAAAGTTATATATTTAAAAATTTTTTTTATATTCTATGGGAGGATACCCTGATTTGAACAGGGAACATACTATGCCACATACAGTCGTTCTACCTATTGAACTATATCCTCCTTTTTATTTTTTTTACTATATAATTACAATATATTATTAAATTTTTAATTTTTATCTATTTATCGTACAAAGCGCAAAGGTATTTACAATTAATTAAATAAAAATATATATATTATATTAATTATTGTTATTTCAGATATTTATTTTACTTTAACATAGACGATCTTTAAATTTTATTTTATAATTATTATTATAATTTAATTATTTAATTAAATTATACTTTAATAACACATATTTAAACTTTAAAGTCTTAATATATGATATTAATAAATTTAAATATATTTAAATTTTTATATAATTTTTATAAATTTTAAATTTATTTTATATATATCATTAAAATTTATAATATAATGTATAAAAAGTATTGTAGACTCAAATTTTCATTTCATTTTTTTAATCAAATTTCCATCAAAAAATATTAAAAATAAAAAATTTTTTTTTTATTTTTAAATTTACAATTTTTAAATAAATTATAAAAATATTATTTTTAGTGTTATTTTTTATTATAAATTTTTATATAATAACTTTTTTTATTTAATACCCCCCCCCCCCTTCTATAATTATCAAATTTGTAAATTCCTTTTTAAATAAAAAGTTCATACTTAATATAAAATATTAATTTTTTATATAAATTTATATTTATTTTTAAAAGTTTATTATTCACAATTATTTAAACTTATTTCATTAGATTTTCTTTAATAAAACATGAAAAATAATTGAATAATAATTTTTATTTTTATTATTTTTGTAAAATTTATAACCCATTGGATAATAGCTTCGCACACGCTTTAACTCGTATTGCGATAGTCAGGCAGCGCATCGCGCCTGACCGTTAAATTATAAATTCATTTCATTATTTTAATATTAAACCATCAAATTATTATTTTGTATTAAATATAACAACATTATCAATTATATTTTCATTGTTAATATTTATTTTACTTAATTTTTATTATATTCTAATATTTTAAATTTATAATATAAATAATTTTATTTATAAGCAATGTTTTTTAGTAATATAAAACTCTACCAAGATTAAGCGTGATGCGGCTCCACACGGGGTGACCTACCCATCGATTACATCGAAGGGCTATCTAGTTAAACAGGCTGAGGGTTTACCCCCCTACCTCTTAATCACTGAAATGCTCATAGGAAAGTGATTTCCTACTAATAATAACCATTCATTTGTTTGAATGACCGTTAAATTATTCATGATTTTTTATTATACCTTTAACAAAAAATAAATAGGCTTATTCGTTTTTAAACATGAAAATCATTTGACGATATTTTTTAGACCGCTTAATGTACATTAGTTATTTAGTTTAATGACATTCATTTTAAACTTATATAGGTAGTATTATTGCCAAATTTTTTGGTCTAATCATTTGGTATATGATTTATTCATTGCCTTATTTAACACTTGATAAATTGATGATTAAGTAGCCATCGCGCCTTAGGTGCGATGGTTAGGAATTAAAGTAGGTCCCACGGTCACGGTGTCACACTATTGATACCTCAGCTAGTACCCTTTACTCATATAAATCTTAACACGATAGCCCTCCTATTCTGCTAAGAGGTTTGCTAAACGTTGAAAAGTATGTGGTACAAAAGTGTGTTATGGGGGGTCCTACCGATTTTCTTAATTAAAAACCCAGCCTATATTTAAACTTATTATGTGGGTTGCCTTATCGTTTTTATTACCTTATACAGGGTACGTTGTTACATTTAAGGTGTGGTTAATAATATACCTGAATTATATATCTCCCTATTACCTAAACATTCTCATTAAATATTTTACGCGGGTGTCATTGCACCCGCATTGCGGACCTCTAATTAAATTTTAAAATTAGAATTTATACGTTATAAATTTTTAGTTCCTACCTTTCCCATTTTTTATAAAAACAAAATTTTTTTAATTTTATAAGTTTATAAAGCTACTTTAAAACAATATTCATTTGTAAATCCGGTAAATCATTATGGTGTAATGCTTTGATTTTTCTAATGGTCTTTCAATTGCCACTACATCAGGATATATTTTTAATTATTCAGATAATCCCCCCCCCTTTAGTATTCATTATTTCTGCCACTTCGCATCAAGAATTAAAATCCAAAGATTTTATTCCAAAAACAGGGTAATTAAAAAAAAAGGAATTTTTATTTCATTAATATCTTTCCTGTTAGAAACTACATATGTTACTGCATTAGAAGAATATTTAACAACTCCACTTAAAATTTTTTACAAAACTTTATAATAAACCTTTATCACATATATGTTGAGTAATTTTAAATATCAACATTGTTTTAAATTTATTTTGACTAGTCTTTTTTAAAAATATTAACGATAAAACAACCTTATCCAGAAGTAAACCCAGCAAATCAATCCGATGTTATTTTTGTAGAAGTAACCGGTGGTCTTTCAATTATATGTGGAAATATTTTAAATCTTGATAATCCTTTATTGTAGCTTTATAGATAAAAGCTTATCTAATCCTGCTTCAGTTAAATGATCCCCTCTAGATATTAATTAAAAAGCCTTTTAAAAAATAATATAATCAGAATATTTTTGAGATATTAAAGGATACGTATCAAATTGATTAATTACTAATTTTAAGTCAGAAAGTGTACTAATTCGATAAGTTACTACATTTAATATAGTTGTAATAATCCCACCCTTTAAAATAAGTTTATTTTTTTACTGTAAATTTTTTATATGTAAACCAATTGTATAACTAAGATTATAATTATATCTTGTTTTATTAGAAGTACGATTATCTTTTTGAATTAAAAGTAAAAAACATCCTTCTACATCAATAAAACCAGTAATAAATCCTGGTTTTAATAAGTCATCGGAGGATTTTTCAGATGTAGAAACAATAATTACTTTTTAATATTTTTCCTCGTTGGTCATTCTTTAAATTTTGATGTTATTAATAAAAATAATATAAGGTGTTCAGCATCAAAACTATAAATTAAAGTTGAGACTGAATAATGTAGACCATATAGAATTAGAGCTGGATAGATACCCTAATATTACAATAAAACCTACGAGAGTTAATAACATAGTGTATTCTCTTTTATTAAGATCTGTAAAACTCTTTAAATGTAAATAATAACCAAAAGCGTCGTGCCCGCGGAACGCTTATAAAATTATGAAACAACAACAAAGGTTGAACAAAATTTAATTTTTATATATTTAATTATAACAATAAAAATTAACAATTAAGTGATTTCGAGCTTTGCTCGATGTTTATCGTCACTTGGATTTTTAGAAATATTTATTAAAAACTACATGCTACAATAATTAATAATATAGTAAATTATCTTTTATTTAAAGATGAAAAATTATACCTAAAGTGTTTTGATAATAGTGCAATAAATAAACCCACATAAAACAAAAATTTCGAAAACATAAGAACCATCAATAAATTTTAATGTAACCGGCGTTGAATTAAAAGCATAAAACAATGCTTATGCTAACTATGACTCGTCGTCCGAATAAACTCTTTTTGTATTCATTTTTGATTTTATATCAATAACTTCTTCAAGTCCTTTCTCTGTTAAATGCTCACCTTGATCCATTATTAGATATACTTTACGTCAATCAGCAAAATCTAAATATTTTACACCTTCAATTAGATGTTTATCAAAAAAAAGGAATAATTTTTGTCTTAATATCATCAAATTTTACTACAATAAATTCTACAACGTCTTTATTGGGATGTAAATATAATTTACCACATTCAAAAATATTTCTTAAAGATTCCATAAGTTTTATATCACGAGAATGTTGACCAATACTAAATTTTAAGTGAACTCTTTTACCGATTTTTACGCTCGAACTACTTTGAACATTAACAAAAAAACAACCTTCAGCGTTAGAAAATCCTGCTAATCAATCAGGGTCATTAATTATTTGATCCACAATTAATAGTCTTTCTACAGGTTTAATATTAGGAAATTCATTAGCTAATTCAGGTGATAAACCTGTATTCATTGAGGCTTTTATTTCAATAATTTTTATTAAATCTTCTAAAGTATTAAGGTTATCATTATTTATTAATTCTTCGCCTACGGCGATGATTTGAAAATAATAAAATCGGCTTTTTTTGAGTTAATAAAGGATATTTTTCAAAATGGTTTATTATTATTTTTAATCCTTCAATAGAGTTTACAGCAAAATATGCAGAATTATCTTTTTTTCTAATTGAAACTATACCAACACCAAAGTAATCTTTAATTTTATTTAAAATATTTAAATCCCTAATATGCAATTTTATTCTAAAAGTATGTTGTAATCTTCACTTTAATTTTCTACTTGGATCTTTATAAACAGGGATAGAAAAACATCCTTCTCCATCTGTAAAACCTGAAATAATTTATGGTTTTAGTGGTATATCATTGGAAATTTTTTTAGCTGTGGAAACAGAATAATTACTTTTTAATATTTTTCCTCGTTGATCTTTGTTTATATTTTGATGTTATTAATAAAAATAATATAAGATGTTCAGCATCAAAACTATATATTAAAGTTGAAACAGAATAATGTAACCCGTCTAGAATTAGGGCTGGATAAATTCCTAGTATTACTATAAAGCCTACAAGAGTTAATAACATAGTATATTCTCTTTTATTCAGATCAGTAAATCCTTTTAAATGAAGAGAATAAGTCCCCCCGAATGCTACACGATTATATAAATAAATTGTGAAAGCAGCAGAAAGAATTATTGAAGAACTACCTAAAGCACCCATCAATGGTAATCTTTCAAATGCTCCATATAATGACATAAATTCACCGACAAAATTTATAGTAAGTGGAGTTCCCATGTTAGCAAGACATAAAACGAAGAACAAGATAGAAAACATTGGTAATAATTGAGTAATTCCCCTATATAAAGAAATTAAACGAGTGTGATAACGATCATACAATATACCTCCGACGCAAATAAATAAACCAGTCGATGCGAATGCGTGAGCTAAACCTAAAGTGATAGCACCCTCTATACCTATTACAGAATTACTAAAAGAACCTAAAATATATACCGCAGCATGGGCTACAGACGAATAAGCAACTATTTCTTTTAAATCTATAGTTCTAACTGTATTTATTGAAGCGTAAATTATAGTAATTACACAAAAGACATATACAAGTGGAGTATAGATTAATGAAGCTTTAGATAATATTGGTAATATTAATCTATAAATACCGTATAGACTTAATTTAAGTACAATAGCTGCCAAGATTACACTACCTCCTAAAGGAGACTCGACATGAGCTTTAAGTAGTCAAAGATTAAGAAAAATAAATGGTGTCTTTACTGCGAAAGCAATAAATATTCCTATAAATAAAATCTTTTGAACGTCATATTCAAAAAGAGTTTTAAATAATCCATCAAAATCTGTTGTACCCATTAAAGAAGACATAGTTAATATAGCTAATAATAAAAATAAGGATCCTAATACGTAATTCAAATTTTTAATCTTATATTTAAGAATTATATTAAATTGAAATATCTTTAATTTTGGATTACTTTATTTACTTATTATAACCTACAATTTAATTTATTTTTTATAATAATTATTAATGATCTCTTGAAAAATTCATTTTTGATTTTATAAGACGAATTTTTTCCAATCCATTTTTTGTTAAATGAGATTTATTTTTCATTAATTCTACAACTTTTTTGAAATCTGAAAAATCTAGCGCTTTTACACCTTGAATTGGATATTTTTCGAAGAAAGGAATAATCTTATCAGTTATATCATTAAATTTGGTAACTACAAAATAAACCGCTGATTTTTCTAAATTCAATTCAATCCTTCCGCATCCAAAATTATTAATTAAACTTTTTATTAAATCCTTGTCTCTACTATGTTGAGCTATATGAAATTTTAACATTACGGCTTCACCTAATTTAGTTGTAGAAGAGTTATAAATAGAAACAAAAAAACAGCCCTCACCGCTGGCAAAACCTGCTAATCAATTTAAATTATTGACTTTAGTTTCTAAAGGTAAAGGTCTCGAAATTGGAATTATATTAGGGAAAGCTATTTTTAATTCTTCCGTGATACCTAAATTTATAGAAGCTCGTATATTAAGAATTTTTTTAAACCCATCATCTGTTAAATGATCTTTATTATTAAACAAATTTAACGCTTGTTTGAAAAGTTGATAATCAGATCATTTTTGAGTAATTAAAGGATATTTATCAAAATGGGAAATTATTATTGTTAAATCTTTAACAGATTTAACATAATATTGCATAGTAGTATCACCATGTTTACTAATATTCCCTACTCCAAAATAACTTTTGAGATAATAATTCTAAATCTTTATTATGTAAAGTAATTTTGAATATTAATTGAACTTGATAACCTGTTTTATATCTTTTATTTTTAGATATACTAATGATAAAAGAGCCTTCACCATCTATAAACCCTGAAATAAATCAAGGATCTAACTTTTTAATTAATTGATTAGGTTTTTTTATATTATTAAGTTTATTTTCTTCAGATAAATTATAATTAATTGTTGTTGTATGAAAAAGTACTCGTTTATGTTGTAGGTTATAAAAAATAACATTTTTTTTTCTTCCAAAAACCGGTTTTCCGGCGACTAGAGAACCTCTTATATTTTTGTGAAATAAAAAACCATATTCTCGTTGCTCTTTTACAGGCTTAAATAAACATTTTGTATTTTCGGTCTGATTTAGATCCACGATTACCCATTTTATCTTTAGTGATCTTATTATACCCTTGATGATTAACAAGGCCAATTGTAAAGTTTCCTTTATAATTTTAATTATTAAAGCTTTAGGGTTTTCCCGGAATTTGATTCTTTTCACACTATTATATAATGTATATAAGAATAAATAAAAACTTGCTCTTACTCTTTCATTAGATCCAAATAATCCTATTAGTATAAACAGAGGAGGAAGAATACTTTCAAAAAATATATAAAATAAAAATACATCTAATAATAAAAAAACAGCTAATAATAATGTTTCTAATAATAATATTATTATTGCATAAGCTCTTACAGTTACTTTTATTGAATTTCAATTAGATAATAATGCTATTGGTGTAATTATTGTTGTGATTAGCACAAAATATATAGAGATTCCATCTAACCCGGAATAAAAATCACAAAATTTAACTTTGTCAAAATCTTGTAAAAATTGAAAATGATTATGACTAAAATCATAAAAAATTAAAATAATTAAAGAAATTATAACATTTATTACAGATGTTGTTAATGCTATTATTTTTATTTCCATATAATCATTCAAAAAAAACTTTTGAAATGCAGCTGTAGATAGGCAAATTGCTCCTGATAAAGGTACAAAAAGTAAAAGTAAAGTTAAAATAAATTTTTATTTAGTATTAAAAGATTTACGAATCTACCGGAATAATCCTGCAGTCTATTGTAACACACATTCAGAAGAATAAGTTATTCAATTATATAAAAAACGACTAGCCTAATACGGCTCCGTTACAAAGGGCCTTTGATAAAAGCCCCTCGCTTTATTCTAATTCTAAAAATCAATGAATCTTATTATATTCGTTACATTTAATATTTACAAATTATATTAAAATAGAGAAATTACTATATATTTATTTAATGTAAATTATTTTACAGAAAAATAATATAAATTATTATGTTTTATAACAAAGAAAACCTAATAAAAATATTAATCCAAGTAGTAACTCACCAGACCATAATAAATAGTAAGAACAGCAACCAAGGGCTGAATTAGAATCAAAATATTCAACACATGCTATGCACGCATATAAATACAAAGGTTAATATTTTAATTGGTATTATAATATTAAGGAAAAATAGTTAAATTATATTTAAATATGTTCTAGTTATAAATGTCCTAACTATATGAGGTAATATAAATTTTGAAAATGTGTAAATTAATATTAATAAAATAATAAATACATAAGTTACTTGATTAATAAAATAAAATGGAACTAATTGAGGAATAAGATATTAGATTCTTCAACTGGATAGTTAAAAGATATTTACCTATCTTACCACATTATGTAGTTAATTTAATAAGTTGAATTTAAATATTTGTTTTATCCATATATTTTTCTATTAAATTACATATTTTATATCAAAATTTTACATTTAATGGTCATATAATAAATAACCCAAAAGGTAATAAAATAAAAATTATATTTTGTATAAAAATAACAAATAAAAAAAAAATAATAAGAATTATTAATCTTAATAAATTTATTATATAATTATGTATTAATTCTTTATTTAATTTATTTACCATTAAGAGCCAAGGTAACAAAACTAAAAAAAAAATTAAAAAATTATCAAAAGTTAAATTTCCATTTTCATAACCTGCTTGTCTTAATATATTCGATCTAATAAAAAATGATAAACACCATATAAATATATAAAAACCAAAAGGCTTATTTCACATAAATTTTACAATTATGTAAATTAATATTAATATGACAAATACAAAGGTTATTTCAATATAAAAATTAAATTGTAACATTTTATAAATCTCTAAACTGGATAGTTAATATTACCTATCTTACCGCCCTATGCAGTTAATTTATAATTATAGCAATGGATGACCTTTCGTTGTTTTGATTTATTATTTAAATAATGAATCTTCTTTTAATCGTAATAAAACTTTATGAAATCAAATTAAAGGCAATAATAATAATTAATAGTGACGCTGAATAAACAATGTTAGTATCCAAATAAGTCATTTTAAAATTAAAAATATTTACGAATTTATCAGGAAAATCTTCCAGTTTATTGTAATATATATTCAAAAAAAATTCATTTAATTTCAACTTTATTATTTAACATTAATAATTTAGACAGCTCATAAATGAGCTGTTTAATTCTTGTTTTTGTAGTTAGGTATTTTTCTATTGAAACTGTTTATACAACAATTCGTATAGAACAACAACTATAGCGAAGGACGTAAAATAAGCATAAAACCTGAAATATAAACCACAGCATGGGTAGTTATAACTATTTATTGAAGCGTAAATTATAGTAGATCCAAATAATCCTATTAGTATAAACAGAGGAGGAAGAATACTTTCAAAAAATATATAAAATAAAAATACATCTAATAATAAAAAAACAGCTAATAATAATGTTTCTAATAATAATATTATAAAAGCTTTTAGTTTTAATTAGATAATACTATTGGTGTAATTATTGTTGTGATTAGCACAAAATATATAGAGATTCCATCTAACCCGGAATAAAAATCACAAAATTTAACTTTGTCAAAATCTTGTAAAAATTGAAAATGATTATGTTTAAAATAAAAAAAAATTAATATTAATTTTTTAATATAAATAGAAAAGGAAAAATTAAAACATATCGGCTATTATTCTGGCTATCTCATCCATATTAGAATAAAATTCTATTATATCAGAAGATACAGTATAATGAGTTCTGCTAATTTCCAAACTTTGAATAAAATCAGGATATTTTTCACATAATCTCATTAATAATGTGTTGAATTTTACACGGCCTGGTTCGCAATTATTATAAATAATTGAGCTATGTTCTTTAAAATTAAATTCTAATTCCATAAAATATCTCTGAAAAGCTAATTGGGCATTCATATTATACTCAAAATGAGGATGTCTACAGTGTTCAAGTAATAAATTAACTTTTGGGATATATTCTTCCCTTATTATATTTTCTAAATCTTCTAGAGGTTCACATCACTCTTTTTTGGCTTGATCCAATTTTTTTACCAAAAAATATTTATTTGCAGTATAATATATTACAGTCCCCATACTAGCAAAAACAGAAAACGCTATTATATACGGAAGAAACGATGTTTCAGTATTATGAGTTATTAAGTTAGTAGTAATAAAAAAAAAATTATATTAAAAGATTTACGAATCTACCGGAATAATCCTGCAGTCTATTGTAACACACATTCAGAAGAATAAGTTATTCAAATTAAAAAAAAAACTTCAACGAAGGAAGAATAGAGGTGAATAATTTTTATATTTAGTAACTTATTTACTAAAGGATTTTTATAACAAATTAGAAACTATTGAATAAAATATAATATTTCTATGACATTAAATAATTAAAAAAAGAATATAAACTAATAATACGAAAATACTAAGTTAATAATTTCCTTTACATAAATATATACCTGGAACATTTAATTTTCCAGGTTTATGGAAATAATGTTTATATCTTTTATATAATCTAATCCATATGTTTTTATTACCTCAGTTTGAGACATGATAATTCTATTAGCAACCAAATAATTAAGTTGTTTAATTAAAGAATTATCAGGTAAATTATTATATTTAATTAATACGTTTTTTCAAGTTTTGTTAAAAAATCATTAGTTGTAACATAAGTTATAGTTGTTACTTTACGGGATACGAGAAAGGGATTAGTACATAAATTCCAATTATGACTATTAAACAAAGTACAAACTATTGTTCATTTAGTCATGTAAGGAATTTTTCTATTGAAACAGACTGAATTACGATAGGCATAGAACTGTGAAGGATACCACATATTTCACTGCATTGCGATTTTTACCATTATAAATTTTAATCTGTTAAATTGCAAATTTATTTTACTTCATTAATGTTTTATTAAAAACTAAAGTAAAAGTTTTATTCCTAATATAAAAATATATATTAACAAAAACCTTTATTATAAAATAAATGGTTTTCTACACTTTTTCAAGTGGGATCTGACTATATCTTAAGCTTGCGCCAACCAACATATAGTCGATGAACTGCACACCATAAAATGGCGCTTGGCTGCGGATTTCCCATTCAATTATCAATCTTGATTTTACTTCGCGAGTCATTACCTGCGCCCCAAGTTATATTACTACACCTGGTTAGTTAAGATTGCTTTAGGAGGTTCCCGACAATTTGATGGTTTATAGCCAAAGGTTCACTTTGACTTTGGCCTATTTTGAGATAAGACCATAAAACACACCTTCTCTATTAATTAGAGTAGAGCATTGATTAAGTCTTCCAGGATAAGCATCGAGTTTTAAAGCGAGAGAAGGCACCGCAAAGGAATGTATAACCAATTTTTTATACTTTTCAATCTTTTTAAATTTTATTAAAGTTTATCGACGAATATTTAAATAATAATATAAATTTATAATTTATACAACATAGAAGGATGCATATGTTTAGTCACAATAGATCTTAAATTAGGCATTGATCTTCTACTTATATAAATTCGCCAACCTGAACTTTGTTTTCAAAGTGTACAATTAAGTTCATACTTAATTACTAGAACATTTAATAATAATGTTGTCTGTTCTAAACTAAAAGAATCAGTACAAAGAACTAACCCTTTATTAACAGCAGAGCCATCTCCCATTATTCAATGAGCTAAAGCAATTGGAGTAAGAAGCTCATAGATATTACTTGGCACAATTTTTATTTTATTTATATAAAATAAATTATAAATATCTGTTAGACAAGGTAGTTGTCGTGTTTGAAAAGCTAGCCCTGAAAAAGGTTTACCTTTTCTTATACCAGAAGTTACATGAGGAAAACTGGAGCAGTAATGGCTTAGTATAAAAAACACAAATCAAACATAAGGAGAATTCTTAGTAGATTGTTTAAAGCATAGCCTAGCATTTTTACTATCAGAAGGTAATTGCATTCAACCATCTGATAAAATTAACCCTATTATAACACTTTCTATATGAAGTGGTATTTTAGTCATACTTGACTGAATCCTAGTTAATCTACCGCCTAAAGTTAAACCTAAATTGCTTCCCCAAATAACAACATCAACAGAGCTGACATTTGAATTACCAGACTTTTTTGAATTAGGAGATAGTTTAAATGCTGTAGTAGAAATATACATACGGCTTAATTGTTTAAAATTTATTGAATTTTTATATAATTTATTGGGGCACTCAAGTTTTATAGCTAGTGCTGGAATAATGAAATAATAATGTATCATAAATTTATACTATTTATTCTTATCTTGCTTATCTAATTTAGCTAAATATAATAATGTATTATTAATCCTTAAATTGGAATTAAGTTTTACATGAATAGGATGAACTTGCCACAATAATTTAAAAATAGTTTTATGGGTAAATTATTATTTATATTTAAACTTAAATTTAATTTAGAATTAAGTTGAGTATATAATAACTCTTATTAGAGATTATTAGAAAATACCTTACGCCTATATTCTGCCAAGTGTGTAAGGATTTTTTTCAATATAGGCGAAATTCCATCTTTTCGTTGCTCTTTTACACTTTATCAATAAATGATTTAGATCCGCGAATAGCCATTTTTCTTTCAATTATTTCTATATTTGTTACTTTACAGAGATAATTACTCTATCCACACAATATTATTTGTATATGTGTTTAGTATATAGAACTTTAAGCTTTACCCGGAGTTTGAAATTTTATGACATTATTTAAAACTTACTTAAGGTTTTAACTAGTCAGCAGCTGTGATAATGAAACGAATATGAGTTAATTCTGGAACTATAACACGATTATCTACTTCAAGCATTCTTAAAGCACCATCTTCTAAATCTTCTTCTGGTACTATATAAGAATCATATTCTATGTTTTCATTATCATCATTTACGAAATCCACGTATTGGTAGCTTCAATATCATTGATGCCATTTTTGTATAAAAATTATTAAGTAAAGGTGATATTTAAGAATCCAAGCGTAGCTTGGTAATAAGAATTAAGATTCATTTAACCCTAATTTATACTTCATACTAGGAACAACATAAGGTAAAGTTAATTCTCTTAACAAAGGCATTGAACTGGCTCTAAAATAAACAGAATATTTATCTTTAGGAGTATTTCCTCCTTTTTTAGATAGTAGCTGTCTAGTAGTTTGTAAACCAAACTTAGTTTCCAACATACTTCTAAATAAATCGACTTCTTCCTTAGTAAAATTATTAGTAGCAATTCTAATACTATTAGAATATGGAAGCCAAGTACCATCATCCATAATAAGAAAAGCTAGAGACATAGGCGTTAAGTAATTAATAAGCTCAGGAGATATTATTTTTATTTTGTTTACATAAAATAAATCATAAAGCCAATTTAAACTACTAAAAGTGTATGTATCAAATTCATAACCATAATATGTTTTTTTTGTTCCAAGTGTATTTATTAGAGTTTTTTGAAACATTCTTGGTCCCGCATCAGTACAATAACCTCTCATAAAGAAAAATTCATATAAAGAAAACAAATAGTCTTTATGCCGACCGCTTTGGTTAAACCGAAAACTAGTACCGGCTATTTTTGATTTACTTAAATAAGCATGACCATCACCGAGAAGACAACCAACTAAAACACTTATTACGTCAATGTTATGAGGACCAATTCTATTTTTAGTAGAGGTCTTAATATGAAATTGCCGATAATGAGTAATTTTCGTATGGATTTGCCTAGAAAATGAAGTTCCAATTATAATGAAACTAGAAAACTTCAGAGATAATACCTGATACAAAATACATCGGCAATGCCGATGTAAGTCGATTGTACATTAAGCATCAATTATTAAATTGACACCCACAAGTGAGCCAATCTGTTACAATAAATAAATTTACTGACAGTCTTTTAAATTATTATAAATAACATCTTTGACCGTTTTCACTCATGTCGCCTAAGAAAAATAATTTAAAGTAATCAATAAAAAACTTATAAATTAAAATTATATTTTATAATACCAATGGCTTATCAAAATAAAACTAATTTTTTGAGGCAAGAATTTGTATATTCTCACCGATTGTACATTAAGCATAAATTTATTAATTAAAATAATTTACACCCACAAATGACCCAATCTGTGGCAGTATTACTGACAATCTTGTATTATTATTTAAGCAATATAAATAATAATCTTTAATTGTTTACATTTGCATCGCCAAAGGAATAAATTTATTCCTTAAAGAATCCTGTCGGAAACTTAGAGATAAATAAATTAATATAATTCATTATATACTTTTATATAAAATAATAATAAAAAATATAACTTTATTTAAATCACGACTATCGTTAATATTAAAAAAAAATGTTAAGACTAAATTTTACATTAGTTTATAAGCCTAACTTGTAATACATTGATGAATGTAAATAAGGTAAAATAAGATTTCGCAAGGATGGCATAGATGAACTTTTTATGTAAAGAGAATATTGGCCGATAGTTTCTATATTTTGAATAGTACAGTCTAGATTATATTTTCTTTTGAATATTTCAGCTAAAAGTTGTACTTCTTCTAATTTAAAATTATTTGTAGCTATTCTTACTCCTGATTTAGTTCAACCTCCATCATCCATTATAAATATTGCCAATGCTAATGGAGTTATATATTTTTCTATGTTTGGACTTATTACTTTTTTACCATTTTTAATTTCTTCCTCTATTCATACCACTTTTTAAATTTAAAATTAGTTGTAAACCTTGTTTAGTCAAATGATCTTTATTATTTATGATTTTAGCAGCTTCAACAAAATCTAAATAATCTTTGGTTTTAATTCCTAAAATGGAATATTTTTTAAGAAAAGGTATAATTTTACCATTAATATCATCAAATTTTTCAACTACATAATCAACAGTATTTAACTTTGTTTGTATAGACCCACACCCAAAATAATCAATAAAACTTTCTAATAAAAATTTATCTCGTATATGTTGAGTAATTCTGAATCTTAATCAAACACTTAATCCTACCTTGGTTTTAGATACTTGAGACATAATAGCAAATGAAGATTCAGCATTTATAAATCCTGCTAATCAATATGGATCTTTAATTACTTGATCGATAACTAAAGGCCTTTGTATTGGCAATACATCTAAAAACTCAGCTTTTAAAGAATTAGATAACCCTAAATTAAGTGATGCTTTTAAACTAATTATAGTTAATAAACCTTCATGTGTTAAATGTTTACCTTCCTTAATTAAATTAAATATCATTTTAAATAATTTAAAGTCTGCCTGTTTTTGAGTAAGAAGAGGATATTTAACAAAATGATCTATAATTTTTGGAAGATCCTTAATAGAATTTACTATATAAATACAATATTTTTCTTGGTGATAAATATCACCTACACCAAAAAAAGATTTAATTAAGTTTAATAAGGCTATATCTTTTTTATTAAGAGTTATTTGAAAACTAGGTTGAACTCTTCATCCTAATTTTAAAGTTTTATTTTTGGTAATTATAACTGTAAAATTTGATTCACCATCGCAAAACCCTGTAACATAATAACCATTAAGACTTTTTTCAAGGATACCTATTTTGTTTAGATCATCAAAGCTTTGCTTTGATGACCGAGCGAAATATGAGAATCGCCGGACGCACATTCTTATATTTTTTGTATTTGGAAACCAAGACCATCTTTCAGTACTAAGCGAAATATCCATGTTGAAAAAACAATTTTTTTTAGAATACTATGGTTTGATCTCCGTTAACACTACTTGTCTTTTTAAAGAATATCTTAAATGTGTTTTACAGCAAAATTTAAACTTCATTTTAAATTTTATATAATTTTTAAAGATTATATAATTTTTACTTTTACTATTTATAAAAATTATATATAAATAAATATTAATTTTTATAATTTTTAATTTATTTTTAGAATTAATTTTCCACTATTTATAATTCAAATTAAAAATTAGTGAGTCAGAGAATTTATAAAACATTTCATGTAATCAGTTAAAACTTCTGAATGTAAAAGTGTTAAATTCATATCCATAATAAATTTTTTCTCCTTTTTTTATTGTTCACGGCCTACGGCCGTGGTTCTAAGTTTGAACAGTCCATATAAAAATTACAGTTATTTCATATTATTATTTTTATAATCTCTCATTTGAGTTTTTAAATTTAAAATGGTTTGTAGCCCATCGTTAGTTAAATGAACTTTATTTTTAACCAATTCAGCAATATTGATAAAATTTTTAAAATCTAGACTTTTTGAGCCTTGTAAATTATAATTATTAAACAGTGGAATGATTATGGCTAAAATATCGGACAATTTTGTAACAGTTACTGCACACATAAGATTTTTAGAATCTTCTCTAAATTTACCACAACCTAATTGTTCACACAATTTATTTAATAAAATAGCATCACGTAAATGTTGACCTACTTTAAACATTAAACCTATTGATTTTCCAGTATTAGTTGTTTTAGAATTATTAATTTGCACATGAAAACAACCTTCAGCATCTATAAACCCAGCTATTCAATTATAATCTAAAGTTTCAGGTAATTTAACTAAAGGTCTTTTAACAGGCATAACGTTAGGAAATTTTATTTTTAATTTGTCAGATAAACCTTTATTCATGGAAGATTTTATAGCTATAATTTTATTTAAACCTTCTTTAGTGTTGTGTTCTTTTTTATTAATTATATCTATAGCTAATTTTCAAAGTTCAAAATCAGCTTGTTTTTGAGTACTTAAAGGATATTTATTAAAATGAGGTATAATTACATTTGTTATTTCTTCTAATGAATATACAGAATAAATTATATGATTATCCCTTGAACGTATTCTTAAATTACCTGCAGAAAAAAAAGATTGAAGACGTTTTAATAAATCATGATCTTTTTCGTGTAATTCTATAGAAAAAGAAGGAATAATTTGCCAACCTCCTTTGTATCTACTAGATTGAGTTATTCCAACGTAAAAAGTTGATTCACCATCAGCAAAACCACTCACTCAAAAAGGATTAAGTAAATTTTTAGAATTTAAAGTAGAAAATTGACGAGTTAATAAATTTAAGTTTCTCTTTATAGTAAAATTTGAAGTTACAAAATTTTTTTCTAGATTATTAAAAATAAATTTATTTTCATTTATATTTTTAAATAACCCAATATTATGTAATTTATATGTTTCACAAAAAGGAGTTATAATTTTTATAATAGAATTAACAGATTCTTTATCTATATTTATTATGAAATGATTATTTTTACATTCAAGTTTATTACAATTAATACCGTAAAGGCTTTTTAACATTTTATTTAATATTTGTAGGTCCTTGCTAGTATGAACATAACAGTATAAATGTAAATTTCCATTTACAAATTTTCCATATCTCATTATTCATATTGTTAAAGCTAAAGGACTCATATATTTAAATAATATTGAATTTATATATAATTTATTTTTTTTTCAGAATAGCTTATGTATAAAATTAAAACTTCTAAAAGTATATAAATTAAAACTATTATTTGAATTGTTACTTACAATACTATTTTTGGCTGTGTAACCTATAGTATAAAAAAATTCATACAATCAAAATAAATAATCTTTATGAACTATACATCGCCTACGGCGATGTCTTGAACCTTCTACAGATCTTTTATTAGCATAACCGTCCCCTAATAATGAACCCACTATAACTGATATAACATCTTCACTATGTGGCCCTATACGATTAGCAGACAAACTAAGTCCATATAATTTAATAAATAAAAACATTATCAGTGTTAGCCTTAATCAATAGAAATATTTAAAATACTTAAAAGTTAATATTTTAAATTTTCACCTAATATTAATGATCTAGGGCCATCTAACCCTTTATGGATAAATACGCAAGAAAAGCACGGAAAACTTTATAGTTATTAGAAACAGAAGTAGATTTAATACTATGATAACTTCTTTTTTGTATAGAAAAATTATCATTTTTTTGATTTTGGTGCCGCGGAGCGAGAGATTTATATAAAGGAGCTTTAGTAGTACTAACCTCAGAAAAATCAGAATATTTAGAGTTATGATTATTGATAGAATTACTATCGGAATCAACAAAATTATCCTTGTCTAGTTCAAAATCACTAATATCAGAGTCTTGATCGGAAGAATCAGAATCAATAATTCTTTTTCTATTCATTATGGACTTAATTTTTATTATTTTTTCTAATCCTTCATGAGTTAAATGATCTCCGGTTTTAATTATTTCAGCAACTTCACAAAAAGCTTGAAAATCTAAAGCTTTTACACCATAGATAGGATATTTTTTAATGAATGGAATCAATCTTTCTATAATATTATTAAATTTTGTCTCGGTAAAATCCCCTATTGAACCCCCTTTTCTTTCAATATACTTTCCAAACTCTAAATATTGTTTTATATTATCTAATAATACTTTATCTCTAACATGTTGAGTGATTAAAAATTTTAATCGTACACTTTTTCCTATTAGATTAGATTTAGAAGACGTAATATCTATAAAAAAACAACCTTCACCACTAATAAAACCAGATAACCAGTTTGGGTTTTTTATTGTTTGATCGAGAACTACTGGTCTTGTGATAGGTTTAATATTTGGAAAAGCTTTTATTAGTTTATCTGAAAGACCTCTATTAATTGCAGCTCTAATCGCAACTAATTTTTCTATACCTTCTATTTTTAAATGCTCAGAATTAGAATATAAATTAAAAGCTTGTTTAAATAATAAATAATCAGCAAATTTTTGAGTAATCAAAGGAAATTCATCAAAATGTTTTAATAAAATTATAATTTCTTTTATTGTTCTAACTCGAAATAGGACTGCTTCTTTTCCTTTATTTGTAACTAAACCTATCCCTCCTAATGTACATTGAATTGATTCTAATAACGCCTTATCAGCTGCTTTGCAGCTGTATTGAAAATTCAAACCCTACCGTTCAACCAACATTATATCTTAAATTTTTTCTAATGTTAATATAAAAACAGCTCTCAGCATCACTAAAACCAGTTACAAAATTAGGATCAAGATTAGGTTTATTCAAAATAGAATAATAAGCCCTAGTATGAAAATTAGAAATTTTACTTTGTATAGACATAATATTTTTATTTTTACACGTTACTAATGAAAAAACTAAATTAATCTTTTCAATATTGTTTAATATAAACGATTTGGGGCCATCAATAAGACCCTCAGCAAGAATAGACATAGCAGGATCGGCAACTTCATCCATTAAGTAAAGAAGCTTGAATGATGGGAATGCAATTAAAATTAAAATAACAGCGGGAGTAATTGTTCAGATTAGTTCGATGAGTGTCAACTTAGACTATTATTTAATCGGGTTTATATATTTTGTTGGCATTTACATATTAATTAAACTAATTATTAATTTATTTATCTGAAAATTTATACTTATTCTTAAATATTTCACCAGATTTTATATATTTCATAACTGTACTTCCACTAATTCCTAAAAATTTTCCTGCCCTTCTGGCTGAAGTAAAATACCCTATCAGTTTAAACTCCTCTTTATCACACTTTTCATATATATTAACAAAACTTCCCTTCTTAGAGCTCATTAATAATTTAGTTTCTTCAGAGTGTTTTTTACCTAAAGCTTTTTGTCTAATTAATTCTTTAGTTTTTTCATTATGAGTTTTACCAAATAAAGGATTATTTTCCCCTAATTTTTTTTTACTCATAAGCTTTTTAGTTTCCTCACTCAGCTTACGACCATATAAGTGAGAATTTTCACCTTTACGTACTCCTTTTAAAGCTTTACTAATTTTACTTTTAGTTTCTTCAGTGTGAATAAACCCATCAGAATAGGCCCCTGCAGTTTTTAATATATTATAAACAGGCTTTAAGTTATCTAAATAGTACTGCTCTCTAGTAGTTAAATTAGATTTATCGCAATACTCTAAAATAGTTAAAGAAAATTTAGAATAACCGTATTTAACAAGGGCTCTACCAATTATAGAGTTATTTGATCTTTTAATGTAGGCAGGATTAAAATAATTTAGAAATCTATTGTAAATGTTTTTAGACTGTCCGATATAAAAATCTTTAGTTACTTTATTAGTAAGCATATAAATCCCTGATCTACCTTTATTATCATTTAAAATTATTTTTTTTAAAGAATATATATCAAGATAAACTACCATTTCTTTATCTTTATCTAAAGGATTGCTAATTTTAATAATTTCAGTATTTAAATTATCTTTAGTCGAATTACTATATTGCCTTGAAAATATAAATGATTTTATAACGAATAAATTTCGTCCCGTCGAAGAAAAGTTAGTCTAAACATAAGTACTTTCATACTTAACTGGGCTATATCTTACCATTTTTATTGGTTTTCACGTATAGTCTCTGAGGATCCTAGCAAGTATTTAATACTCTTTAGTTTCCCGCTGATAGTCCATTGTTACATCCTTTAAAGTTATCACCGATAGAGTATATATTACTTGTCTCTATGGTATTTAAAGGCTTTAGGAGTTTCCAGCTTACAGTGAAATTTTATTCATAGTTTTTTTAAGTTTATTTTGATGAGAATTTATATCTATCTTTAAATATTTCACCCGAATTTATATATTTTTTTACAGTACTACCACTAATTTCTAGAAATTTAGCAGCTCTTCTTATTGAAACAAAACTACCTATTAATTTAAATCCTTGTGAATCACATTTTTCATATATGTTAACCGGATAACCCTGACTAGTACTCATTTTTAATAAAGTTTCTTCAGAATGTATTCTACCTAAAGCTTTTTGTCTAATTAACTCTTTAGTTTTTTCACTGTGAGTTTTACCAAATAAATTATTATTTTCCTTATATTTTTTTAAAGCCATAAGTCTTTTGGTTTCTTCGGAGTGAGTACGACCATATAAAGCAGATTTTTCTTTAACATAAATTCCTTTTAAAGATTTACTAATTTTTAATTTAGTCTCTTCGCTATGTTTATAACCTAAAGAACTACCTGCTAATTTTAATGTGTTGTATTTAGGATTTAACTTATCAATATAGTATTGTTCTCTTTCAGTTAAATTAGTTATATCACAGTATTCTAGTATCTCCAGAGTGAAGTTGGAATATCCGTATTTAATCAAAGCTCTACTTATTACAAGGCTTTCTCTATTTTTCAAATAACTAAGATTAAAATATTTTATGAACCTTTTTGCTAAATCAGCTGATTGTCCAATATATATATCATTTGTTATTTTATTCGTCCATTTATAAATACCAGATTTAGCTTTATTGTCCTTTATAATAACTTTTTTCATTGCATAAGAATCTTCGTAAAATTTCACGCTGTCAACATTTGAAGAAGAAGGTATAGTACTGTAAAACCGTATATGTATTCCATCACGTTTCGTGATGTTATTATTAAACTTAAAACACTTTTGAATAGGCACATACATACCATGATTTAAATATTTGTGTGAGATAGGTGATCTTTTATTAGAATAATTTCTAATTACAGATGCTAAAATTCAACCTACACCAAATAAAATTGTTACTAGATAGAACATAATGTTATCATGTAACTCAACTAATCCCTCAAATTGCACGGTAGTTATATTCATTATACATAAAATAATAAACAATTTAAAAAATAAAAAATATAAATTAAATTTCATGATTTCTTCCTCTGTTCATTCCACTCTTAATCTCACGTATTTTATTTAAACCTTCCTCAGTTAAATGACCCTTTTTTACCATAATTTCGGCTATTTTACAGAAATCTTCAAAATCTTTAGATTTTTCCCCTAAAATAGGATATTTTTTAAAAAATGGTATAATTTTTTGAGTAATATCATCAAATTTTGATACATTAAATACTATAGCATTTCCAGAATGTTTAAAAGTTATTCCACAATTTAAATATTTAACTAAACTTAATATTAATTGTTTATCTCTAATATGTTGACTTAATTGAAATTTTAATTCGACTAAAAAACCTAATCTATGAGTATGAGATTTTTTTATTTTGGCTAATACACAACCTTCACCACTAGTAAATCCAGCTAATCAATTAGGATCAGGTATGATAATATTATTCATTTTATATTCAGGTTTTTTAGCCGGCTTAATATCAGAAAAAGCTGTTTTTTGTTGATCAGATAAACCTGTATTTATAGAAGCTTTAATTGCTATAATTTTTCGTAATCCTTCTATAGTTAAATGTTCTTTTAATGATATTAAATCTAATGCTTGTTTAAATAGTTTATAGTCAATTAATTTCTGAGTTATTAAAGGATATTTATCAAAATGTTTAAGAATAATTTTTAAATCTTTTATTGAATTAACACTAAATTGAATAGATTTTGCATTGAGTCCCCCTTTACTAATAACTCCTACACCAAGGCTATTTTGAATATCTATTAACAAAGCCTTATCTTTTTCATGTAAATTAATTTGAAATTTAGGTTTAACGGCTCAACCTAAATTAAATTCTTTATTTTTTATAATAACTATTGTAAAGCAACCTTCTGCATCTGAAAATCCAGATAAGAATCAAGGATCAAGAATTAATTTATTTTTTTCACTTTGTAAAGTAGTCATGGAAGAAAATCATTTTATTTTATTATTAATATGGTTATATGGGAATTTAACCTGATAGTTTTTTTCAAAACCCGTTAGAGAACATCTTAAAGTATTAAATTTTACATAATTTCCGTATTCTCTTTGAGCATTTATAGTATTGTATACTAATTTAGCTCCGCGATATTCCATTGCATTTTCAGTTATTAATTGAATAACTATACATGGCTTGTTAAACCATCAACCATAATTATTTCGAATATGGCTTAGTTTCAATAATTTTAGGATATCTCCGGTGTTTGGAAATTTTACCCGCATTGATAATTTTCCCATTAATATTATCATATCAGGAGCAGCACTATCTTGAAAATAAAGACCTCAAGGTCTAGGGGCATCACATTGCAGATATAAATTTTGAAATAAAATATTTAACATTTTTAAGTTTATTATATATTAGCTAAGTTGATTATTTACACTAATTTTTTATCTTATCCGGGTACGATAATAGATAGATTGAGCTGTAAGCTATAAAATTAGATTAGAATAATCTTAAGAGTCCAAATTAGTTTTAAAATAATTACTTATTGGCAATCTTTAAGCTAAACAATTAGTAAATTATTAATACTCCCTTTATTAAAAGGAATATACCCTTTGGAAGTAATTTAAATTATATGTTAGGAACAACAACAAAGGGTTGAATTATAAGAAAAATAAAAATCAATAATTAAAATATATTTTATTATAATTTTTATTCTATTTTTAAGACGCGCAACTGCATTCAGCTGCGCAAATGCTATAATCTATAAAATTAAGCAAAAATAATATTAAAAATATTAGATTTTAGGATATTTTAATTACGTATTAGCAATTTTTAAATAAATAATCAAATATTCATTATATTAATTAAAAAGAGTATATCCTCTTATTCATTTTTTTTTATTTAATTATTATCATCTGAATCAGGTTTATCAAGAATATTATCTTCCACTATAATATTATTGATTTCTTTTTGTTTTTTATTTAGCTCACTTACTAAAATCTTTAATCTTTCTTCAGTTCTTACTGTGTTAACTCAATGACTTACCTGGACTTTTTTATCCTCATTTGCTCATTGTTCATCAGCATCAGTATCATCGGTCTCTTCTTTTATAACATTTATAAGATGATTATATTCACGCTTTGCTGTTTTTAATCTCTCAGATTCTTCTGGGTGTACAAAATATTTGTTAATTATGCTTTTATCACTAAGTTTATCCCTCAAATCTTTATCTTGAACAAAACTAATATTAAGGTCTCCTTTATCTTTTCGTTCAGGTTTATCCTCATCTTCTGATTCGCCATCTTCTGGTTCGTCATCATTAGTTCCTCCCATACTAGCTTCAGTAACATTAGAATGACCAACTTCAGGCTTACTATGTGATGAATTGTCTTCAATTTTAGACATACTGATTTCAAAATTCTCAGGATGGCCAACTTCAAATGGATTATCTTCATCAAAACTTAAAAGGAAACCAATTATAGAAATAAAAATTATTAAATACAATTTTCAATCAATACAATTAGTAAATATTAAAATTAAACCTACAATAAATAACAATAAAAAAGAAAGTACATAAAGATTAAATGATTCGAGATCACTACAACAAAAATAATATGTTGACATATTATAAATAATAAAATTTTTATGGGGATTAAAACTCCTTTTTTAGTCTATTTTCATCTAATTCAGTATAATTTGAAAAAAGTAGGAATGACACCGGTTTATTTCCTAATGTAATTATTATTGCTCCAAGCATAGAGAGTAAAAGTATAAATGAAATTATGAATAGTCATATAGAATGGCTAGTATATATAATATTACCTATAGCCGTTATATCATTTAATGCTCCTATGCTACTATCTCATATATCATAGCTACTATGAAAAAAATTTCTAAATCAAGAAGAATCTTTTAGAGTAAAAAAATTTAGGTTAAGAGTAATAGAAAAATAAATAATAGTCGATATAATTAAACCTAAAATCAGACTGTTGAAATTTTCAGTATGTAATTCAGAAATTCTAATATTAATTAGCATCAGAGTAAAAAGGAATAATATAGAAACAGCCGAAATATACACCAATATATAAGATAATCCTATAAAAGACACACCAATTAATAATAAATAACCAGATATAATTAAAAATACACGGCAATCAAATTTATCATGCAAATAATAAAAAAAGATACGGTGGGCGCCGGAGGCGCCCAATATTTTAAAAGTTAATTGAACGAATATTGATTTATTCTCTTCCCTTGTTCATACCGTTTTTTAATTTTTTAATTTGATCTAGCCCTTCTTCCGTTAAATGCATTTTATTATTCATTAAATCTACAGCTGAAACAAAATCTAAAAAATCTAAATATTTTACCCCTTGTATAGAGTATTTTTGGAAAAATGGAATAACTTTATCTGTTAAATCATTAATTTTAGTAACTACATATTCTACTGTCGTTCCACTTACATAAACATTACCGCACCCTAAATAGTCAACAAGACTTTTCATAAGTTGTTCATCTCGAGAATGTTGACTAAGTTTAAACATAAGTTGAACAGTTTCTCTTGATTTTTCTTTAGATTTAAAAATGTGAATATAAAAACAACCTTCTGCGCTAGCGAAACCAGCTAATCAATGAGGATTATTAATTCTAAATTCAGAAACATCAGGTCTTGGATAAGGGATAACATTTAGGAAAATAGCTTTTAAATCGGCAGAGAGACCTCAATTAATATTAGCCTTTAATACTATTAATTTTCGTAAACCTTCTGAAGTTAAATGTTCTTTATTTTTAATTAAATCAAAAGCTATCTTGAATAATTGATAATCTGCATGTTTTTTTGTTATTAATGGAAATTTATCAAAATGATTTATAATAAATGCTATATCTTTTACTGAATGTACTCGATACTCAATTCCTTGAGCTCCATTATTATAAATTTTTCCAACACCAAAAAATTTATTAATTAATTCAAGTAAAGCGCGATCTTTTTTATGTAAACCTATTATGAATTCAGCTAAAACAAGGTATCCTGTTAAATATCTTTGATTTTTTTTTATTTTTATCATAAAACACGCTTTCCATCAGAAAAACCAGTAACAAATCAAGGGTTCATACTTAACTCTTGTATATTATTAACCGTAGTGGAATAAAATCTTACTTTATTTATTTGTTTAGAAAGGATTTTGACTTGATAATTTCTCACGAAATCCGTTAGAGTACACCTTAAACAAGAAACATCACCAAATTGTCAACTACCGTCTACTCGTTGCACTTTTACAGCCGTAATTCTATCTTTAATACCAAAAAATGATTTGTAAGGAATTAAAGATAAACAAGCTGATTTAGCTACGCGATTGTCCATATCACTTTCGATATTATGGAGTTCTCCGTAATTTGATAGTTTACTCCTAATTGATGATTTCCTAATCACCCTGCAGAGTATTAAATGTAATACGGAAATTATAGGGTTTCTAGTTGTTATAACAAAAATACCTAATATTATACTAAATATACTAATTATACTTAATCAAATAATTAAATAACCATTATTATATATTTCCGAGTAAATTGCATATAATATATCATTAAAGGAAAGAAAAGCCAAATTCTTCAAAGAAAGAATAGATAAGGAGGAAAAAATTATACTAATTGTCGTTAATTTATAAACTCTAAAAAAAGATAAAAAAGAAAAACATAAATCATAATAGTAATTTTAATAATTTAATGATCTATAATTTAAGAATTGTAATTATGAATAAAGAATATTAATAAATATATATTACTAAAATTAAAGATTCGCATAAAAATTTGAGGCCGCCTAAGGCAGCGATGATTCGGCGTATATACGCCGAATCATATTTTTTTAATTTCATTATATTTAACCAAATCATATGTAGGCTAGTTATAAAATTTAAAGAGGTCTGCATGCTACGACATGTTAATTACCTGTTTCGCAGGCGCCCGACTAAGTTATAAAGGTAATAAATGTATTTATTAAATATTATTAAAAAGATATAATCATATAAATAATATATATAATTAATTTATATAATAAATTAGTTAATGAAATATTATATTTTCTATATCATTTATTTTAAACTTTACTACCTATGGATCTTTAGGTTTAAAATTAAAAATGAATATTAAAATATACATTTTAAATTAAAACAACAGCGAAGGTTGAATAGTAATAACTATAAAGGTTTAATTAAATATAAAGTTTATCTTATCTATTAAAAATAATGACGACACGCACGGATTAAAATAATTTTATTAAACGCGCTGCATTCATGATCATCATTTATGATGATCATGAATGTTATATAAATTAGGTGGAAAGAATACTAAAAATCATCGCCGTAGGCAAAGGAATTAAGTATTTCATAATTAATCTGTATTGATAATAATTTAAATTAGAAAATAAATAAAATTTTTATAGACCAACTGAACATTGTTGGTATCGGTAGGCGTCAAAGGCGCGCGTGCTAAATCTTTATCAATATCTCATACTTTCCGAAGTAACCGCTCTAACAAAATAGCTGCATCTTCGCTTATTAATACTAATGCCTTACTAATTATTCGCCTTTTTATATATAATTTAATTGCCTTTATTAACTCTTTTTTTTACAATTTTCTATTACATTTAACTTGTCAATAATTTTAGGTATTAAAACTATATATTAAATTTTTTCTTTATTCCATAATTTAAACATAGAATCATTCACTGATGGACGTAACGATTTTAAATTTATTAAATAAAATAAACTATATATCATAACAAGTATTAAACTGTTATCAAAGCTATAAATATATGGAATTGAAATATAAAAAGTTAAACCTACTAAAATATATAAAGCATAACTAGTAATAACACCAGTATCTAAGCTACTAATACTTTTTCCTAAATATAGTAATCCTTTCTCTAATCCATATGGACCTATTAATTCTAAAGAACCTCTATCTAAAAGTTTAGTAGTTTGACCTCCTAATGCTAACACTTTTCCTGTAATATATTTATTATAGAAAAGCTCTACAAAGAAACGTTGATTAAAAAAGACAAATAAATTATAACCTAATCTAGAGTATTTAAAATCCATAAGTAATAAAGGTGCTAATTCAGAAATAATAATAGCAAGTATAGAGAAAATAATCGTAAATATAAAAGGAAATAGCTTATAAAAAGTAGGGACAGAAAATTCGGTGTCAATAATTATCTCATGAGAAGGATGAATAAATATACTATTATCCATGAAGAAACTAGACCCTAATCCTACGTAAATATCTTTAGTTATATAACCAAAAAAAATAGAGAATACAGCCAAGATTATCAATGGAATGCTAAGATATAAATCACCTTCATGGGCGTTTTTATAAGATACTAACGACCCAAGAGGGTTAGATAAGAAAGTAAGATATAAAACTTTGATAGAGTAGAGAGTAGTAAATGAAGCACCAATAACAGCTATGAAATAAACAGCAGTGCTAGAGAAATAATATTGTCCATAAGACAACTCGAGTATAAGATCCTTTGAGTAGAATCCAGTCATGAAAGGAAATGCGACTAAACTAAGAGAAGCTATCATCATGACTGAATAAGTTAATGGTAAAATTGCACGTAATCCACCATATTTTCTAAACGGTTATTCATTAAAAATTCAGTATTATATATATAATATTAATTTAATCTCATTTATTTAGTTTATTTTTTAAACTATTTATTTTTTCCAAAGCTTCAAAAGTTAATTGTTTATTTTCAAGTAATTTAACTATTTCACATCATATAGTAAAATTATGAAATTTAAACCCTTGCAATGGATAATCTTTAAAATGATTTATTAAACTATTAATATTATCTAATTTGAATATTTTTATTTCCGCAGAATTATTACTAGACGTTGTGTATATTGATCCTATTTCTTTAAAAAAATTATTTATTTTTTTTAGTAAAAATTTATCTCGTTCATTTAATCCAATACTAAATACAGGTCTCATTTTATTAGTTACTTTATCTGTATTTATATAAAATGATCCTTCACCTGTAATAAACCCTGTAACTCAAAAAGGATTTAATTCAGTATCTTGAATTACAACTGCTGGTCTTTTAATTTTAGTTACATTAGGAAACGACAATTTTAATATTTTTGATTGACCAAAATTCATTGAATTTTTATAAGACATAATTTCTTCTAAACCTTTTTGAGTTAAATGTTTTTTATTTAAGATAATTTTTACACATTCTTTTCAAAGGGCAAAGTCTATTTGTTTAGAACTTTGTAAACAATACTTATCAAAATGATTAACTATATTAACTATATCATTAATACCTTGAATAGAATACCTTGCAACCTTTTTAGTAAAAGTAACTGAGCCTATACCCTTGAAAAAACTTTGTATTTTATAAAGAATATCAATATCTTTTATATTAACTTCTATAATAAATCTAGCTTGAACTTGCAGAAGATATAATCCATATTTTAACTCGGCTCTCTTTTTTTGTTCATACCAGCTTTAATTTTAATTATTTGATTGTATCCATCTAGGGTTAAATGGTTTTTTTATTTTATTATTTCTGCAACTTTACATCAATCTATATAATCATTAAACTTTACTCCTTTAATTTTTATTAAAGAATGGTATGATTTTATTTAAAATATCTGGAAAATTTTCAACTTTATATTCGCAAGCCTCTTTATTATTTATTTTAACAATATATCCACAACCTAAATATTCAATAAAACTATTCAATAATTCCTCATCTCTTGTATGTTGACCAACTTGAATAATTAATTTTACAGATGTACCTAGTTTTGTTTCAGATTTATATTTATTAATAAAAAAACAACCTTCAGCTGAAACAAACCCAGCCATTCATCCTTTTTCAAATCTTTCAGGTTTTTGAACTAATGGTCTATTAATTGGCACAACTTCAGGAAAGGCTTCTTTTAAGTCATCTGTAAAACCTTTATTTAAAGTACCTCTGATAGCGATTATTTTTTTTAATCCATCTTCAGTTAAATGTTCTTTAGTTTTCATTAGATCCAATACCTTTATTCAAAGTTTAAAATCTGCCTGCTTTTGTGTATGTAAAGGAAAATTTTCAAAGTGTTTTTTAATTACTTCTAATTCTTTTAGTGAGGAAACTATATATTGAATTGAATTATTTTTTTTATCATATATTTTACCTACATTAAAAAAAGATTGTATTTCCCTTAACAAAGCGAGATCTTTAGAGTGAAGATGAATTTCAAAATATGGTCTAACTCTTCAACCTGTTTTAAATTTAGTATCTTTGCTAATGCTTATTCAAAAACACCCCTCTCCATCTGTAAAACCGGTTACAAACCCAGAGTCTAATGAATTATCTAGATTTATTTTTGTGCTATAATGTCTAGTAAAAATTTTGTGTTGTCATCCTATTAAATTTGTAGAACTTTTAATCATGTGTATATTAAAGCAAGACTCACCATCAGCAAATCCCGTAACAAACCATGGATTTAAATTTGAGTTTTCATTTGAACTATAATATTTTATATAATTTTTAGGTTTACATATATTACTAGGATAATTTAGATACAAAAATATACAATTTATAATACTTGAATTTAACGAATTATCCCCACAACTTGATACTATCTCATCGCATTAAAATAAAAATATATTATTATTTTTATTGTTTAAACTTTCGTAAAGGGGCCAGACTCTATCTTAATTCTAATCTTATGAGAAACTTACTCAATTTAATTATAGGTTGATTAAACCTGATTAGACACTACTACCATATAGTCGTTGCGCTTTTATCCTTAAAATTTATACGAAAAGGACATAAATTATAATCATACATATTAAGGACTTTAGTTCCGCGAAGATCCATTGCTCTTTCGATTATCTTAAATCTCGTTACATCGGAAAACCATAGAGAAATAATTAATAACTCGTACTTTCAAAAATTACTTTTTTACTCGCTGTAATTTAAGCTTTAGGAATTGCCCGGAGTTAGATAGTATTAGATCTAAAAAATATTAATTATTTTTGATCTTGATTATCAGCCATCGCATGAATAACAGAACCAGCACCAAGGAAAAGTAAAGCTTTATAGACAAATTTTAATTTTTTAAATTTTAGGGTTATCAGGCAGATTAGACAACTGTTCTTTATTAAGTTTAAACTCAGCCCCTGTTTTAGCCACGGCAGCTGGAAAAAACTTAATAAATATATCTTCATTTATGTATTTAATACCCTTCTTTGTAATAGTATTATTATTTCTATTACGTCTTACTGTACCTCTATCACCAGCTTGACTATTATTAGCATAATATTTAACTAATCCTGTTAAAGTATCAACTGCAAATTCTTATTATTTATTGTAAATACCTCCACCCCCCTTGTCAAACTGAAAAAAATTAAGTTGATCTTCCTCTATTCATTCCTGCTTTGATTTTACGAATTTGAGATAAACCTTCTGGAGTTAGATGTTTCTTTTCTTTCATTAACTCAGCAACTTGGCAAAAATCTTCTGCCTTTACTCCTAGGATAGGATGTTTAACGAAAAATAATATAATCTTGGTTTCAAGATCGGTAAACTTATCTACTCGAAAATATACTGCTTCTTTACTAAAATAAACGTTTCCACAGTTTAAGTATTCGATAAAATTTTTCATTAGTCGTTCATCACGAACATGCTGAGCTATAGAAAACCCCAACCTTACTCCTTCACCTAATTGACTTTTATATTTATAAATATTTATAAAATAGCACCCCTCGCCGCTAGTAAAACCTGCAACTCATTGAGGATCAGGTATTTTCGGGTTATCTACTAAAGGTCTCTTTACTGCCACCGTATCAGGAAAAGCTTCAGTTAAGGATTTTGATAATCTTAAATTTATACTTGCTCGTATGTTAAGAATAGCTTGTAATCCTTCTGGATTAAGATGTTCCTTACGACTTATCATCATAAATACTTCTCTTCAAAGTAAATAATCAGCAAGCTTTTGAGAGATCAAAGGGTACTTATCGAAATGTGAAATTATAACTTTAATTTCTTCCAATGAACCTACAATTAAGTTCACTGTATTTCTCTGGTTATTGTAATATATATTTCCAATACCACCAAAATAAGCTTGAATAGATTTTAAAAGCGACAGATCTTTATGATGAAGATCAATTTTAAAGCTAAGGTCAACTTTTCACCCTATTTTATGAGAAGAAGATTTTCTAATAACAATTATAAAAGCACCCTCAGCATCCACAAATCCAGTAACAAAAAAAGGATTTAGATAACTAATTTTCTTACCCTTTTCAACCTGGCTAATACCACTACTAAATAACCGCGAATAAGGATTTAAACGAATTAACGAAGGGGTAAACTCAGAAAAGTCTGTTTTTAAACTTTTACGAATATAACCAGAATTTGCTAATAAAGGAAAAAAAGCTAATAATTCATAGAAATTACTATCAAAAATAAAAATATAGACATTATGTTTATTATTTTAGGATTTAATTAAATACATTAATGTATATTGAGTATAATATTTATTTTTAAAACTATATCAAGACGTTTAAAATAAAGATTACCTAACTCAATATTAACTAATTTAACCTTAACCAAATAAAATTATTTACCTATTCTATTATTAAAAAAATTACTTTAATTTATGGTTATATAATTTTTAGGTATAAAATTTTTGCTTTTTTAGTGTTTCCAGGTAAATACTCAGGGTGTCTACAAAAATAAAAATTACCTAGTTCAGTGTTAATACCACCTGGTTTAACCAAATTAAAGTATCTTCCTATTCTATTATCAAGAAAATTCCGTTGTTGATTTAGAGAAAGCCCTTCCCACTCTCTATCATTTGGATTTAAATCCTTTCATAATTCACGTTGATTATTATAAATACCCTTAATTTCTAAAGTTTCCGTTGTATAAACATATATTTTACCAGGAATTAGATCATATAAAGATTTGTCTCTTAGTTCAATTAATTCATATTTATCTTTAGGTTTTAATTGAGAACTTAAAGGTTCACCTTTTTCCTTTAAATATATAATAATGTTTTTTCCTTTATCATCTGTTATATTTATACCTTTATGTCAATCCATATTATTTCTGACTGATATATTTAATTGATCCGCTAAAGAATTATAAGAATTAGACTCTGCTAATATCATAGTCCCTTTTTTATCTAATCAAGCTTGATAAACATGAGTTTCATCTAAACTTAACATCATATCGTTGGCATCTCAAGCAAAATTAAAAAATATAATATCTTTTAGCTTTTCATTCTTAATATTTAAATAAGGTTTATAATTAGAATATAGACTTTGTTCTAGTACACGACTAACATATTGCCCAAATCCTTGTAATATTTTTGCACCACCCTTACTTAAACTAAATGCATAATTAATATTATATCATTCTTGGACTATGTTATCATATGTAATAATAGGAGCCCATTTAACAGATGATATGCCCCCATTAGCTAAAACTCATTCATGTAAATGTGATTTTAAACTATGACCGTAAAAACTGTTTATATGATCGTAAAGACGATCTCTACAAGAAATAGCCGAACCTATTCCATAATTACCTGTTTCTTTATGCACAAAACAATAAATACCTGAACAATCACCATCTATTACTTTTTGATATTTTAAAGGCAAATCATACATAATGTTAGGTTTTATTGTATTTAAACTTAATTGCATATTAAATCTAAATAATTTATTATAACGGTTATTTAAAAACTCGTACAATAAATTATCTCCTTTAAAACTGGAACTATCGTTTTCAGGTAAAAGGTTTATCATGTTAATTAAATCATGTGAAGCCTTTATACCTTTCTTTGTTAAAAACAAGGGTAAATTTAATTTATTTTGATTATGCATATTATATATAATTTTACTTAATAATACACCTCCTCTAGATTTATCATCTAAAATTGTAAAAAAAGAAGGGTGTATTTTTAAATTATTTTCATTATTATAATTATTATGATCATAATTTTTTGTTGTCAAATATCTAACGAAATATTTAGGCATCTTTATTGACAAATTGGCCCTTAAATAAAATAAACCCTTATCTATAATATATTTTAATATGCTATAATAATAGTATAAATTATTTAATAAATCAACTGAAAATAAAATCAGAATATTAATAATATAGGCAATAATTTTATTTAAATTATACAATATTCCATTTAAATATTTATATTATTTTTTTTATCTAGCTTTCTTCTCTACTAATTATTACAGATAGAGAAAAAATAATAAAATAACATATTGTTAATTTCTTACTGACAATAAATATTATTAAAAAAGTTATTTAAAATATATCAGTAAAGAAATATAGTATAATTTCTACAACATATCACTATGTTGATAAGACCATATCTTAAAATAGGTAAATCTTTATTTATAATCATATGAGTGCTACATTGCCTTTATAAATAACTTATTTTAATATTTGACCCTATGAATACAAAACAAGTAAATTTATCTAAATAAAAATTTGAAGTATATGATTCAAAGGGTTACAATATTTACAAACCCTAAATTTTTGACGTATGGTCGTTGAAGGTTTTATGTAATCATATAAATATATAATATATAATTTTTACATAACTTCCCTGCGAATTGTCTCAATAATATTAATATAATTAATAAGATATTTCAGCAATTAATCAAATTTTACATGCTCCCTATAAATAAAAAGCATGATTAATAAGATGGAAAAGGGCGACATTATACGAAGATAAACCTACTGCAATTACCATCATTCCCAATTGCTAATTATTATCATTTAAAAGACAAAAAAATATATGTTTAAATGACATAATTTGGACCATTTCTTTATTAATCTTGGAATTTCTCTCATCTATCTTTAAACTTAATTCATTCATTTAATTTTATTATATCTTTATTATTTTTGCTAATTCTTTTTAAATAAAATTCTTTTATTAAATTAACTCTTTTCATTTTTTCTGTTCTTAGTGGATATTTACTGAAATAATTATCAATTAAATTAAATAATTCTGCTTTTCTATATACAACATATTTAAACGATTCAATTTTAGGACTATGAATATCAACTCTACCTCCATAAATATCTATTAATGGTTCTAATAAAAATTTATTTTTTTGAGATATACCTATAAATACTTGCCCAGATGATTCATTAAAATAAATTGAACCATCACTATCTATGAATCCACTTAATCACCCATCATTAAAAGATAATTTTTCAGGATATTTTAATTGTATATTAAATTTAACACATAATTTATTCATTTGTAATAAACGTGTAGGATTTCTAAGAAATCCGTTTACATCATTTATTAATAAAATTAAACCAGCTCTATGTCTTAATTTGTATTTAAAAGCATTAGCATTTGAAATTTGTTTTACTGTTCCACCATATCTATGTTTTATCAGATATAGTGCTTTTTTATCTCTAGCATCCATAGTTATTTCACAACTATTATAACCTTTTTTAGTTAATAAAAAATAACCATCACCATCTATTAATCCAGCTAATCACTGTTTAAAAGATAAATCATTATTTATATCATTATTAAGTATAATATTTTCTTGCTCCACATTAATATCATTTTCAAAACTATCATTATTACTATCATTATCTAAATCCGTAGAATCAGAATCTAGATAGTTTTTGTAAAAGTCTTCATTTTCTGGGGCAGCCGCAAAATTTAATTCTAAATAATTTATGTTACTAAGAAACGTAGGAAGAGCAAAACCTAAAATAATAAAAATATAATGTTTAAAGATAAATGTTAAATTAATTATATTTAATCTAACAAAGACTAATATCAAACGTATGGCCTCTGAGATTCCTACTAACTTACAAATAATATTAACATTTCACCTTACTGACATAATGATATGTTTGTTTATAACATCCATACAATAGTACAATCATTTAATGAGAGATGAACTAAAAATGTTTACATTATAACAACTATATAATAAATAGTCATGAGCTTTGGTTATCTGCGAATTAGATATAAATAATTTTATAACCTCCACGTAAATAGTTTGATACCTGAATGTAATAAAATGAATTTTACATTCTCGAGCCAATTGACTCATAGTTGAATAGGCCACTACTTTTTTGATGTCTTGTTGGAATAAACCAATTAAAGAGCTAAATACTGTAGTTAAAGCTCCAATTCATAGACATAATAGTAGCGTAGTACTACTATATTCAATTAATGGGGAACTACGCATAAGTAAGTAAACACCAGCTGTTACCATAGTTGCAGCATGAATCAACGCAGAAACTGGAGTAGGCAAAGAAATGTTGATTTTTAATATAATACATTAAAAATACTCAGTTATTTACACAACTGATCGGACTATATCTTTATATAATTCTCTCTAATCTATTTAAATTTTTTTTATATCTAATTAAAAGATTTAATTCTTTATTTGTCAAATGTTTTTTATTCTTTATTAACAAATAACTTTTTTTTCAATTTAAATATACTATAGATTTTTTAGTTTTTAATGGATAAAGATTAAGATATTTAATTATTATAGATAATTTAGTTGTATGAACAGTAACATTACAAAGATCAAATTCAGAATGAATTTTACCTTTTAATATTTCAGCTAAATATTTAATTTGATCATAATTATCATTTTTTTGAATTAAAATATAACTAAGGTTAGCTGAAATGTTTTCTTCAGGTTTATTATTAATAGTCAATATAAAACGACCTATAGCATCAGTATATCCGCATAATCAAGTATTTAATATATTAGGTTTATTAATATTTTCTGAATAAACAATGCTAGTTTCATATTTTTTATTGAACGCTGTTAATAATAACTTAAATTGTTCTTTGTTAGAATTTAAAAAGAGATTACCATTTATAATTGAAATTAGTTTTAATAATCCATTTTTATCTTTTACTTTATAACAATGATTATTTTTTATTTTATCTTGAATTCTCACAACACCAAATCCTAATTTTTTCTTAATAAAAAATAAAATTTGAGCATCTTGAGATGAATGTACTATTTTAAACTCTAAATCCCCAGATTTCGTAATTATAAATAATCCTTTTCCTTCTAAAAACCCTATAAATCAAAATTTAAATGAATTATCTTTGAAATTATATACTTCACGTATAGTCTCTGAGGATCCTAAATCTTTTGTAATATTACATTTATTTGTAATATTATATTCAGTAGATCCAAAAAAATAATTAATAAAGTTTCCTGCAGGTTGTCCCTCATTTTGGATTTTTCCTAACATTTGTTTTATAGATAAAATAGCGACCATAACCCGTCTCAATATGAACTAAAACGCGTGATGCTTTTAATCAATTCTATTTCTATTCATTTTTGCTTTAATTTTTTTTATTTGCTCTAATCCTTCTTTTGTTAAATGTGCTTTATTTTTTATTAATTCCGCTAATTTACAAATATCTTTATAATCTAAATCTTTAACACCAAAAATAGGATATTTACCTAAAAACGGAATAATTTTTTCATTAATATCTGTAAATTTTGTTACTACAAAGTCCCCGACGTTTTGATTAGAACGAGCATAATAATTTCCACATCCAAAATATTCGATAAAACTATTAAGCAATGCTGTATCTCTAACATGTTGAGAAATTTGAAATCTTAATCGTACTTTTTCTTTTACATCATCAGGATTATATTCAGGTAACAACGCTTTAGATGATTTTTCAATATGGATAAAAAAGCAACCTTCAGCGCTAATAAAACCTGCTAACCAATTTGAATTTAAAATTTTTTTATTTTCAAGTAATGGTCTAGTTATTGAAGTAACATCCGGAAAAGCTGTTTTTAATTCATCTGATAAACCTTTATTCATAGAAGATTTAATTGCTATTAGTTTTTTAATTCCATCTAAAGTTAAATGTTCTTTATTTTTTATTAAATAGAAGGCCATTTTTAAAAGTTGAAAATCAGATCATTTTTGAGTTATAAGTGAATATTTACTGAAATGATCTATAATTATTTCTATATCTTTAATGGATGTAACTTGAAACCGCATAGCCTCTTTTCCACTATTTGCTATATAACCTATACCTCCAAAAAAATTTTGAATAGCTTCCAATAAAGCTTTCTCTTTTTTATGAAGATTTATAACAAACGTCAATTCAACAGATCAACCAATTTTAGATTTTAAATTTTTACGAATTTTAAGATAAAAACAACCTTCACCGTCGCTAAACCCAGTAACTCAATAAGGATCGAGCTGAACAAAATTATTATGCATTGAATAAAATCTTGTAATTATTTTAATTAAAGCCTTTTGAGTGAACCAAAATTTAAAACGGGATGTTCCCGCATATTCGTGAAGTTTAAGGAGAGCCCCAGCGTCTTTAGACATTTATTTGCATATTCTTATAATTTAATATTTCGGTGAGTAAAAAAGAAATAACTCTTGAGTGGACCAAAACTTAAACCAGGATTTTCTCGCATACAGTGAAGTTTAGGGAGAGCCCTTAGCACCATATTATTTATTTTTTTACACCTAATTTATATAACATTTCGGGTATAAAATAAGGACTTACTAAAGATATAAGTTTGTCCATACTATCTTTACTAATTCTAATTATTCAAACCACATTACCATTAGGATTAGTACGTTTATTAATAGTAGATTTTATACCAAATTTTATATTTAAAATATTTATTAAAATTGATACTTCTTCTTTGCTAAAATTGTCTGTACAAAGTTTTACAGTATCATCCGAAAAGTACCCATCTCCCCTTTTAAATTATTTTCACAATATATCTTTTTTTTATAGGTTTATTTACACCCGTTGTTTTAAATCTTTTATCCGCTAATATTATGGTTCTGTGAACACAACCCATAGCATCTGCAGCTTCACGCATTGAAGAGTAAACTGTAGTTTCACTAGTAAGCGTATCAAAAACTTCGACTGAAATACCTTTTGATTTATTGTAATCATAAATACGTTTACTTGATTTTTCTTTTTGCTCTACACTAGAATTATGAGACTTTAAATGTTCTTTTAAATTAGCTATCTGTTCGGATGTCAATTTACGAGATTTAAACTTAGTCAAAGTATCCTCAGTATGTTTATAACCCAAACTTGAACCAGCTATTTTTAATATATTGTATTCAGGATTAAGAAGTTCTAAATAGTGTTGTTCTAATTTAATTAAATCGGACGAATTACAATACTCTAATATATCCAACTTAAAATTTGCATAACCATACTTAATTAAAGCTTTGTTTATTAACATATTACGATTAGAATCTGTCAAGTAGCTATAACTATAATAATTACTAAATCTTTTACCTAAGTTTACACTACTACCTATATAGCTTTTAGAAGATAATTTATTTGTTCACCTATATATACCAGATTTTCCATTATTTTCTTTTACAATTAAATTTTTTTCCATATCTGGATTATTATAAGTTATTACAGGAATAATAGAATATAAAACATAATCAGTTATAAAACAACTAAAAAACGTTTCAAAATTATATATTAAATTAAATATAACAATTAATACAATTAATGTCCTTCATTCCAAAATTAATGTTATACAATATAAATTTTTATAAGCTTGTAATTTACACACATAATTTAATAGATTTAGTTTTAATTTAAATCATATAAAAATAAGCTCAACCAAAGATACCGTCTGATAAATAAATTGAAAAAGAAATCCAGATATAAAGCCTCGCTGTAAAAGAAATCCAGATAGAAAGCCTCGCTGTAATAAAAATTGCAATAGAAAATTTATCATTATTTTTTTTTTATTAGTTATGTTGATTATTTACAGTATTTTTTTTTTGTCTTTAAAAAAAGGTACAAACTTATACGGAGTGAGCTGTAAGCTAAAAAATACATTGGGATAACCTTAAGAGTCCATCGACTTTTTTGTTTTCGATGGCAGTCTTGAAACTAAACAATTAGTAAATTAAAAATAACCCTCCCTTCCATAAACCCTTTTTAAATTTATTAATAAAATAAGTTATTAAACTTCATTAAAAATAAATTTTACTTGTCTGAGGCCGTATCCTCAGAGGGTTACCCTTAAAATTTTTAAAGCTATTCGACAGGAGTTAGTAATTCTTCTATGTTGGAGGGTAAAATTTTTACAAATTTACCACCTACATTTTTATATCAAACAGCATGTAAATTAGAAATAGCTGGTAAACGTTTAGTAGAAAACCAATACTGTGTAGGGATTTCACCAGTTAATTTAGGGTTAGGTCAAGGAGTAGGTTCTGATTCATTAGAAATAAAAGCTAAAACATCATTTTTTAAATACTTAACATAATGTAATATTTTAGCTGAAAATGTAAATTCTAATCTACCATTAATTTGCGGAGCATTAACAGGATCATATTTTATGTAACCATTCCCTAGCATTTCTCCAGTTACTACTTGCCAAACTTTTGCGGGAACAATTCATTTAGATAACTCTTCTTTACTTAAAACAATTGAACTAAAAATTCATTTATTTTTAAATAATTTTTCTGCATCTAAATAAGCTGTTATAGTACTACGATTAATATTAAGAACTTTCGCACATTCTGATTGATAGATAAAGGTTTGTTTAGCATAGTGTTATTATGAACAGATAGTGTATTAAAAATTACATAAATTATTTTAAAATCTAAATTTAATATTAAAAATTATTTTTAATATTAAATTTTAAATTATTAATTATATTCAATAATCCTATACTCTTTCATATTCACAAATAAAATAATTAAATAATATTTATAAACCGATATAAATAAATAAAACTATCTAATCAACACATAATTTAAACACATATCTGTTTTTATATGGTTTTAATGTTTTTATTTTATACATAACTGTAGAATTACTTATATTAAGTGCTTCAGCTGCTTTTCTTGCGGATAGATATTTAGTTACTGTTCCAGTTTTAAGATCAGTAACTTCTACTGGAATTGCGGTAGGTTGATTTCTACTATTAATATTTCCTTTCATAGAAATAGCTAATTTTTCTTTAGTTTCCATTGAATGTTTGAAACCTAAAAAAGATCCCGCTTTTTTTAAAATATTATATTCAGGTTTTAATAAATCTAAATAATATTGTTCTTTTTTTAATAAAACAGAAGTATCGCAGTATTCTAGTATTTCCAGAGAAAATTGTGAATAACCGTATTTAATTAAAGCAGCACAAATAGGTAAATTTTTATGTCTAAGTAAACGATCAATATTAAAATATTCTTTAAATCTACGCCTTAAATCTATAGAAGAACCCACGTATATTTTTTTATTATTTAAATTACGTAATAAATAAACTCCGGATTTACCTTTATTTTCCTCCAATATTTGTAATTTTTGAATATCTGAATTTTCATATATTTTAATTGGTTCAGGAAGTTTTGTAGAATATGATCTAATATATTGCGTGGTACGCGATGAAATAGAATAAGTATTAAATATAAAAAGACTTAATGAATTAATTTCATTATAAACCTCAATAAAATAAATTCCTATTATGAATAAAAAACAAGAAAGTAAAACCCAAAAAGCTAAATACAGATAATGATTTTTGCAAAAGGGCTCTTTGAGCCCTTTCGCACCTTCCACTAAAGATAAATTATTTATATCATAAACCCAAATAAGAGGTTTTTTAGATCCATTATCAGAATTATGAATATTTCTTTTAAAAATATTTTTTCTATAAAAATTAATATTATTTAAATTTAGAATATGAAAGCAAAGCGAGAAAACAAAACCCTCCCAAAGCTCACGGTATATAAGGTAAAATTACCTGCTTATGACACTTTCCTCCGACTATACCTGTCATATAAATAGAGCTTTCGACTGTACATTTAGCAGCATTTCAGCCACCCCAAGGTGATCCAGTCTGTTACGGTATATTAAATTACCGACGGTCTTAACTACGGAACATTTTGACCGTATTCACCTTAGTAGCTTTTAAGTCCAAAAGTATTTGGATTCTCCATATGTTAAAAATATATTTGGTTTAACCTTGCTATATTTTTGATATAAAAATTTGTGTTTTTACATTTATATGGTTCTACGATCTAATTTTGTCATTGTTATTTGATCGTTTGCGACTTTTTCATAAAGGTAATCGCCATAGGAAGTCAAACATGCAGCATAATTTAACTTAAGTTAAATTAGGGACTATATATTTAATATTATAATAAAATAGCTATTAATTTGAGTATAGTCTCTGAGGGTGTATAATATATAAAAACTGAATTAATTAGCATATTTTATTCATTATCTAATTTTCTTAAAGAGTTAATTAAACTTGCTTTTTTTTTTAATAATTTGTAATCATCATCATTTAAAACAATTTTACTTTTTCTAATTTTATAAATTTCTAATCATTTTTCAAATGATTTAGCTTTTACTGAAATTAATTTATGAGAAGATAAATAATCAATAAAAGTATTCATTCTTGAATAATTTATAACAACACGATCATAAATTTTAGATTTTTCAATATATCCATTGATTAATTTACTTATATACAAAAATTCTAATTCTGCATCTTTTTGCACCAAAACAAACCGTTGAGTAATCTTGGTTTTACCTACAGAAACAATAAATGATCCTTCAGCATCAGTAAATCCAGCTAACCAACTATTAGTTAAACTAGGATTAATTTGATTTTATTTCAAAATCTAAATTATATTTATTTTTGAAATTTAATGCTCATTTATCGAACTGCAATTTACGTTTAAGTAAAACTAAATTACCATTAAATATATTTATTAATGTTTTAATATCATCTTTGTTTTTAATAATAAGATGTGCAGATTTAGAATTTGAATAAATATTTCCCATATTTAATTGAGATTTTATTTCATGTAATAAAGACAAATCGACGATGTGTAAGTGAATACTGTAAATATTTTTACCTCCTTTCGATATAATAAATGACCCATCTCCCTCAGTAAATCCAATAAATCATTCTAAAAATTTTTTATTATAACGTTTTAAAAGACTATTATCGAAAACAGGATTATCTAATTTGCATACACTTTTATTTAATTCAGTAATATTGTTGTCAATAAATTGACTTAATAATATTATTCCCTGCTGATTAACCACTTGTCCTTGAAGATCTACCAGGTTTACATTATTTTTTAAGATATTAGAAACATCCTTTTGTGTATCAACCGAATATCCAAAAATATCATTAAATACACCAGGCATTAAATAGGTTATAATAATTTGTTTTAAACAATTTAAACACTCCATAGGTATTAATAATACAGGTTTACCCCTTATCATTTACCAATGAACAAGTTAGTCCGTATTTTATTATTAATACATTTAATAATACTACGATATCTTTATAATTGTAAGAATAAGTATATAATATTAAGCCTGATTTTGTAAAATTTCCATATCCCATAATTCAATGAGCTAATGCTATTGGACTTAAAAGATCAAAAATATTTTCAGGTATTATTTTTACTTCGTTTTTATAAAAAATATTGTACAATTCTGTAAAACAAACTAATGACCTTGTTTGTATTTCCATATAATTATTAAGCTTTTTAGCAGAGCTAATATAATAGACAGGATAACTAGAACAATAGTGTGCTATATGAAAAAAGACAAACCAAAGATATTTAGAGTTATCTAAAGGTTGTTTTATTTTTATACGCACATTTTTAGCTTTAGCACTAGAGTAATTTAATTTTGTTTCACATAATATTAAACCTATTATAAGTCCTTTAATGTGAATAGGTAATTTAATAATTTCTACTTCATTTCTATTAAATTTTTTTCCTATCACGGATGTTAAATTTTTTCCTCAAATAGTTAAATCAGTACTATAATATCTAAATTTTCTGTTTATTTTTATGACTCCAGATTTTTTAAATATAGAGCATGAAGAAAATAAAGTAGTATTATGTAAGTTTATAAAACCTAAGGGTCTTAAGGCATTTGAGAATTTTCCAGCATATTTCAAATTTTGTAAAGGAGCTGAACTTTTTTGTTGTAGCCTAGTATCTCGAAAGATCTTGCCGATACACCAAATATATTCTGGCTCAATTAAGGCCTGTCGGAGACCCAGCTGAGAACTTTTAGCCATTGCACCAATTAATAAACAAATACAAATTAAAGTTACAACATTTTCACTTATATAAGGAGATAGGGAGAATACTGTTGAATAATCGATGTTACTAAACGCTCAAATCATCGCGAACATACCAATTGTTAAGAAACAATCACCTACTCTATTTGTTAATAATGCAGAAATAGAGCTTTGATTTGCGGCTATTCTAGTATATCAAAAATTAACTAGAAGATAAGAACAAACCCCAACACCTTCTCACTTTTAGGTTTTAATTAATAATATAAACTTTCAATTCATAAATTTCTAATTATCTATTTCTCTATACCTAATTTATACATCAATTCAGGTATAACAAAATTGGAAACTAAAGTTTTTAATTTATTTAAACTTGACTTACTAAATCTAATTCTTCATCCTATAATACCGTTTTTTAGCTCACGTTTATTGGCAGTAGCTTTTAAATCAAAATTTTGATTTAAAACTTCTATTAAAAGGTTTACTTCATCTAAACTATAATTTTCTGTACATAAAAAAATTGTTTGTTTATCGGTATCAAAATAACCATCTCCCATAATTAAATGGGCTAAACCAAGAGGAGTTAATAAATCTTTAATATTTGAAGGTACACATTTAATATTATTATTATAGAACAAAGCATGAATATCATTTAAACAAGGAAATTTTAAGGTTTTAAAGTAAATACTTTTATATACAAGACCTGTTCTCTTATCTTTTTTATTTCAATGATAGCAGGCGGAGTAGCTACTAATGGTTTAAATAAAATATATAAACTATTAACATAAGCTTCTTGTAAGGGGTAAGTATGATCTACAGACAGTCTTGCATTTCAAGTAGGTTTACCCTTTTCTAAATAAGCATCGGCTAGTAGCATACCTATAAGCGATTATCTTTGTTCTTTAGTTAACTCGTATTCTTTTTTATAGTTATTATTAAATTTCGTATCATTCTTATTACAAGTTTCGATAATATCTAAAATAAATTTATTCACTCAGTATATTTTTTTATATTTTTTTAAAAATATATCGGCTTTTATATGGCTTTTTCTGATTATTTTTTAAATATAAAGAAATAGCAGAACGTCTTATACCAATAGCTGTAGCTGCTTTACTTAAAGAGTTATATATAGTTTCAATGTTTTTTTCTAAATCTATCAGTTATACTTTGAGCTAGCTTACCTGCACCAATAGGTCTTGCTTTACCAAACATTGGATGTTTTACTCCTTTTTTAGCTTCGGACATTTTAGTAATAGTTTCGGCTAAATGGGTTTTACCGAACATTGGATGTTTTACTCCTTTTTTAGCTGCTGATATTTTAGCAATCGTTTATTCTGAATGTTTAAATCCTAGTGATGTACCTGCAATTTTTAATGTGTTATACTCAGGTTTCAAATTATTGATATAATACTGTTTTTCTATATAATTTTCAGAAGCACAATATTCAAGAATTTCCAACTGGAAGTTTGAATAACCATATTTTAGTAAAGCATTATAAATTATACTTTTACTTTTTTTTGTTCACTTTTTAAGAAAGAAATATAAAAATAATATTTTAATCTTCTACCCAAATTTTTACTACTTCCTATATAATACTTTCCATTTTCTAAATTTACTCAACGATAAACACCTGATTTACCTTTGTTTTCTTGAATAATTTGCGCTTTCTGAAGATAAGAATTAGAATAAATTTTTTCAGGTAATACGGGAGAAGAACTTGAATAATATTTTTTATTAATTTTTGGTATAATTGTTAACTTGTCGAATGTCCTCAAATTAAAGTTATTACTAGAATCCACACGCGCCCGTGTAGCGTGCGCAAAGGGAGAAAAAGTATAGAAACGTTTAAATAAAAATTTGTTGTATCCCACATATTTTGTACACGAGATTAAATCGTAGCCAGCGGGTACGACACTTTTATTAGAAAAATAATATAAGAGACAAATATTTATAATAAAGTAGATAGTAAATGCGAAATCTCACTAAATTATTTTACTATCCTTTAAAACCTAGGACTTTATCTTCATCCATAATCAATAGAAAGGATGTGTCACGTATAGTCTCTGAGGATACATTGAGTGACCTCTATGTTTTCCTGCTGATTGTTATAGCTTTAAAAGCCTAAATTCCCAGCAAATAGTGACATAATAATTTATTTGTTTTCACAAATAAACGGCTGAGATTTAACCAACAAACATTAGTAAGTAATTATCTGCAGTAACAAGAACCACCATCATGAACGTGAAAAGACTTAAATAGCTAAAGAATCGTTGATTATGTATATTGATCAAATTTATCATGCAACTAAATATTAGACAATTTTTCTACCTTCGTTCATACCAGATTTTATTTTTTGAATTATTTCAAGACCTTCCATTGTTAAATGTGAACCTTCAAGCATTAATTTATGAATTTTACATCAATCATAATAATCATACAATTTTACACCCACCAAAGGATTTTTGTCAAATAAAGGAATTATTATATTAGTAATATCTGAAAAATTAACTATATGTCAAGAAGGAGGGGAGTATAAAACATAGACTGTTGATTATGGAAATTATTATAAAAAAACTCAATATTGATTATTACCTTAAAAGTTTTTAATCTTCACATCTTTTAAATACATACCTATTTTTATAAGGTTTTTGTTGATTTTTAGATAAAAACTTAGAAATAACAGATTTGCTAATATTTAAAAATTTAGCTGCGGAAGTTATAGATTCATATATTATGGTTTCATTATTTAAAAGATCACACACGGATATTTTTTTAGAAGGACTTCCAGACCCCTCAGGTCTTGCTTTACCAAACATTGGGTTTTTTTCTCCTAATAATTTAGCCCGCGTTTCATTAGAAACAATTCTCCCTAAAAGAGCAGCGGATATTTTATCTCGAGTTTCTTGTGAATGTTTTTTACCTATTCTAGATCCTGCAATCTTTAAAATATTATACTTCGGTTTTAAGAGATCAATATAATACTGTTCTCTTTTTAAACAATCTTTAAAATCACAATATTATAAAATTTCTAAACTAAAGTTCGAATTACCATATTTAATTAAAGCTCTACAAATTGCCATACTATTATTTAGTAGTAAATATTTCGTATTAAAATATTGTATAAATCTTTTAGATAATTCAATACAGCTGCTTTGCAGCTGGTATTTCCATTTAAATTATTTTTTCAGCAATAAACTCCTGATTTTCCTCTATTTTCTTTAAGTATTTTTAATCTTTCAGTGTCAGTATTTAAATATACTATGACAGGCTTCGATGTAGAAAAATGCCTAGTTCCAAAAAAAGCGTTAAATCCCGTAAAATTTTTATTATAAAAAAGATCTGTATGCCCTAGAGAGCGTTTAAACAATTTAGTAAAACCAATATGTTGCATAGAAGCATTTGATAATAACCTCTTTTTAAACATAAAATCCATTTTTTTAGTTATTTGTAAATAGATCAAACTTATTAAACAATAAAAAAAAAATTCCGCGCAGGTTGATTTGGATATTTATAAATACTACTGTCCCTAAATATTTAATTAAAACCTCCAATAATTTTAAATCTCTTTCATGTTGAGTTACTTTAAATCTTAATTGTACTCGTTTTCCTATTTTATTTGTTGATTTAATAATATTAACACTAAAATTACCTTCACCGCTAACAAAACCAGCAATTCAATATGGGTCGAATGTTTTCAGTATTAATAACAGGTCTTTCAACTGGAATGTATTCATTAAACTCAGATTTTAACATATCAGATAAACCTAAATTCATTGATGTTTTTATATTAATAATTTGATATAAACCTTCTTTAGTAAGATGAACTTTATTATTCATGAGTTTTAATGCTTGATTAAATAAAAATAAATCTGCAGCTTTTTGAGTTAATAGTGGATATTTTTCAAAATGAATAAGAAGTTTATTCAAATCTTTAATAGAATTAATTGAATAAATTACTCTATTTTGTTTATAATCTTTATGTATTAAACCAATACCACCCAAATATTGTTGTAGATTTAATAATATATCAATATCACGTAAATGTAAACCTACTTGAAATTTTAATTCAACCTTTCAGCCTAATGTTCTTTTCTCATTTTTATTTACTAATATAGAAAATGAACCTTCAGCATCAATAAAACCTGATCAAAACCAAGGAAGAGAGTTATTAAGTGTAGAAAAATTTTTTTTATTTAATTGTTTAAATAAATATTTGATTTGATAGTTTATTTCAAAACTCATTAAAGTACGTCTTAAATACACTAATCGTTTAGTGCATAAAATATTGTATACTAGTTGTTCTTTTACAGATTTTTTATTAATAAAATCTGATTTAGATCCATGATAACTCATTTCATTTTTAATCAACTTATGCTTTATTACCTTACCTGAATCACTATTTCAGCCACTTAAAACCTTTCGGCTAAAGTTTGATATCAAAAGTTTTAGAGAATTTCTGGAATTAAATATCTTATCCCCATTATATCGAGGATCATGGCTCATATAGCTAATAGAATAAAGATGAACTAAAGAAGACACCACTAGAACAGGAAGAAGCATAGAAACTGTCAATGCATCAAAGTGAAATGCTCAAGATATATTTAAAGATTCTGAATCAACTCAACGAATAAGTTTAAGTGATACAGGAATGTTATTAAGACCTACTTCAAGATAAGCCATAATAGCTAGTAGTGTTGTAATAATAACTAAAGTAGTTGTTATTATTTGAGATCCACTAACTCCAATTTTTCTACCAAAAAGCCCGGATAATATTGCAGATGTGTTATTCAAAAGCGGGGCATTCCTTTGTAGGAGCACCCTATGCAACAGAGCCACGCAAAGCGCGCTACGTCGCTTTTTATCTTTTGTTTCCATTTTTTACAAAATGGCTCAGACTATGTCTTCGTATTAATTATTTTTTTTATATTTATAAGCTGTAAGTTTATTAAACACACCAGCATATCTCGCTAATACACTCTTCTACATTATTTTACAAATAGCGGTACAAAACTAGTATATACTGATTGTTTAATTTATTAAAGACACGTATTAACCAAAATATAATGTAAAATTTTTTATACGCAAGGTATTTAGATCGTTATTCACTTTCTAGTCGTTGAACGTTTTTATTTACTTTTTTCAATCACAAAAACTAAATAAACTTCGCTTCAAATTGTTTTAAAAAAACTTCTTTGAACTTAACCTTGTTTTATTCATTGTACGTAACACAACGGGGCCTAACCTTTACCCTAATAAAGGTAAAATTATTATTAAATAATACACTATATATTTTTTTATTATTATTATTTTCGCTTAATCTAGGATTCGTTATTGAATTAGCAGTTGCGGAATCACGACGACTATTTTTTGTTAGACCTTTAATTTATTCTAATCCTTCTTTTGTAAGATGAGCTTTATTCTTCATTAATTTAGCGACTCGTTCAAAGTATACAAAATCTAGATATTTATCTCCTACGACCGAATTTTTTTCAAAGAATGGTATTATTTTTTCTATGATATCAGAAAATTTGTTAACTCTACAATCAAATGCACTTCCATTTGGATAAATTTTACCACAACCTAAATTTTTGTTAAATTTTTAATTAATTGTTCGTCTCGTTTATGTTGAGTAACTAAAAATCTTAATTGAACAGATTCTTTAAGTTTATAGTTTTTATCTTTTACAATGCTAATAGAAAAACAACCTTCACCTGTGACAAAACCCGCTACCCATTGAGGATCTTTTATTTCCTGATTTATAACTTCAGGTCTTTTTACAGGTTTAACATCAGGGAAAGCAGCTTTTAAACTGTCTGTCAATCCCCGATTCATAGAAGCTCTGATCGCTACTAATTTTAATATCCCTTCCAAAGTTAAATGATCTTTAGATTTAAAAAGTTCAAACGCTTGTTTAAATAAAAGAAAATCTGCATACTTTTGTGTAATAAGATTAAATCTTTATAAAAAATTTATCAAAACTAATACGTCTTTGGTTGATGAAATCTTTAATTTAACGGCATCTTCGCTATGTTTTGTAATAGATCCAATACCTCCAAGCGAATTTTGAATTGCTTCTAAAATAACTTTATCATGAAGTCCGATCGAAAACTGAGGACTAACTCTCCAATTAGTTTTACTTTTTGAATCTTCGCTAAAACTTAATATGAAAGATCCCTCTGCATCTATGAAACCAGATATAAAATAAGGGTCTAATTTTTCTATATTAAGCGAATTTGTAGAATAATTTTTTTTGAAAAATATAGTTTTCTTTACGCTGCTACGATTAAATTTATCGTATAAGCTTAAATAATTTTGCTGCATTGACCCTAATAAAGGTAAAATTATGATTAATAAGTACATTATTTATATTTTAATTTATAATTTTTTTCGCTTAATCTGGGCTCAGTAGTTCCAAGAATATTAGAAATTGAATAATTTCTAATTTCTATTTTTTTTATATCTTTTTTCACAGGTATATCAATAAATGGATAATTTACAGTTACAGTTACTATATCTTTAATACTTACTGCTATACTTCCTCTCATTCGATAAAATGCTACTAATATTCCTAATCCTATAGCCGATTCTGCACCAGCAATAGCTATAATATAGGCAGCAAAAGTCTGCCCTATTATATCATCAAAATTTAAAGAATTTATCAATATCAAGTATGTAATAGATAATAACATTATTTCTATTGAAATTATCATTAATATTATATTTTTTCTATTTAATACAAAACCAAATATACCAACCAAGAACAGTAACAGGGACAAGTTCATTATTTATTATTATCTAGACTATAAATAATGATAAGTTTTAATATTATTGAAATTAAAATTGAATAATTTTATATTATAAACTTTATATAAATAACAAGCTTAGCTACCATACACGCTTTAGTTTATATAGTACAACTAAATTATAAGCACCTGGTTGCATAGAATAGTTCGATGCATTAAATTTTAATAATCAATATCTATATTAAAAATTTTTATTTAAAACTTTTAAATAATTTACACAATTTTTTATTTGAAATTAAAAGATATGAAGCAATTATTATTGGTTATTTTTTAGAGGATTTTATCAATAATTATTTATCGTGAAGAATTCAAAATTCTTATACTGATAATTAATTTTATTTTTTTTATCCTTCACTTTAATAATACTAATTTTTGATAAACTATCAAATACAAGAGTCCTGGGTTGATTTATTACTTTTCCTTATTCAATAAATTTTGGAGTTTTATTTGACCTTATATAATATTTTAATATATAATAGAAAATTATCTTTAATACAAGCCAAAAAATGTTTTAAAAGCAAAGGGTAAAAAACTACCTTACCTAAAGCCAAGCGTTACACACTTGTTTTATTAAAATATACACGTTACACAATATAGATAAATTTTTATAATTTTTAATTTAAAATTGTTATAAACCAAATTAAAAAGTTATAACTATTCAAAAATCGAAAACTTGAACTTGGGGTCATAAATTATTGAAATTAAAATTATATTAAATCATTATTAATAAAAATATTATAAAAATAAAATTTAGTTGGCTATTTTGACAAAATAAATATTAAAGGTAAAACTAATTAATCTGGAGGTTTTCAAATTTTAATTAATATTATAAATTTATTATTATTTAAATTACTAAATTTTAAATATATCCAAATTAAGAATAATCTTAATTTTTTAAATTTTTTAAATAAAAATAAACGTTGAAAGATATATCTAATAAACTTTGTTATTATAAATTGATTATTATTTAAATTACTAAAATTTAAATATCTAAAAAATAATAATATTGATTTTTTATTTTTTTTAATATACATTGAAAGATATATCTAATAAAATTTGTTATATAAAGAGTTTTTAATATATTTATATATAATAATTGTCTAAAATATGTATTAAACCATAAAATACACCCTATTCTAAAGAAAAAACATGAATTTTGAATAAAATAATATTGCATATAAGATGATTCCCATATCTCCAATAAATCTGAATCATTATTTAATCCACTATTTATTAACGAATTGTATGATTCATCATTGGGCACGTGATTTGAAGATAAATCATCTAAATCGTTTAGTTCAATAAAATATTCATTTTCTAAAAAACTAGAAGTTCCTTCATCAATATCTATATTACTATCATTAATTAAACTTGAATCATAATTATTTTCTAATAAATCATTATTATCATTTGTATTTAATTTTAAGAATCAATCTTCATCCTCAAGATTAGGGGGGGTATATAATATAGGGAATTTGCATGTAATTTCACCAATATTATCCTCTATCTGGTACTCATTCATATAACGTTGGATATCCCTTCTTCTACTAAGATATCCTTCATAAAGATCATTTAATCAATCAGTAATTATAAAAAATTCAGAAATATTACCTTTTTGGCTAGCATTTTTAGCAAGATAAGCTTGGTCTCTTAAGGTTTCTTCTTCATCTGATAATATATTTTTCATTCTTTTTAAATGATTTCTTGCTTTGATATCGTTGCTTAATGGATGAAAATTATTATAACCTTTTAAATTTTCATGAGTATCTACTCCGGTTAAATTTAGCATCTCCTCAGTTAATTTAAAATCACTACTACCTAAACCGCTATCACTTATAATAGATATAGATTGAGGATTATCGTTATATGAATATTCCTTATAACTAGGTCTTTGATAAACATCATATTCCATTTTTTTTTCTATTTCAGAATTTTTTTTTTAATATCCAATATCAATGTTTATCATCGCCGAAGGCGATGTATTTAAATTATCATTTATATCTTGCATATTTAGTCTATCTTCCGTTAAATTTTGATTATCCTGGTTAAGAACTAAATTTTTGCTTGATGATGGTAAATTATCAGAAGAAGATGAATCATTATCGCTTTCATCATATTCATAACTTTTCATTTTTCCTTTATTATTTATAGCCTCTGAAAGATCTTTATCATCACAATTTGAAAAAGGAGCCCAAGAATTATCGTAATTTGATAAAATTACGCTATTTGAAAAATATCTTATTCTTAATTTTGAAATATTAAAATTATTTTTTTGAATTCCACTAATTAGGACTAAATATATTAGGTAATTATAATCTGAAATATCAATAAATAATAAAAAATATAAGACAGTAATGAAAAAAGGAATATTAACATAAATATAATAGTAAAATTTTCTATTATATTTGATAGATTAATTACAGCATTTCTTTTAATTTTTTTTAGATTATTTAACGCTTGTATTAATTTTTTTAAACATATAAAATATTTCGCCATAGGCGATGGTAAAATTAATTGAAAAATAAAAAATATTAAAACTACAAAGTTTTGTATTATGGAAGTAATTAGGAATAATCCTCCATATACACCAATTCCTGTTCCTAAGCATATTATATCTAAACTATTAAAAGCTAAAAAAATTGAATATAGTAGTATTAAAGAAGTTATTCTATTATAGAACAAATACTTATCTTGTCTAAATGTTACAGCATTTATTAATAGTAAAAAGCAAGAAGAAATTAAGATCATAAAGTAATTATGGAATTGAACCAAATTGCAATCATATTGTAAAAAATTTTATACATAAATAATATATAAATATAACAATAAATTTGGAATTGAACCAAATTGCAACCATTTTACCTCTTAAAAATTTAGGCATAAATAAATTATATAAATATAACAATATATTAATATTTCTTTTTATTGAGGGCGGTTTCAACCGCCCCCCTCCCTTACAAACCATCGCAACGTCTCATTATTAAATTTATAATAATATATATTTAAATATATCTTAATAAAAACTAGGTTTTGAAAATTATCAATAAAAATAATTATTTCGCAAAGCTAAATAATTACATTGGCCTTCACCAGTATGTTAAAAACAAATTTTTGTTTTTTATTAAATGTATATTATGAACAACAACTAAGGTTGAATAAGAAGAACTAAATTAAATGTAAAGTTTTATACTAATTTTTATCTATTAAATATGATAATCTTTAACCGCAGCAATGCGTTAGCTAACGCAGTAATGCGATAGGAGACCGCAGCTTACTGCGGTCCCTTGTCGCTATAAATTTAAAAATCTTAAATTCAATTTTTCAACTTAAATAGTTGGTTACCATTAATATATTAAAGTGGCCAATAGTCGACGCACTCGCTTAAATTAAAATTTCAAGCATTTCTTTGGCATTTTGAATATCTTCTGGGCTAATGTTGCTATTTTCCAGCTCCGTCAGAATTAATGATTTAGTTGATTCCCCATGTGCTGTTTTAGCTGCATTTATACTATCTATGAGCTCATTTAGAGATCTCTGCGATAAAACATTCTGAAAATGTGGGTGAGTATTATGATTTCTATTACCTCATTGAATATTAAAGTATATTTTAAATGAATCAATTACACTAGTTATAAGAAAGGTAGTATTCAAGATGTATTTATTACTACTATCTCTAAATCTTGCAAAAATTTGATTTATTCCTTCTTTTTGTTTGGAATTAGAAAGCGTAGATTCGGATTTTTGTATACCTAACCCAAAAGTAAATAAAAGATCCCCTATTAAGCTAGTGAAAGGAATTAAAAATAAGTATCATAAGAAATAAAATAATGTCATAAATTGTCCAATAACTACATAGGGGGATTCAACATGTTTAGCTCCTAATATAATTAAAATTACAAAATTAGCTACATATATTCAAAAGATAATTTTTGATATAGGTTTAAACTGGAAACCTCTTGTTTTAGATAAATCAAAGTAAGGTAAAGTTAAAATTGCTAAGATAGCTCCAAACATTGCAATAACTCCTAACAGCTTGTTAGGTATTGAACGAAGAATTGCATAGAAAGAAAGAAGATCTAGAATTTTTAACATATAATTTATTAATAAATATTAAGTATTTATAACAATTTATAAGCAACAGCTTTATAAACCTAATTTATATAACATTTCTTTAACGAAAAATGGACGAACTAAGGATCTTAAATTATCCATAGATTCTTTAAATATATAAATTCTAGGTTTTTTATCTCTGTTATAATGAATTGAACATCTAAAATTAAATTTATCTTGTAGCGTAAACATAAGTTTATCTACGTCTTCATTAGAAAATGCATAAACACTTAAATGAAGTCCGGTATTATGTTTACTTCCATCGTCTTGAATTCAAAAGGCTAACCCTCTAGGAGTTAACAATTCGTAAATATTAGATGGAACTTTTTTTACATTTAATACATAAAACATTTCTTTATATTCATTAAAACAGGGAAGTCTCATAGTAGTGAAAGATATAGCACTGTACGTTTTTTTAGTCCTATTGTCTTTGACTATTTTTAAATAAGGTATATAATCCTTTACACAATAAGGTTTAAAGAAATTATATACATAGTCAAAGTATTCCTTATGAGCTACAGCAGTTTGAGCATAAGCTATATAGGAATTTCCCGTTGGGGATCCTTCTTACTATGTTAGATATAGATTGTCCATTTAAAATGGAAACTATAAGCTAGATAAAATTTAATAGTAATAACACCTATTAAATTTTAAAATTATTAAGCTGATTGATATTATAACCAAATTTAACTTTTTTGCGTTAATTTATATTTATTTAATAAAAGCTTGTTAGCCTTTATGTGTCTACGGACAGTTTCAGGATGAACCTTAAAAAACTTTGCCGCTTGAGTCATAGATCTAAATTCCATGCTTTCTCCATTATCAATATTAATAACGATAACAGGTTTTGCTGTTATAGCAACATGCTCAAGAGAAGCATTAAGCTTGGCTAAATGATCTTTATGTTTTTGACTAGCGTTAAGTTTTTTTAGATGCTCTCTATTTTTAGCTAAAGCTTCTTCTGATCGTCCTAAAGCTCCTGCTTTTATTTTACTCTTAACTTCATCACTATGTTTAGCTCCTAATCTTGAACCGGCAATTTTTAAAATGTTATATTCAGGTTTTAATAAATCAATATAATACTGTTCTCTATTTATTAAATCTGATGGGTTACAATATTCTAAAATTTCTAACGTAAAATTACCAAAACCATGGGTTAATAAAGCTTTGTAAATAAGCATAATATCTTTAAGATCTGAAAGATAAGAAATATTAAAATAATTTCTTAATCTCTTAGATAAATCTACACTGCTACCCACATATTTTTTACCGTTAACTTTATTTTTTCATAAATAAATCCCTGATTTTCCTTTATTTTTTGTTAAAATAGATGCTTTATCTCCTTTAGGATCAGAATAAACTAAAATAGGAATTAATGTAAAAGTAGAATAATATAAATTTAACACTATGTTATATTCAATCATAATATTATCTAATAAAAAAGGAAAAACTAAAAATATAAACAATGAGAATATTCTAACTATGTGGACTAAGCCATCACCGAGCATAATACCGATTAGTATTTCTTTTATTTCATCAGGAAGAGTAATACTAGCTCTTTCAGACGAAGATAAACGTGAAACACCTTTTGTTGAACGACCAGCTAAAGTTAAGCAAGGTAAAAACAGATAAGTATGATCATGTTTATCATTATATCGCTATAATGTTTGGACTATATCTTTATTTATAATTAATTTATATAATATTAAATATCTTATGTATAGTCTCTGAGGAAATTATTAAATTAAACAAATTTATTTTAATTCCCTGCTGATAGTCATCTCAAATATTGAAATGAGTTTCCAGCATTTAATAAATTTAAGTGACATCTTTACTTATATCACTCTGGCACTCAATTATGTTAACATAAGGATATTTATCCTTATTTCCATCTTTCACAAGATGGTTCAGACTATATCATCAACTCATATCATACAATATGCAAGATGAAAGGCATTCGTGAAAAGATTATTGTTAAAATTACTCACTTTCTAGTCGTTAAACGTACTTATTACTAAGAATTAAACAAATGTATTAATAAAAAAGTATAATTCTACTTTATAACAAGTTTCGCTGTATATTGACTAATTTGTCGAGCGAAGCTCGATTATATATTTAGTTATTTATACATTTTACCTTTTTTTTTTTAATAGTTAAATTAAAAAAGACAGTATATAAAAATTAAAACAGGTTTATCATCGCGTAGCGATGGAAATTAGCGTCCCGCACTGGAGCAGCGCTGGGCGCGCCGCGCGTGCTTTGCACGCGCGACGTTATATTTTTGTTTACACACAAAAAATAAAATTTTATTTAAATCCATTATTTATTAATCAATTATTTAAATTACTATTACGATACTCAATAGCTGCTTTTAAGGCTTGTGTTGGTCCACCGTAGGTTTTAAAGAAAAAATATTTAGCTTTAGGTTTAATTTTCAAGCCAGAAGGTAAAGTAACTAACCAAGATTTATCTTTACTAACACAGATATAAAATAAATCTTCTTTACCTGTTAAATCTTCATAGTATGATTCTTTAGTTTTTTTAACAGAACTATTCAATCTATTTTCAAAATAAACTTCAATTTTATTTTTTCAAAAATCAATATTATTTTTAAATTTAGGAAAAGCATTATTAAAATAAATAGCCCGTAATAAAGCTAATTGGCCCTGTTTTCAGTGTCTAGAACCTACACTGGATAAAAGTAAATATTTATTTAAAGGACTAATTTGTAATTTTTTTCAAAAAAATCATTGAGAATACTCATTAAATAAAGAATAAAAATTTTTTACATTAGCAATTCCTTCTATTTTTAAATAAAGCAACTTATTATTTTTTTGAATACTAATAGTAGATTTTATAGATAATATATTTAAAAACTTTACAATATTATTAAATAAATTTTCATTATTTAGAGTGTTTTTTTGAAATATTCGAAACATAGGTATAAATCATATACCTTTACCTGAATCTCTAATTCTAATAGAAAAAGACCCATCTCCTAAAATAAAGCCTAATATAAATAATACACTTAAACTGGAATCATTTTCTTCATACTTGTTTAAAACATTTAAATATTTAGGGTTTATCGCTTCATTTAAAACTGCTTTAATTTTATTTGATAAACTCAATTTATTCATAGATAAATGAACTAAATTATATCCAAGTATAATTTTTCTTATTATCTCTTTTTTAGTTAAATATCTATCTGACCTTAGTAGATGAATATCCCTTAACATATATAAAGCTCTATATTTGTTACCATAAACAAAAGAGATATAAGGAATTACTTCAAGAATAGTCTTTCAAGATCTAGAACTAAGACTAAGATGGTAAATATTCATAGAAGTTTTAGAAATTGTAAAATTAAAATTTTTTTTTCAAACTACTCACAATAAACATAAAAAATCTATACTAGGTATACTTACATTTTGACTAATTTTTATTTGAGGAGTAAAAATAGATTTCGAGATAAAAGGAAAATATCCTCCAGCATACCCTTCAGCTTGAAAAACACCATTCACTAATAATTGAAAATTATTAAAATCTTTTTCTTCTCAATTTTTTACAATTGAAATAGCTTTTTTTTTTCTAATTTCTATTAGTTTAATTAGTTTTAATTTAGATATTAAAATGATTTTATTATTTATTAGAATATAGCCCAACTCTAAAGAGTTGGTAATTGATTTATTTGATTTTAAGAATAAGGGTGATATTAAATAAACATAATTTAAAAATTCTAAAACAAAATTTTCCTGTGAAATTTTTAAATTTTGTATCGCCGCCGGAGTTTGCATTGGATTTGCCACAAAAAAAATTTTTTTTATTTATTGATTAATTAACTTAAGTTTTTTTTTAACATATTCAATATAGCACTATTTCTATAACAAATTGCAGATTTTAAAGCTTCATCGCTACCACCGTAAGTAGAACACATAAACGCTTTATTGGATTTTTCTGGTAAAGTTAAAGATGTAGCAAACCTAACTTGTCAGCCTCTAATTTCTTTAGTATTGGGTTTATACAATGGAAATATATAATAATTACCTTTATCTCTTCGGTTATTAACAGTTTCAAGTCAGAGGTCTAAACGTTCAATTCAAACACTTTTTTCAGTAATACGCTCATTGTTACTACTGTAAATTTTTTCAATTAAAAGTTTAAGTCCAAAATATGTATGGTGACCTCCTATATTAATAAGAGTTTTTACTCAACTAAATAACTCAAAAGAATCAGATTTTCAATATAAATAATGTGAATGCTTTTCTAGTAATGGAAATAAATTTAAATATATATTATCTATACCTTTTGCATTTAGTACATAAACATTAGTATCTTGTCGTTTATGTAAATGACTAGTTACACCACAATTATTAAGAATTTTTAATAATCTAGACATAATTTCAGCATTTATTTCAACACCAGATTGTTCAATACTAAACATAGGCAAAATAACTACAGTATTATTTTTTTCTCTCCATTCTAACTTTAAATGAAGAGAACCATCTCCTAAAAAAAACCCTAGTAAAAATAGAAAAGAAGGCAAATTAGGATTTTCATCATCAAAGCTTTGCTTTGATGATGGTATATTATCTAACAATTCAAATTTTAAATTTAAAGAATCAAGTTTATCTTTTAAATTCAATTTGTATCTAGGAGCATGAGCAGTTAAAGAATATGCAAGATATATTAATTCTATTTTTAACATTTCTAAATTAGTATTATTGTTTTTTATTAAATTTTTAATTTCATAAATTCGGGTTAACTTAGATATAGCTTGATATTTAGCTCCATAAAGCATAGAAAAATAAGGTTTAAATACTGAAAAAAATACATCCCAACCTGACAGTTTATATTGAATAACAAATTTATTGAATTTATTTATTGTAATACTAAATGTCCCTTTATTTGATAAAGCACTATTTAATTCTAAAAAGAACTTAATACTTTTTTCACTTAATAATTGAGTAGCAGTACAAAGAGGATAAAAATTTATATCTGTTTTAAAATGATTGATTTGAAAATAAATCAAAATTATTTAAATAAAAATTCATCACGATTCCGCAATAGCTCTCTAAAATATAAAAGCAAAAAATCATTATTGTAAAAATGTAATTTTTTTAATCTTTATTGTTTCTATAAAAATGTTTTTACCAGAAAATAAATAAAGAATTAAGTATAAAATTCCTATGTATCTACCCCTTAAGAATCATTTATTATAAATTTAATAAAATATCTCATATATGTTTAAAACTTTATAATTTATTTAATAATATACTCTTGGTGTTATTTTAAAATAATAATATAAGTAATTTAACCTTTAAACTTATCTAAGTATTAATTACAAAATTAAATACTTTTTATTATTAACTTTTTTTTTTGTGTTTTATCTTAAAAATATATAATAATTACCTTTATCTCTTCGGTTATTAAATTTATAGAATCGGCGGCAGCGCCGCCGCCTGAATCTAATTTATCTTTAAAATTCAAGATGTAGGTTGGTAACAACAACAAAGGTTGAATAAAAAAAAATAGATCAGTTATACTAGCCGCCTATTAATTATAGTTTTGAGCGGCCTACGACCGCGATATATTTATTAGAAAAAATATTATTTTTATAAACTACTTTGTACCATATCTTATATCCATCTCATTACGAATTTTTATAATCTCTTTTAAACCTTTTTCAGTTAAATGATTTTTATTTTTCATAATAACAGCAACACGTCTAAAATTCTCGAAATCTTTATTTTTTTCGCCTAAAATAGGATATTTAAAAAAATAAGGTATAATTAGTGATTCAATATCTACAAATTTAGAGACAATATATTGAACAGAATTCAATTGAGGATATTGATATAAATTACCACATTTAAAGTATTCAATAAAATTTTTCATTAAAAATATATCTCTTTTATGCTGACCTACAGAAAAGACCAATCTAACAGATTTACCAAGATTATTCTTTTTTGCTTCATCTATTCCTACTCTAAAACATCCTTCACCGCTGACGAAACCTACTACTCAGTAAGGATCTTTAATTAATTGATCTCTGATTAAAGGTCTAGGAGCAGGTATAATATCCGCAAAAATTTTTTTCAAGGATTCTGATAATCCTCAATTAATTGACGACTTACAACTAATAATTTTATGTAATCCTTCTACAGTTAAATGATTTTTATTTTTAACTAATTGAAAAGCTTCTTTAAATAATAAAAAATCTGCGTATTTTTGAGTTATCAATGGATAATTTGAAAAATGATTAATAATTATTTCTATATCCTTTAAAGAAGTAACTCTATATCTAATAGCATTTTTTTCATATTTTGATACACTTCCTACACAAAAAAATTTTTGTATTAAATTTAATAAATAAAGATCACGAGAATGTGAACTTATAGAAAATTCAAATTTAACTCTAAATCCTGTTTGCATATTTTTATTACTTTCAATATATATCATAAAACTTCCCTCGGCATCAGTAAATCCTGAGATAAATCAAGGATTTAATTTAATATTATTTTCATAAGACGTAGAACTAATTGAAGAATAATTTATTTTTGTATAACGATTAAGATTGAAACATAATCGTCTACGCAAAGTAAGGCAAGGCAAAGAAAGAAGTAAGAAAGGTAATTGTGAGTCCAAAGCCATTCTTAGTCATAATTTTATTTTTATTCCCTTAATTGACCTCCTATATATCCTTCAGCCGTCGAGGGCGCTAGCGCCTGCGATGGCATTCTCGCGCGCCTAGGCGCGCGGGAAGCCTGAAAAAAACCATTAACAAGTTCTTGGAATTCCTTAGATGACTTATTTTCGTTAGGTTTAAACATATTTTTTTTTAGTATTAAAATAATTTCGTGCTTCTAGAACCGTCATTTCAACATCTCCTAATCTACCTAATTTATTTTCTTCTTTAGATTCAATCTTAAAAATAAATTCAAATATTGAATATAAATAATTATAAAAAAAATATATACAATTAAAAATTGAAATAATATAATAAACAGCGCCTTTAGGCGCTGAATATAAAAACAAAATAAGCACAAAAAAAGTTAATAATGAATAATAAGCCATATTAATCAGGTTAAATTTTTATGTTATTATTTATAATAAACCCATTTAATTTAACCAAATAAAATATTTTAATTACAATAATAAATAAAAATTATGATTTGATAATTTATTTCAAAATTCACTATAGTATACCTTAAACAATGTTTAATTGTTAATTACCGTCTACACGTTGCTCTTTTACAAATATAAATTGATTTAGATACGCGGTTAGCCATTTTTAATTTATTATATTAAATAATTATAAAACTATCTTTTAAATTATTATCTTACATAAGTAATTAGCTTATTCACTTTAATTTTTAAATTATAGCTAGATATTAAAAGTTTTAGACCGTTCCCGTAATTTGATAATTTTTCCCGCAATTTATTCAGGAACGTAATTTTCGCTATCACCCAGAAGATTTGGAAAAAAGTAAATAAAGAAAGATAATACTCAAATAAATAAGAATAAAGTAATTAAATCTTTAAATAGGTAATAAGGTGACATTGTAACTCTAGATGAGTTAGATGATAATCCAAAAGGATTACTTGACCCAGCTGTTTCATGTAAACCAATTAAATGCAATAATACTAAAGCAGCCAGAACAAAAGGTAAAACAAAATGTAAAGCAAAGAATCTATTTAATGTAGCATTGTTAACTGAACAATTGTGTTGGTAACCCCATAATCATAAAAATATGAAAATTCTCGTTACACTCAACATGTCTCCATGTTGTTCGGATTAAATCATAATCTGATTTTAGTATTTGTCAGGTATATTGAATTTTTCTGCATAACGTGGTATAGTACGAAGCTGTTTAAGTCACAATAAATACTGTAGTTTCTTATACCCCAAGAATTTTATTGGTGCATTTTGTATAAATTTAATAACATTTTCAACAGATCTTACACTAGATACTTTTATTTTAGAACTATTAGTTTTATCTACTCTAACACTTTGAGTTAAAGATAAATATTTAGAAATAGCTAAAATTAAAATATAACCATCAGTTTGAGAAATTTCGAAACTAGCCACGAAAGAAGGATCAATAGTTGGTTTATATACACTAAAGCAAGCTTCAGCTTCCATAAATCCTATTAATCAAGCAGATAGATAAGGTATATTTAAAATTGATTCTATAGAATTTAAAGGAGTTTTAGGACGTACGTATGGAGGCAAATCTTTATATAATTTAATATCAGATAAAAGTGCAGATCTAAATCTTAAATAATCATATTGTTTATTTGATATTAACACGGCGATCAAATTTATCATGCAAATAAATAAAATTTTATTTTATGCGTTGAAAAATAAAACACTGTTAAAAAATAAGAACACGGCACGCCTATGACTGATATTTTAATTTATTTTCTTCCTTTATTCATTCCGTGTTTAATTAGATTAATGATTTCTATTCCTTCAAAAGATAAGTGAGCTTTGTCTTTAATTAGAAGAGTTGCTTTTTTAAAATCTTGATAATCTTGATATTTAACCCCAATGATAGGGTGTTTATCAAAAAACGGAATTATTTTTTCAACAATGTTTTCCAATTTAGTAATTCTAAAGTCTATGGCTTCACGATATTTATAAATATTCCCAGCTTCAAAATAGTCAATTAAACTAGTTAATAATTGCTCATCTCTAATATGTTGAGTTAATTGAAATGTTAATTTAACAGCTTGTCCTGTTTTAGTTGTTTTAGAATTAGATACAGTAACAAGAAAACAACCTTCTCCACTAACAAACCCAGCTAACCATAGAGGATCTTTAATTGTTTGATCCAATACAACTGGCCTTGGGACCGGAATAAGATCGGGAAATAATGCTTTTAAATCAGGACTGAGACCTCGGTTTAAAGAAGCCTTAATAGCTACAAGTTTTAAAAATCCTTCAGAGTTCAAATGTTCTTTATTTTTTATTAAATTAAAAGCCATTTTAAATAAAAGATAATCTGAATGTTTTTGAGTTATCAAGGAATAATTATCAAAATGATCTATTATTATTTTTAATTCTTTAATAGCTTGTACTCGATAATATATAACATCATTTCTGCAATAAATTTTTCCAACATTAAAAAAATTTTTAATTGATTCAAGTATTGCTATATCTTTTTTATGTAAATTTATTCCAAATTCAATTTTAACTCTTCAACCTGTTGAATATTTTTTATTTTTATCTAAATATACCATAAAAAATGACTCACCGTCAGAAAATCCTGTGAATAATCAAGGTTTCATGATAATTTCTTGTGTTTTATTAACCGTTGAATAAAATCTTTTTTTATTTATTTGGTTAGAAAGGATTTTGACTTGATAATTTCTCACGAAATCCGTTAGAGTACACCTTAAACAAGAAGTACCACCAACTTGCCTACTACCGTCTACTCGTTGCACTTTTACAGTTTTATTGGCCCACTGCTCTCTACAGCCATCGCTAAAATCTGATTTAGCTACGCAATTGTCCATTTTTCTTTCGATTCCATGGAGATTTCCGTAATTTGATAGTATAAGACCCACTAAAGACTGTTTCCTACACAGTCAAGCAGGATATTTATCAAAAATAGGAAGTATAATATCGATTAAATGAGATTTTTTTCTAATTTTAAAAAACACTGTTTCAGGTCTAGTTTTGGTTTTTCTAAAGGAAACTACCCCTATTCCTAATAATTCTTTAATTTTATATATAAGTTGAACATCTTTAATCCCCAATTCTATACCAAATTCATATAATAAATATTCTCTTTTTTTTGAAATAGAAAATCAACCATCACCTTCAATTAAACCTACTAAATATGCTAAACTCAGATCCCCTGTGTATAATCTCTGAGAAACTTCGAAATAAGTTTTATTTCTAATCCCTGCTAATTGACCTCTTGTTATTGGCTTTTTCACGGTTGTATGTTTACAAACGTATCCAATTCCTATATTTGAGGTTATTCTAGCACCAAACAGGGTTTGCATAACAATATCACTATTGTTAGGTTCTTCAATTATTAACAACAATAATTTTTTTAAACCTCCTCAGATGACAATATAATTTCGTATAATATTTAATTTATACTTACATCCTTTAAGATGTATTTAGACTATATCTTTAACCATTAAATAATTATGGTTATAGGGGATATCGTGTCGAGCTTATTGTTAGTATATCACTCATTAGTCGTTGAACGTTCTTAATCTAATACATACCCAATTAAGCTTCGCTACAAATAATCTTAATATTTAAGAGGTATAATATTAGATGTTTTTGTAATTTTCCCCATTTGCCTCTAAAACCTTACAGTTTTAAGGAGCCCTACCAGTTATTAATTTATTTATATTTTATCTGGATAATTTAAACTACTATAACGTAAACTTTTATTTAAATTGTTTAACCATTTAATGTATTGAATATATTTCAATCCTATTAAAGGATGTAAACCAGAAAATGAGAAAAAATCTATAACTTTTTGTACATCAGCTTTAGAGCTGACACTAAATTGATTATAATTATTTGTAGTATCTATTTTTCTATTAGTATTAAATACTAATTTAAAAGCTTCAAATAAGTTAGTATGTATTCTTTGTTTTAATTGAAAACAACCATCATTATTAGTTTTAATAAAAAAAGAACCTTCTGAATTTGTAAATCCTACAATTCAATTTTTAAAAAAATGTAATAAAGTAAAATCTAATGGATTTTTAGGTATATTAAAAACTGAAGGAATACTACTTAATTCAGGTAATTCATTATATAATTTTATATCATTTTCTAATATGTACATAGCTAAATTAAATTGATCTACTCTAGTATCAGTTAAAAAATAAATATTATTATAGATAAGTAATGGAAACAATACTTCTTGTAAATCAGTTTTATTTATTACTAATTTACAAGTTGGACTTTTTAAATCTTTGTAAACATTAATTTTACCTAATTTTAAAACAGATTGAATATAGTTTAAAGTAGATATATCTTCCAAATGTAAAGATATAGTTAATTTCATAGCTATAAATCCTTTTGTTGTTTTAGTTATCTGAATATACCCATCTCCATCTATTAATCCTACTAAAAAGGCTAAAAAAGATGAAGGTATTGAAAGATATTCTTGTTTATCCAATCTTAAAGATTTATTTTTTAATGCGTTTTTATGTACAGTACCTATAGTAGGTAAATAAATATCTTTTTTAGAAAGTTTCATTATTGTATCTTTAATAAAAACAATAATTTCATGATAAAATAAAATAATATAAATAAATATAATTAAAATAACTGTTTTTTCTGACTCAACAATATCCTGCCCAACCCAAGGAATCGCACTCATTAAGTTAGTAATAACAGTAGCTCCTCAGAGCGACATTTGACCGTAAGGCAGCACATACAATTTAAGCAATATTTACTTAAAAAACGACTATGCATTAAGCATCTTATTTATAATTTATATTCAGTAATATTATAAATAAAAGACACCTGTTTGTGTTCTAGTCTGTAACAACCATTATTTAAAATAGCTGACGATCTTCATTTTATAATGTTAAACGTTTTCACAAACATAGTATAAAATTGTTTTAATTATTTACTCACATAATAATAACACAAAATTAATATACTATGGAATAAATATATTTTACATATCTTTTACTATATACATTTTTTTAACAATTCCATTTGTTTTTAACGCACGTCGAATTGTTTTTTCATTACATGAAATATGTTTGGCAGCTGAAACTATGTCTTCAAAATTACCCACTATATACAAATTATTCCTTAAATAAGATTCAGATAAATAAACACGTTCGTTATTTTTATATTATCATTTAGATTATTATACATTATTATATAATTTTAGAATTAAAAAAATATAGGATTTTTATTTTCTACCTTTATTCATTAATGATTTTATTTGTTTAATTTCTGTTAACACTTCTTTAGTTAAAGAAACATAAGTATTTCCTTTTAGTAACATAATTTTTTTGAAATCTAAAAAATCAAATAATTTTTTACCTTGAAGAGGATACTTATCAAAAAATGGGACAATCTTATATTTAATATCATCAAATTTTGTTACAACATAATTTCCATGTAAAGGTTTAGAAGATTTACTATATCTTCCACATTGAAAATATTCTACTAAACTATTTAATAGTTTTACATCACGTTCATGTTGTGTTACTAAAAAACTGAGATTTACTGATTCATTTAAATTTTTGACAAATCTAACATTAAAACAACCATCTCCGTCCACAAACCCTGTAATTCAGAATGGATCTGGAATAATTATATTATTAATTAGGGGCCTAACGCAAGGTAAAACTTCAGGAAAAGCTTCCTTTAAATAATCGGGTAAACCTTTGTTAAGTACAGCTTTAATCGCTACTAAATTTTGAATCCCTTCTATATTTAAATGTTTTTTATTTTTAAATAATTCAAACGCTTGTCTAAAAAGTAAATAATCAGATAACTTCTGTGAAATTAAAGGATATTTATCAAAATGATTTATTATTATTTCTAAATCTTTAATAGATTGAATTACAAATTGAAGACTATCTTCAGATTGTATTTTAATTAAACCAACCCCAAAATATGATTGAAGTTTTTCTAATAAAAGTTTATCTTTTTTATGTAAACCAATTTGAAATCTTAATTCTATAGATCAACCAGTTTTATATTTTAAATTTTTTCTAATTCTAATAATAAAAGAACTTTCTGCGTCTGAAAAACCTGTCACGTATCAAGGATTTAATTTTTCGTCCTTAATAGTTAAAGGAATAATAGTAGATAAACCAAAATTATCCATAACGTCCATTTCTAAGATATAAAATAAGTAAAATATTGCTAGAATGAAAAGAAACCCAGCTGCGAAGCAGCTAATTTTTGTTTTTAAATTAAATATTGTTTTAGTAGCTGTTTTTTATTTATATTATTGAGTCACTAAGTAAAAGTCTAGTAAAGGGGTAACTCCATTAACTTACACTTAATAATCTGCTGTCCCGTAGCATGTAAATCCTCCAAAGTGATCTAGTTTGCTTTGAAGTTTCAAGAATATTTCTATCTTACAATACAATCGGCGAAGTTGTATTTATGGCAGTCCATCAATGTAGGGCATATTTTTTATCCCTAAGCTGCAGATCATTCAAGGCTTAATCGACCAAGAAGTCCCAACCAATTATTAAGCTATTTTAATTTCATATCCCATACTAAAGTTTGCACTTAAATGACTCATAAGCCTTTTGGTTATCACTCAGATTATCCATTGGAATACCTGCAGATTGGGGTGCTAGCCCGTTACCAATATTTAGCTGCGTGACAGCTCTGACACCTGAATAAATCATCGCTACCAAAAAGCTTTTAGTGTTTAATTTTGCAAAATCACGTTCGTCTGCTCTCACTGGATCAAAAAAAAGCTCAAACCTATATCGGAGGCCGTGGCTGATTCGACGCGCACGCGCCGAATATCAAATTTTTAATAATCAGAATAATTTCGTTTAAAAATTCTAACATTAATTGGTTTAAACCCTGAAAATTTAAGATTATCATCAACCCGTGTTACTGTAATAGGTCTTCTATTTGTTTTACATTTATTTTTTGTCTCTTGAGACATTGGAGGTCTTTTTAAGGCTGCTATACGCAGAAGCTCACGAGTAGTTTCCGATATAGATTTATCTTTATTAAGATTACCTATTCTATTACGACGAGCATCACTATAATTATCTCGCATTTTTTTAAGTGTCTCTGAAGTATGTTTATAACCAAAAGAATTACCAGCTAAAGGTAAAATATTATATTTTGGATTTAACAAATCTATATAATATTGCTCATAACTTAATAAAGTAAAATTTGTTTTATCTGTTATTTTTTCAGGAATAATTTTAACAACTACAAAGGCAAAATTTTTTCTTCCTAATTCCTTTACTGAAGTTGCTAAACGAGAATTTCCTTTTAAATAATACAAATGCATCATTAAACGTGAATGTAACCGATTTGTTGAACCACTTCCAACATACATAGAAACACCGTCTACAAGATTTATTATAATGTAAATCCCAGCTAAACCTCTAAGAACATTTTTAGCTCTATCACGTGATTTGGCTAAATGTAAGTTTTCAAACACAGCTTCTGCTTTTATATTATTATTTTTTAAAATAGTATATAATTTAGGTGACATACTAAAATGTAAATAAGAATATTGTAAATCAAAATGTATAAAAAAACTTTCAGCATCGGACAATTCAGTTACAAAATAAGGAAAAGCCAAAAATTGAAGCTCCAATAAATTTAAATCTAAGGAGGTAAGCAAAGAAATTATGTATATATTGCACCATTTTAGACTATGTACATAACCTAAGAAACCAGTCAAATTAAAATTAATAATTAAAAACATATATGTTTTAATTATAGCATGTAAAAAATTTTAAATTTTACGCACGTATTATAATTTAGACTGTACATTAAACACAAATTTCATTGCATCTTTAGTGAACCAGTCTTTCGCGATTTTATATTAAATCGACGGTTTAAATTTATAGATTTTAACCGTTTTCACTAATATAGCCTAATCGTTATTTACAAAAATAATAGTATATTTACAAATATATTTACATATACTCTATACGATTAGACTTTGAATGTAACTAAATATTAAATATATCCCTTTAATTTATATTCCATCTCTGGAATAATGTAAGGAGATACAATAGAAGCTAAAGTAACCATTGATTCTTTATGTATGTTAATCACTCATTGATTTTTAAATCCAGATTTTATTACGGTAGATTTTAAATTGAATTTACGATTTAATATTTCAGATAAAAAAAAGCATTCTTGTTTTGTAAAACTGTTAGTTGCTAACACAACACCTTGAGCCATTTTACGAGAGCCATCTTGCATTATAAAATGTGCTAAACCTAAAGGTGTTATATATTCTTCTATCCAGTCGGGTACTCTTTTTACAGTAACACCGTTTACTTTGGTATAAAAGGATTCATATATTCAATGTAAACTAGTAAATGTAAATAATGTTAATCTATAATTGAAACGTATTTCAGTTTTATCTTTACGTTTATCATTAATACCCTCAGATTTTTTTATTAATTTAGGTATTTGACTAGAACAATAACCATGGTTAAATAAGATTAAGCTAATATTGTGAATATACGCTGAATTATTTACAGATTGTTCTATATTGAATCGCACACTAGGTATATTGTTACTGCTTTTAATTTCATCAGCTCATCAATCACCTAATAAACCACAAATAATCATGGATAATACTTCTTTATGATGTGGCCCTATACGTAAAATCGCCCTAGTTCTAGCTCTATTAAAAGGCAACAAGCTAAGTATAATTACATTAGTGTCTATATAATATTTGTACACAGATCAAATTGGCCACATTAACGTAGCCATCATAGCTATTAAAATTACAGTACCAACTACTCAAGTAATAGTTCTTGGTGATTGATAACTTCCATAGTAGATACCTCTTCCGAATCCCGATAGGTAGGCCCTTTCGAGCTTTCCCCCGGTAAGAACGCAGCATGCAACTTTCATCGCACTACGCTCAAGCAATTTAAATAAATACATATTCGTATTTATATTAAAATAGTATTATAAATAATAAAAAAGATGAATTTTATTAAATATTTTTATTTAGTCCAATTCTGATTGATTTAAAGGGTTAATATTGTAACCTTGACTTTCCAATCAATTATTAATTACAGTATCTCTGTAAGATATTGCTTGTTTTAAAGCAGCATCTTTGCCCCCAAAGCTAGAAAAATAAAAGTATTTAGTACGAGGTTTAACATTAAAAAATTCTGGTAAATATACTTTTCAACCTATTTGACCTGTTTTATTGATTATATCATTAACAGGAGAAATATATAATTCCCCAGATATATTTTTTATAGCTTTATTTTTAAATATCTCATCTATTCTTTTTATTCAATGTTCAAAAGGTAAATCTCTAACATTGTCAATAGAATAAAGAGTTTTTATAATAAGATATTTTATATGATATAAATTACGGGAATCTAAAGCAATTAATTTACCAAATTGTTGAGTCATATTAAGTTGGAATGTTTTTCAAAAAAAAAGTTCTTTATGTGTAAATAGTAAAGGAAGAAGAAAATTACATACATGATCTAGACCTTCAACGATGCAAAGAGTATAATGTGTATCCACTTTCAGGTTAGCTTGTATTCCTTTACTTTGTAAAAATTCACAAACTAACTTCATAAGATATGCATTAGTCTCAGTATATCTTTGTTTAATCTCAAATTTAGGTATGAAAGTAAGTCCTGTGTTATAATCACGTATTCTAATATACAGATAACCATCACCTAAAAAAAATCCTAAAATAAAGCTTAAATTTATAGGAGCTACGTTTTCTGAATAATTAAAATCTGGTGTTTTTAAATGTTCACTTGTTATATTTTTTCCTACAACAAAACCTAACTTTTCTTTTAAAGAAATGCTATGATCTTTTCCTAGTGAGGATAAACTATAAGCTAATTGAACACTTTCAATTTTAGCAGCTAAAGTATACAAATTCGCCAGTTCATTTAAACGTAAGATTTTTTTTAATGCAAAGAATTTTTCTCCATAAACCAAAGAAAAATAAGGAAGTAAAGTAGAGACTATATAGGCTCTATTTGTACTTACTAATTGAATATGGAAATTATTAGTTTGAGTTTTTGATATATTTCATACTAAGTTAAATCCAAGTATTGCTCATACCATACTAAAAAAATCTAAACTTTCTGTACTTACATTTTGACCAATAGAAAATCTAGGATTAAATTTATAACTTTTTTTTGAATTAAATTGACCGGATAAAGAACCTTCAGCTTGAAAAATACCATTAATAAGAGAACGTAAAGTTAACAAATAACTAGAAGACAATTTGTTTTTTTCGTATCTATCTTTAGCTTTTTGTTTAAATTCCAAAATAATAATTTCTAATTGAGATTTAGTTATTAATTGTTTTTTACCATTTAATTTTATAAAACCTTTTTTTTCATCATTTAAAGATTCTTTTACAATTCCAATACTTAAATATAAATATGGAAAATATGAATATATTTCCACTAAAGAAAATGAAAAATCCAATAGTTCGGCTATAAAAAAAATTAAATATAATTACGATAGGTAGATTTTTTCAAATTTTCCCCGTTAAGAACCGTGCATACGAGTTTCCCGGTACACGGCTCAAGCAATATAATTTTTATTATTGTTATTAAATCACCCATATCGAAGTCTGCCTTCTTTCAAAGTAGAATAAAAATTCCTATCCACTCCATTACTAAGTGGCTTTTGCTTTTTCGACTGTCTCATTCCCTCTTGTTGTTATATTCATTTCTATATATAGAATACCTCCGTAATTGAAATATTTACTAACTAAATTATATTAAATACATTTTACGGTAACAATAGGGGTTACCAAGTTCCAATAATTATACTAATTTAATAAAGTTTTAGGTAGATACTTTAATTCTGAGCATTACAATTGTTAATTAAAATTAACAAAGGAGACCCGGCTTCGGTTGCATAAACACCTCACACTCTTGCAAGCTTTTAGTAGGCTAATTTATATTAACCTTTAACAAAAAACTATTAAATCAGAACCGTAAACACATATCTTCGCTTTCGCTTACCTTGACTTTTTCCCTAACCAATAGGCATTGTCCCCAGAGCTTCATACCAAAGAATTACTTCTAACGCATGTCTGGGTAGGGACACGAAGGGTCATTCGTGAAGGAATTTCACCTTATTATAATTATTAGCTTCTTGTCGCACTATGCAGATAGACCAAGAAGAAAAATGCAGAAGCCGTGTTAGAATGAAAATACCGAATTAATCAACCATTGTTCACGTCTCTCATGATATGTTCAACAGAATTGAAAGCTTCAGCAACACTAGCATTATAGTGCATAGCCAGAGTAACACCAGAAACGATTTGAATAATAAGACAGACAGCTAATAAAGAACCAAAGTTTCAAGCAAAATTAAGATTAGAAGGTTGTGAACCATCAATTAAATATGAATTAAGCAATTTAAAGAAAGGATGACTTTTTAATAGACGCATTTTTTTTTAGTTTTTTTTTTTTTATTAGTTACTTTCACACTATTAATTATAAAATATAATTATTAAATTATATTATTTTTTACACAAAAAATTTCAACTAAGTAGCAGTTTGAGTTAATATTATTATTATATGATTGTTCTTTATTTATCGCAAGTACATTAAAAGTGCTTATATTTACAAGAAATTCAAATTTAATTAAATAAATTATAATATTAACAATTAATGTTTTATAATTACATTATTTTATTAAAAAAAAATTTATTGATATAATTAAATATAGAAATTAAAAATTATTAAAGAGACACTTAAGATAAAATAATAATATAAAATAAACTTAATTTTTTATTATTTAGCAAGAGAATTAAAAACATAAGCAAAACGTACGGATATCAGGGGACTGCTACACGGCTGTTCAGCTAAGAATAAGCAATATTTAAAATATAAAATTAAATAAAGCAAATTAAACAAGAAAAGTTTTATTATTATTGAATAAAAGATAATAAAAGTATTTTTTTATTAAAAGTTAAAATTATTTATATAAAGATAATAAACTAATATTTAAACAGTATAGCGCCCGTGGTCGATGTTAAGGGGAGGGGGAGGGGAGAAATACTAGATCTTTTAAGCTAGATGTGTTATATAATAAAAATTTTTAAAGTATTTACCGAATTATTAAATATAAATTAAAAAATATTCTCGATTAATTAAAAGTTTATAACGCTACTGACCGTACATTAGTAACGGGTCTAAATATAAATTATTTTTATTATTTATATTAATAAATATTTTATTTAAATTATTATTAAAATTCTATGTATTCCTGTTATATTCTAAACCCATATCATTAATAATAGTATTTGATGTTTTAGTTTTTTATTAAAGGAATTTTAATAATATTTTAGGTACTTTTTATGAACCAAATTTAAATTTTTAGTCAGGGCATGGCCGAAGGCCGCGCGGACATTTAAATAAATTTATTAATAAAATATAAGTTTCTTCAAATTGCACTAATATTCGTAATATTATTTTTAAGTATTATAATTTTATTATGTTTTAATTCAATAATTTTCAGGTAATAAATTATTTAAATTATTTGTGTCGTATTTTTAAAATTTAACCTATTCAGTAAAACTTTATTTGTATATGACCTTTTCTAATATAATATTAATATATAATATTATTAAATAAGTATATAATCTAAGGCCATTAAAATACTTTTTAATTTTTATGTCGTAAACGATGGAAAGTTTAAATTTTATTATACGTATTTCAACTGGAATTTTTTATTTAAAATTAACTTTATAATAGGTAGATTGTTTTTATTTAACAATATAAATTATGAAACCTTATTTGAAATAATATATTATTTTATAACCCTACAATATTTTTAATAAATATTGATACATTAATACAAATAAAAATACTATTAAGTTTAAATCTACTGGCTTTCTTAGTCACCGCTGATTTAAACTTTCTACGCGAACCTTAGACTGTTTAAACTTATTTAAATATTAAAAAGAAATATATTTAAACTATTTAAAAGTTAAAATATATAAATTAATATAAATTTAAAGAATCCTATAAATTTATTAGGAAATATTTAATTAATAGACTTAAACAAATTATAGAATGATAATTAGAGAAGATTTAATAAACTATAAAATTAGTTAATTAATGTTTAATATACTCTCTCGGCCTGCGGCCGAGCTTGAAAATAATTTTTATCATTATAATAATATTGTTTTTATTTTAATATTCTTGAAAATTATTTTATTTATAATTAATATTTTATTTAATTATTGACAGGAAGAGGAGAAATATTCAATAATAGTTTTAAATTAGTTAATTAATTATTACCATGAACTTTGTTATTAATTTTATAAATAATTAAATAAACTTAATATTCCTTAAATTTTTTTAATTCTAATAATTTAAAAATTATATTTAATATATTTAAATTATAACAATTTTCATTATTGTTTTATATAAAGATTTATTTTTTTTATCTTAAATATACTAAAATTTAAATAATAAATAAGCTTTAAATTTCATATGAAAAACGATGAAATAATTCTTTTGTTAGAAAAAAGCTATTTTATTAATAATACTTGAAATTAATTTTTAAATAATGATTTATAGTAGTATTATACACATTAAATTTTCTAGTAGAATATCTAATACTTAAAAATTTTAATTAAATAATGGGAAAGAACCAGTAAATAAAATATTATAAGTATGGATAAACTTATAAAAATATTCTTTACTAATATATCGCCTTGAATAAAACGGTCTCCAGCCGCCGTCGATGTTTAGATATTATTATATTATTATATTATATATAAATTTTATTAAAAGAGATTATAGAATAAATTCAATTTCAATAAAAAAGTTTGTATAAAAATTCTATAATAAAATTAGAACAATTTGTATAAAGCTAAATAATTTTGATATAACATTTTATTAAAAATTTAGCGTAAATCTGTAATCTTAGTGTCGCGCGTATAATATACGCGCGATGCACTCCCCCCCAACGCCTTGGATTTTAGTCGAAGCGCAGACGCTAATTTTAACATATAAAACAATATAAAATTAATAAATTTAATAGTATAGACTATTTCCGGTAATGTCAAGTATATAGCGCGTCACCGTAAATTTATTCAACAAATAAACAAAATATTAGTTAATTTAACTATAAATAAAATAATTTTATAATTATAAGATAAGGGATAAATAACGATATATTTAAAACATGAATGATTTAACTTTTTTAATTACTGATTATATTAGCTACTAATAAATGCATAAACCTAATGCTACGTTATCTCAGGGACTTTTAATGGATATTGGATTAAATTCATTTGTTAGGCATAAGTATAATTTATATACCAATCTTTAATAATCCGGTACGACGTCCTATCTCGAAAAAATAAAATAGAGACCGCTTAGTGGGCCCTGATCAACGGCGTCGTTTTTTATATATGAATATTAGTAATCGTTATTTTTGTTTTTATTACTTAATTAAAACAAATTATTAAAAATTAATAGATGAAATAAATATATTTCTCATAAAATTTAATCAAAACCAGACTAGGATGGTTTAAGGTTAATATTAAGACTTTAATTTTTATAAATGTATTCAGAAATATAAAATAAAATTTAATATCAACGAAATATATAAAAAAAATATTGAATGCCCTTTCCCGCATTCAATATATAACAACCTATATAATTTATCTTCTAATTCTAAAAAAGTAAACTAAGAATGATACAGCTTTGCTAATTTAAATAGAAAGACTATATTAATTAAATGTTAACTAGATAAAAAAAAATATAAACAAATAATTGTTAATAAACTTGAAATATCTTTTTTTTATAGTATTATCCATTTTATATATCATACTAGTTTATAGGAGTTATTATTAACAAAATTTAATCACAGATTTTACTGATGTGTAAATTCGATTACGTTTATGTATTGTACAATTTAAAAATTTTTGTTTAGCACAACAATTAAACGTTCAACATCTTTTAAAGTATTTGTTGCTAAATATATACCTTTCCCTGTTCAACCGCTATCTCCCATATGTCAATGAACCAAATAGGTGTTAATAAATTTTCAAGGATAACATCAGATGGAATGACTTTTTCCTTATTTATATAAAACATATTATATAACTCATTTCAATCTTTAAAAGATTTAGTATTAAAATGTAGAAATTGATACATTTTATTTTTAACTGTAGTACATAAAGAAGGTGTAGTCATATTATTTACCTGCATTAAAAAATAAATTGAAATATACATAATATAATCTGCATGAATTATACTTTGAGCTAACTTTAAGTACCACCATTCTCATATTTTTTACTAAAGAACCGTCGCCAAGAATAATTCCTACAATAACTTGTTTTAAATAATAATCATTTTTAGAATTTAGCTCACCGTTTATTGAACTAGTACTCGAAAAGGATCTAATTAAAATTAAAAACATGATAAAGAGGAAAGTAATGATTAAGAACTCCAGTAATAAACTAAAATGTAAAAAAACTCAAATTTAACAATTTATAATAAAGAATGTCCCTGCCCCGCATTCTATTATAGATAACAACCAATATAGTTTATCTTCTAACTATAAAATAGTAAACCAATGAAACTGTTGTATTTATTAAAAATAGACAGAAACAAGCTTAAATATATCTAAATCCGAAATTAAATAATTTTAAATAATTTACATTATATTAATAAAATAACATTTAATTTTTAATTTTATTACTTTCATTTACATTAAATTTATTGGAATTAAATTCATTTTTAATTATATATTAAATTATATTAAAACACTAGGTTTATTATTTTTAATAGCTAATGCTAAATATAAAAAAAATATTGTTAATAAAAAACATCATGTAAATAATATACGATTAATATACTAAAAATTTAAGAACCTCAGTAATAAACAGAAACATATAAAAATAGTAAAAAACTTCAACTTAGGAAGAAAACATAGAAAAAATTATTTAGAATAATAGAGTATCCTCCCACGCACTATATAGACAACAACCAATGTAATTTATTTTCTTAATAATAAACAATTAAATAATCTTATTAATAGTAATTAAATATGAAAAGCAACAGAAAAACAAGATTAAAGAAATTATTTAATTTGAAATTATTATATTAATAAAAGAACATTAAATTCATAATGTTCTTACTTTCATGTACGTTTTTCTAATAAATCTAATCAATATTCTTTAGGTTTAAAATATTTATTAGGCACACTGTATAATAAATTTATAATTTTAATATAACCAATTTTAGTTAAATGTTCCTTTTCTTTATAAATATCTGCAACAAGTAATAACAATTCAAATGAATTTTTTCTTCAATAAAGTCAATATTTATACTCAGCTAATAAAGGCAATATTTTTCAAATACTATATTACCTGAATATTCTAAATAAATAATATCAACTCTATGTGATAATTTAGGTTATAACTTAATAGATTTAGCTATAATATTTAAGAGGTAAGTATTGTAATTCTAAATTGCAACATAAGAAATAAAAATTAAATATGCAATCAATATACTAAAAACTATGAACCTCAATAGTAAACAGAAACATATAAAAAAAGTCAAACACTCGGCAATACAGAGTCAAATTGTAAACTTACATAAATTAAAAAAATATCTGCAAATCTTTACCTTAAAATTATATTTTATAATATTATTAATTCTTAAAGTTACATTTGGTCTGCCAACTGGTTTCGCCCTAGAATAAATTATTCAATTTAAGAGGCTAGCTACCAGATTTATATTCTTTTTAAAGAAAAAATAGAGCATATCTTAATATTAACATATAACTACCGTCTGCCCGTTGCGCTTTTACACCTCATCATAAAATTGATGACGTAATTTAGTTCCACGATTATCCATTATTTTTTTTTAACATCTTTATTCTTGTTACCTAACATGAGTAATAAATTCATCCATTTAATTATTTTATAATTAAATTTGGTAAATAAAGTTTTAGGATGTTACTGGAGTTTGGTAGTTTGATGCGTTCAAAAAAAGCCGCTAACTTTTTAACACATCTACGAACACGGCTACGAATTTTATCTTAAACATAATAGTTTGGGATAGAATATTCGTCTGATGACACATCTCTGAGTTCATTAGAGTACACCTAAAGTAATTCATGGATTAATTAATCCATAAGAACCAATTATCATCTACTCATTGCTCTTTTGCAAACCATATTAAGGATTTGATTTAGATCCGCGGTTTTATATTTATCTTATTTTTTTACCTTACATGAGTAATTAGTTCATTCATTTACAATTTTTCAATTTGTTAATTTGGTAGATAAGCTTTAATAAGTTCCCGGAGTTTGATAATTAAAGCACAATAAAAAAGAATTCAAATTCTTTTTAGCATGCCAGTAAAGGATAGAAGCTTCAAAACCGAGATGCACGGCTGTTTATCTTTAATTTTATTTGCTTTGCTAAATACCATTCATTATTCAATAATTTAAATTTTATATTTAAAAATTATCGTTGAATATATTATTAATTTTAATTAAAAATATAATGAATAAAAAAAACAAATTTAAATTTAGGTTGATAATTTGATACTTTTTTAGAAAGCCATTAGAGTACACCTTAAAACAAGCTTTTGCTTGTTAATACCATCTACTCTTTGCACTTTTACAGCTTAAATTCCAAACAATTATTATACGTTTATTATTGATTTACATATTTAAGTCCTGATTTAGTTCTGCGATATCCCTTTTGCCTTTTCAGATATATATTTATTTATTACCTTACTTGAATAATTACTTCAACCACTTAATCTTTTATTATAAAATTTGGTATATAATATTTTTAGAGAATTTCCAGAATTTGATATTACTCACACATAATAAATTTACCGAAGTTATTAGCATGATTATCTGTTGAATGATAAGCAAGTATTCTTCAGAAACCAACAGCAATAAAAATAGTTCCAATTATAACCGTGTCTGTATTTACTTCAGCATATCGAATAAATTAGAGATGTAAAACCCTATAAATGCGACTTAGCTAGAACATAAAATTATTTACTTATTTCTAAGTATACTGAGTATACCTTAATTATAAAAGAGGAGCCACGCTCAGAATTTTAAAATTATCCACCCCTTTCGTAACAACTATCGTCTACTCGATGCGCTTTTCCATATTTAATAAATAAATATAGGTTAGTTCCGCGATTACCCTTTTAAGTTTACTTAATACAATAACTTTTTACCTAACCCATTATGATTAATAATGGTACTTATTAGACTTTTCGCTACATGGTAATTAAATTGTAATTAATAAACTTTATATTTCAAACAATCATTACATGATAGAAAGGAAGAGGTGATTTATGACCCGATCGAAAGAGGGCGTATGCGATAATAGTAAATATTAAACAATTTATGACGAAACTAGTTTTCCTTATTTGTTTTTTATTAATTTATTATTCGCTATAAGTTAAATTTTAACCTTAGTTTTTTAAAAGTCCTATAATAAAAATTTTAAAAATAAATTAAGAAATAACCTAAGACTAGTACGGCATACCTTTAGCTAAAAACCCGGCAACACAAAAGTAATTATAAAATTTGGTTACTAATAAAAAAGTTATTACTTATTTTGAAAATTTTACATTCATTTTGGATTTTATAGTTATAATTTCTTCTATACCCTCCTGAGTAAGATGAGATTCACTATTAATTAAGTTTGCAATTTTACAAAATAAAACAAAATTATCATGCTTAACTCCTAGTAAAGGGTAATTGTTAAAAAAAAGGTATAACTATCTTATACAAAGACATGTAAGAATTAACAACAAAGTCACAAAGATTTGAATCCATACGTTTTTCTATCTTACCGCAAGCAAAAAAATTCTATTAAACTCTGCAATAGTTGAATATCCTTAATATCTTGAGTAATTTTAATTGTACAACCATTCCTGACTTATATCTTTTAGATTTGGATATTTTAGCATAAAAACAACCCTTGGCGGCTGTAAATCCGGCTAACCAATCCTTAATACTAAAATCTAAAACACTAGGTCTCTCAACTGGAATGATCTTGCTTTTAAATTCCGAAACAGCTAATTGATGAGCTGAAAGGCCTCTATTCATTAAAGCTTTAATTTCAACAATTTTATGTAAACCAGATAAAGTTAAATGCTCTTTCCGGGAAAATAAATCTAATCTTTGTTTAAAAAGTATGAAATCAGCTTGCTTTTTAGTAATTAAAGGGTAATTATCAAAATGTTTTACTATTACTCTTAAATCATTAACAGAATTAACAATGGGTAGTTACATTAATTTTCTTGGCTATTCACATAAATCTCTCCAACACCCCAAAATTTTTTTAATAATTTCAATATATTAATATCTTTAATATTAATATGTATTTCTAAACGAAGATAAACACGTCAACCTAATTTCAATTTATCGTCTTTAATAATACCTATTGTAAAACAACTCTAACCGACAGAAAACCCAGTTACAAATCAAGGGCTCAAAGGTAATATTGAATTATATGTAAAGGTAGAGCTTAAAGTAAAAAACTTTGGTTTATTTATTTGTTTACGTTGCGCTTTCACTAGATATACTAACCACTAGATCACGATACAGATTAGTACACCCGGGGAATTCGTTTCAAAACTTGTAAGAGTACACCTTAAACAAAGCGCTGCGCGCTTTGCTCTTTTACAGAATTTAAACTCTGATTTAGATCCGCGATCACCCATTCATCTCTTTATAATATTTTAGTTTGTTACTTTACCTAAGTAATTAATTCAACCGCTAATAATATTTCGATTATAATTTAGTACCAAAAGCTTTATAATCTATTGCTTTATAAAATAAGTTTACAGAAATTACTTTCTAGCTTGCCAACCTATTATCCATGTTTTATAAGGTGGTATTATTGTCTTTAGGGATTCCCCGGAGTTTGATAGTTTAGTAACTATCCCTTGATTAAATTTTACTTTTACTATCTCAAGCAATAAAATAAGTATAAAGTACCAAAAGGGATATACTTTTTCCTGTTTTAGAGATTTAAACCTAAGTGGCTAAGCATGGAGGGAATCATCGCCTACGGCGATGATGATCCAAAGTCATCAGGTTATTTAATAAAGGATATCTCTTAAAGTGGAAACTTATCTACCTTTATTCATACCGGATTTAATATGACAAACCTGGTTAAATCCTTTTTTAGTTAAAAGATCCTTGGTTTTTATTATTTCAGCTATTTTGCATCAATCATCGAAATATTTTAATTTTTTGCCTTTTATATTATATTCACGGAAGAATGGAATAATTTTTTCATAATTATCTGAAAAAGTATAACATTGAAAACTTTGCTACGATTTAAAGAAGATGGAATATAAGAACCACAACCAAAGAAATCCATTATACTTCTGCAAAACTGAGATTCATCTTTATTATGCTAAGATATACTAAATTCTAATCTTACATTAATTTTAGAAAAAGATTTGCATTCAGTAACCACGAAACAACAGTTATTATATATAAATCAGTTAATTACTAATTTATATCTTATTAAATCTATATTTACCTTTATAAGGTTTATATTGATTTCTACTAAAATAATTAACAATTGCAGATTTAGATATATTTAATTTTTTAGCTGCCTCATAAATAGAACAATTAATTGTAAATTATTTTCAACATCAAATACTTCTATTTCATTACGGTCTCTTGATATATTAAGTCAATAATTTAATTTATAGAATAATGCATATAAGGAGAAACAATATCAACCAATAATGTCATATAACTTTTATTTATATAAATACGATATTTATTTCTATTATTAACTCATATTGTACAACCTAATCTATACTTAATCATTAAAACATTCATTAAACGAACTACATCAACCAATTTATAAGAGTCTGTACAAACTATAAGTCCATGACGTTGTCAAGAACCATTTCCCATGATAAGATGCGCTAAGGCTATTGGTGTTAACAAATTATAAATATTTTTAAGTATTACTTTTATTTTTTCGGAAAATAATGAATAAAGCTCGATAATGCATGGCATTGAGCGAGTCTCAAATTGTAACTCTATTGTGTTTGTTCCTAAACGATTATTAACTTTAATTAAAGGATAAGAAGAACAGTAATTAGAGAAAAGAAAACCAAAAATACTTAGAACATTGGGCTGAGAAACCCTAATAAAGCATTTTGACTTGTTTTATTAGAAAATTTAATCCATGCATCTGAAAGAATTAATCCTACCATAATACTTTGGGTATGTCAAGATAATTTAACTATAGGTAACTGAAAACGAGTAAAACGTTCTCCTTTTTGAAGAAAGATTAGTCCCACATAAAACTAAATTTAAAGATATTCCAAATATTTCCTATTTTATCTCGGTAGAATAATATCTTTTATTTTCAAAACAAGTTATGGCTGATAGCCCTGAAGTAAATCCCGCCATTCAATAAGAATGAGGTATTTTTGTATTTACAGCTAAAGACTTTAAAGCTGGTATAGTATTAGGGAAGCAGCCTTTAACTCATCAGTTAAACCGAAGTTAATAGACGCTTTATTAGATACAACATTCTATAAACCTTCCATAGTTAAATGTTTCTTATTTTTAACCATCTTTACTGATGATTTAAAAAGTAAGAAATCTCCTTGTTTTTTAGTTATTAAAGGATATTTAACAAAATGAGGTATGATTATAGTAATTAAATCTTTTATAGAAGATACAAAATATGCAGTTTTTCCCTTAGAAATTATACCAATGCCGTCAAAATAATTTTAAATTTCTTCCAAAAGTGGTAAATATCGTGAATGAAGACAGATTGAAAATACAACTTTTACATCATTTAGCATCAATAAAGCCTGTAATAAATCAAGGATTAATTTAATTAGATTCCTTACCCTTATTTAAGGGTAACTTAAGGGAAGTAATTGTAGAAAATAATTTAGAATAAGTGTACTTTTTTACACTTTTGCTTTTATTCCAAATAAAGCATGTATGTAACCCGTGAACAATTTTGTTAAATAAATAATTCTCATTATTGTATAGATTATGTCTTATTATTAGTAATTACTAAAATTAAAATAATTTAGTAATTAATAATTAGAGTCTTATTGCCATTCTTTTACCTAAAAAGTAATATAATATTTATTTAATAAAAATATATAACTTTTATAACTTTTTCCTGTAATTATAATATTTAATAAAGAATTTTGATCATTTACAAAATAATTTATTTTATCTTTAGATTTAAAAATATAAATCTATCTGAAATGTAAATTGATAAGATTTAAAAATATCCAAGGTGGTCCTAGATACAAGGGCTACGATCACCCTCGTATCTTTTTTTTATTTATTAATTTAAAATTTCCTATGAATCTGTAAATCCTATTAATCATTTTACAAAAGATCTATATAAATAATAATTACCTTAAATTAAAGAAGCAAGAGTTAGCAAATCAACAGTTTTAGCAAAAGTAGTATGCGCAAGCTCTAAACAAAAACATAAAAATAGCCTACATTTAAGCCATGAATAAATTTGTTAATAGAACACAGCGATCAAATTTATCATGCAAATAAATAAAAATATTTTAAGGCGTCCGCGTAGCGGCCGCCCGGTTAATAAAGCGAAAACTGATTTATTTTCTTCCTTTGTTCATTCCGGCTTTTAATTTTCGTATTTCTTCTAACCCTTCTTCTGTTAAGTGCCTCTTGGCTTTTATAAGATCAGCACATTTACATAAATCTTGAAAATCTTGTATTTTTTCTCCAATAAGCTGGTGTCTTTGGAAAAAAGGTATAATTTTAATAAAATTTTCTTCAAATTTTGTTACACAAAAATCTCCTGCTAAGCCTTCTTTTCTTTTTTATAAGAGCCGCAACCAAAATAAACAATTAAACTTTTCATTAATTGTTCATCCCTAAAGTGTTGAGTAATTTTAAATAATAATTTTGTTCCAAATCCTATTTTAGTTTTTGAATTAAAAATATTAATAAAGAAACAACCCTCATCGCTCGTAAATCCTGCCACTCATTGAGGATCTGGAATTGTTTGATCAACTACTATTGATCTTAGAACAGTAACAACAGTAGGAAAAGCATTTTTTAATTCCTCCGATAATCCTAGATTTAATGATGCCTTAATTGCAATTATTTTTTTTAACCTTCAATTGTTAGATGTTATTTATTTTTTATTAAATCAAAAGCCATCTTAAATAAAAGATAATCGCCCTGTTTTTGAGTTATCAAGGAATAATTATCAAAATGATTTATTATTACTTCTAAATCTTTAATAGATTGTATCCGATAGAAGATCATATCTTCGACGTAATAAATTTTTCCAACACCTAAAAAATTTTTAATTGATTCAAGCAAAGCGAGATCCTTTTTATGTAAACCAATATGAAATACAAGTCCAACTGTTCAGCCTGTTGAATAATTTTGATTATTATTAAATTTAATTGCAAAACACGACTCATCATCTGAAAACCCTGTTAAAAATCAAGGATTTATAGCAAATTATCGTGTTTTATTAACCGTGGAATAAAATCTTACTTTATTTGTTTATATAGGATTTTTACTTGATAATTTCTTACGAAACTTATCAGACTATACCTTAAACAAGAAACGCCACCAACTTGCCAACTACCGTTTAACCGACGCATTTTTACAGAAACTCTATTTTTAATTACAAATATGTTACATAAGACTAATTTAGCTATGGCGATTATTCATATTAACTTTCTAAATTATGGAGGTTTCCATAGTTTTATAGTTTAACTATCACTAATACGGTTTCCAGCATCGTCAAGCAGGCTATTTATTATTTCCATTTTTTACAAAATGGTTCAGACTATGTATTCAATCCCAGCTCATTAATGAGCTGGGATTGCAGGGTTTTCGTGGTATGATTGTTGTAAATAAAATACTCACATACTAGTCGTTGAACCTCCATATATTTTCCATGTAAGGATTATATTTTATAAAAAATATAATTTTATTTAATATATGTTTGGTGGCAAATTGTCCTTTATACTACTCATTATTATTTAAATATAATGGTGACTCAGGAGTTCCTTGCATTAACCCTGTTTTCTATTATATTTAATTCTATAAAAAATTTGTGCAGAACTTAAAAATATAAACAATAACTTAATGACTTTATAAAAACCAATTTAAATATTAAAATCATAATTATTTAAATTTTCTTTGTCTATTCATTTCATTTTTAATTTTTAGTATTCGATTAACGCCTTCTTCTGTTAAATGTATATTTTTCATTAAAAAAGCTGCCCTATAAAAATATTGATAATCCAATAGCTTGACACCAAATAAAGGATTTTTTTCAAAAAAGGTATAATTTTATCTAAGATATCATTAAATTTATATACAACAAAGTTTACACTATTTGGCCTAGTATAAACGCTTTCTATTACACCACACTCTAAATAATTTTTTATAATATTTAATAAATTTGTATCACGTGAATGTTGGGAAATTGAAAACGCTAATAAAACCCGAGGTATTTTTTTTATTTACTTTAATGTAAAAACACCCCTCTCCATCCACGAATCCTACTAATCATAAAGGATTTTTAATAACTTGTAAATTCACAATTGGTCTTTCAACTGGGATAATGTCAGGAAACATTGTTTTTAATGTTTTAGTTAACCCTTTATTCATAGAAGCTCTAATAGATAGAATTTTTTTTAAACCTTCTAAATGTTCTTTCTTACACATTAAATCAACTGCTTTAGCAAAAAGTTAAAAATCTGCTCGTTTTTGAGTTAACAAAGTATATTGATTAAAATGAGGAATAATTATCTCAGTTAAATTTTTTATTGATTGTACAGAATAAATTACAGTGGACTTTCCCTTACGAATTCTTGTTTTAATAGTACCTAAGCAAAAAAAAGACTGTATTCGTTTAAGTGTAGGTAAATCTTTTTCATGTAATTCTATAGAAAAAACAGGTACAACACGTATCTCCGTATTAATTTTATTTTTTACTCTTCCTCGTGTTTATATTAACGTCTTTATTAATCTCATCTAATCCAGTCTTCATACCCGCTTTAATTTTTTAATTTCATCTAATCCTTCTCTTGTTAAATGGGCTTTGTTTTTTATTAATTCAGCACATTTTAAAAAACTAGCAAAATTAAAAGATTTTATCCCTCGTAAAGGGTATTTGGTAAACATTGGTATTATTTTTTCATTAATATCAGAAAATTTTTTTACTGTAAAATCTATTGCATTTCTATTTGAACGATTATTACATTGACCACAATTTAAATAACTAATCAAATATTTCATTAATTGCTCATCTCGTTTATGTTGACCTAATTTAAATACTAATCTGACAGAAAAACTAGTTTTAGTAGCATCTTTATAAATATCAACAAAAAAACAACTGTAGCATCTACAAACCCAACAAACCAATTTGGATATTTAATTTCTTGATTAATTACTAAGGGTCTCAAAACAGGAATAATAGTAGAAAAAGTTGATTTTAAGTCATCTGATAAGCCTAAATTAATAGATGCCTTGATTGCAATAATTCTATGTAAACCTTCCATCGTTAAATGTTTTTTATCCTTCATTATAGAAATTATTTGTTTAAATAGTTCAAAGTCTGCTTGTTTTTGAGTTACAGAATACGTAGAAGAACCATCTTTATTCATTGAAATATTACCTACACCAAAAAAAGCTTTAATTTGTTTTAGTAAATTTATATAATTAGCATCATCTGCAATGCAGATGAAAAACAGGTGCAATGACTCATCCTGTTTTTAATTTATTATTTTTCTTATGCTTACCGTAAAACAAGCCTCTCCTGCTGCAAATCCTGAAACATAATAAGGATTATGTTTTTTATTCAATAAATATACGGATGGAATATTAGAAAAATTTTTAGTTGTATCTTTTCCCACTTTTATAACAAAAGAAGATTCCGCATCTGCAATACCTGAAACTCAATAAGATAAATCATCTTTATTGAGTCAAGTATTATTTTTTTTGATTAAATTTAATAGGGGCTACAGTTAACCCTGTTCCGAAGTAGAAGCAAGAACCAAAAGAACCATCACTTAAAGTGAAAGAAGAAACTGTATATTCTACACCTTGACATACAGTAAAAACTACTGCTAACACAATTGTAAAAATTAACCCATACAATACTCCAGGTCTATTTCCTTGTATTAGTGAATGATGTGCATACGTTACCGTGATACCAGAAGATAGTAAAATTCAACTCTAATTAAATAAGTAATATTAAAAGCTGTATAGTTTACAAAACAAGTTTGTAATTAATAACACCTATAAAGGAGATTATAAAGACTACGTGCCTGTGTCTATCCCACTGTGTGTGTAGCATGGGAATTCCTTACTCCTTACGATTTCACTCGTATTAAAGTTCGACTATACATTTGAATGGGTATTTAAACCCAATTCTAGTGAGCCAGTCTGTAGCGACATTTACAAATGCCGACGATCTTAACTAGGATGTCATTAACCGTTTTCACTTAATTTTGCATTTTTATATAATAAATCAGGTTGTAACCTAACCTAGTTATTATTTAACTCTCAAAAAAGCTTACCTTTGTGCACCAATTTTTTTACTGTTTAGAGTAAAAAACAGAGATTCTTTTTATTAAATGACTCTTAAATTCTACTTTATCTACTTGATCATCTATATTTAAACGCCTTTTTAAAGTATTAAACCCAACATTCAAAGTTTTAGCAGCTTCAGCTAAATTAGGTTTTATTAATACTTCTCCTGTTGGTTTAATTATTTCATAAACACAACTGCTTGAACGATTATGTACTACTTTTTTTGTTTCAATATATCTTTGACAACCGTCGTTAAGATGTTCAATAGTCGTCATTTCATTAATAAGCTGATCTCATTTATCTTTGCTTAATTTTAAGATTAATGATTTAATCTCCTCTCTATGATGAGCTCCAATATAAACAGCTTTACATATTACTTTAAAATCAATAAAATCTTTACCTTTTTAGTTATAAATTCCATATCATCTTCGCTTAAAAAAGGCACTAAATAATTATTTAAAATGTGTATGTTTTTAATCTTAAACGTTACAAGAGGTTTACTATTATTTATAGCTTTATCAGAGCCTACTATAGTAATGATTGACGAACATTTTAATTTATGTATAGAATATAAATAAAAACCTAGATTTTTTTCTAAATATTATTTTAACTAAAACAGCAAGTTGGTTTTTCGTTAAATTAATAGAAAAAGTAGGTTAGAGTTTAGATCTTTCTAAGCTAAATGACCCATCACCTTCTAGAAACCCAAACAGCCAACTTTTTGTTATAACAAGATGACTTTCCGGCATACTAAAACTAGTACGTTTAGTATTCATGTTATTTTTAGTTCTAACAATTAAGCTATTAATTCTCTTGTTAAATACTCTCTATTATGATATAAATTAAAAGCTTTTTTAAAATAAAGGTACAACAAGTACCTTGTTGTATTTAATGTATACTTATCAAAAATATATATTAATAAAATTATATCTTCCTTTTTTGTTACAACAAATATCTGACTATCTTTATAAAGATAAATCTTTCCTACACCTAATTTACTTTTAATGTAATTTAAAGCATCTAAATCGTTCTTATGTAAACCTATCTTAAGAAAAACCTATAATCTTGGTTCTATCTACTAAAGGGAATATACCGAAATTAGCTTCAGCATCAGAGAACCCTACGAACCACTTATAAAATTCGTCAAGTAATCATTTTTTAACCCCTAATTTAATGTCACCCTCGGTGCCAGTGCAGCTAAACTTTTATTCGATTGTCACTCCACCTCCTCACTCCTCACTTGTTATTTATTAAAACTTTTTTCTACCCCCTACGTAACCATAAATTTTTATTTTATTATTCATTCCAGCTTTGATTTGTCGAATTTGATCTAATCCTTCTAGGGTAAGATGTGCTTTATTTTTGATTAATTCTGCAACAAGACAAAAATAAGAAAAATTTAAAGCTTTTACACCTACAATTGAATATTTATGGAAAAAGGGAATAATTTTTTTTTTATTATGTCAGAAAATTTTGTAACATGGAATACAACTGCATATTCATAATGTTTATAAACATAACCACACTCAAAATATTTTTCAAAAGTTTTGAGTAATTCTGAATATCGATTATGTTGAGCTATTTCAAATCTTAATCTAGCAGATTCATTCACCTTAGAACTTGATTTATATATTATCAATCCAAAAAATCAGCAAAAGTGAAACCAACTAATCAATTTGGATCAAGGATTTTTTGATCTTTAATGGTAAGCCTAGTGATTGGAGTAATATTGGAGAAAGCTGCTTTTAAACCATCCGATAAACCTTTATTAATTGACACTTTAATAGCAACAATTTGTTGTAAACCTTTAATAGTTAAATATTATTTACGATTAATTAATTCTACAATTTCTTTAAATAAAATAAGCTTTTTTTTGAGTTATTAAGGGAAACTTATCGAAATGAGGTATAACTATGTTAGTTAAGTTTTGTAAAGAAGCTACTTGGTATTGAATACCGTCTTTACCTGCTTTAGAAATACTTCCGACGCCTTTGAAATAAAATTTAATAAGTTCCAGGTTAGTGATATCTTTTTTATGAAGTTTAATTTGAAATCTTGCATCTACACTTCAATTGGTTTTAAATTTAGGATTTTTTCGAATATTTATAACGAATGAACCTTCACCATCGGTGAACCCTGTAATAAAATAAGCTTGTAATATAAGAATATCTTTAACAAATGAAGACGAAGACATTTATTTTTATTGAGACGAGACGAGGCAAGATTGATGAGGACTAGATTATTGGGCAAAGCAAAAATAAAAATGGAGACAGGCTTCAAAAATAATCAAGAGTTAAATTATGCAGATAAAATAGGATCTTAACAAATACAGCAACAATATCCAAATTTGAAACAAGAACACGAATTACTGTATTTAATAAAGGAAGCTCGAAAGGGTTTATTGCAGTAATTCCAAGAGGTGGTCACTGGGCCCCCAGTTCAACTGTTGGTGATAATGCACTCGCTTATATATTAAATTTTTATATTATTTAATTATAAACTTTAATTTTAATCTGATTCTATTTCATTTACATGATATTCTGAATGTTCCCTTAAACTATTCATACCTGATTTTATTTTTTTTATTTCTTGTAATCCCTCTTCTGTTAAATGATCTTTAGATTTCATTAATAATGCAACTTTTTTGAAATCTTGAAAATCTTTAGATTTTTTCCCTACAAGCGGGTATTTATCAAAAAATGGGATTATTTTTTCAATAATATCAGAAAATTTTTCTACTATTAATTCACCATAATTTTTATTTGAACGAGCATAATATTTACCGCAATTTAAATATTTCATTAAATTATTTATTAGTACTTGATCTCTATTATGTTGAGATAATATAAATCTTAATCAAACTGATTCACCAGCGCGAAGCGCAGACTCTTTAGAATTTTTAATAACAACAAAAAAACAACCATCAGTAAAACCAGTTATTCAAAATGGATCTTTTATTTCTAGATTTTTAACTTCAGGTCTTGAAATTAACGTAATATCTGTAAAATTTTCTTTTAATTTGTCAGAAAGACCTCTGTTCATTGATGCTTTTATTGCTACTAATTTAAATAACCCTTCATTTGTTAAATGCTCTCCTTGTTCAACTAATTCAACTGCTTGTTTAAATAATTTTCAATCAGCTCATTTATTTGTTATTAACGGATATTTTTCAAAATGATGTATTATTATTTTTAATTCTTTAACTAAATAAACACGGTATTGAATAGAATTTTTCCCTTGTTTTGTGATACTACCTACTCCAAAGAACATTTTAATTAAATCTAATAATATTTTATCATTCTCATGTAAACCAATTTGAAAAGATAATTTCACTCTGTAACCAGTCTTTAACCTAGAATCAGCACTAATTCCTATAAAAAAACAACCCTCACCATCTGAAAAGCCTGAAACATAATGAGGATTAATTTTTGTAATTGGAATAATTAGAGGCATAAGCAGAGAGTAATTTAATTCATTATACTGTATAAATTCTAAACTTGAAATTATTAATTTTATATGTATTAATGAAATAAATAATGTATATATAAATAAGCTTGAAAATATTACTTTAATAAATAAAAAAAATATTGTTTTTAATAGAATTTAGTCAAATAAAAATTTTATTTATAAATTTAAATTTAAACAGTAATATATCCGGTTTAAAAATCTAATAATTTAAAAATTTAATTAAACCCGCGATTTCTCGAGGGGCTAGAATACACCTTAATATAGATTCGAGATCTCTATATAAGAACCGTCTACTCGTTGGTCTTTTACAATCAATTATTATATGTATGGATTGACTTAGATCCGTGATTACCCGTTTAGTAAACCATTCTTATCTTTAATGTTATTACCTTACTCCTTATTATTAATAGGACCAATTTTAAAGTTTCCTTAAATATTTTGGTAATTAAAGCTTTAGGGATTTCCCGAAGTTTGATTCATATTCACAATAAATACTGTTTACGTATGTACTATGAAAAAAAGCCCAAAAGACACTGAGGAAGAATAATGCTTCAGATGTTATAAATAAAGCAACTCCTAAATTAAGACCACGCTGAACTGCCATGGTGTGATCACCTAAATAAGTCAATTATTTGAACTCTATTTAATTAAATAATTATATAAAAGATAAATAATAAATCTATAAATGTATAAAAAAGAATAAAACACTTAGTGTTATAACCTAAGTAATGTTAAACGTAAAATTTATAAAGATGATTTCAATTATACTGTTTATTATTCATAAAATTTTTAAGAGCTCGTATTTCAAGTATTTCTTCACTTGTTAATCGTTTACCTAAATAATTCAACCCTTTAAAAAAAGCTAAATAATTAAGATGTTTACTTGTCATTAACAGAAATTTAATTAAAAATGAAGTTATAATATAATGCTTTCTATCCGATCGAGCATAGAAAACTACTTTTTTCCTTAAAGTGAATTTTCAGTTTTGTAGTTTAAATTAACTTGGAAAAATTTAACCAAGTTAGTTATAAAATAAACATTAGACTCTCCAGTTACTCTGTATAATTCGCTTTGATTAATAGAAAAGACACATTGTACTCTACCTTGAATTTTTGAATAATCTGAACTATAACAACCACTTAACTTTATAGAAAAACTACCATCAGAGTCTATAAATCCAGCCAACCAAGCGTTACATTCTAAGCCACTAGTATCTAAAGATAATTTTAATAAATTAGCATTACGTCATTTATTAAGATTATCTATGGCTTTATGTAAAGCTGCTATTTTTGGTGTCCGGAATTTTCCATTAAATTAATTATATTAATAACCGCGTCCGCGTTGGTTACTCCTATTTTTTTTACACCAGCCCCAGTAAAATATCTGTTGACTCCCTCTTTTTCAGCTATAGTTAATAGCTGAACCTGTTTTAATAATTTATTTTTATTTTTCATACATATTTAATTCATTTATGCTGAAAGTAAAAACGATCTTAGAAGTTTTTTCTTGCTCTCCTTTTCTAAGTATAATAGATCCGTCACCTTCGATTAAACCTGCTAGATAATAACCAAAGCGCTGCGCGCTTTGATCTACCTGAATGAAGTCTTTTAATGCTAGTAATAATTTTATTAATGGTTGGTGAAAAATATAAAGGCGTTTTTATTTTTAAATTACTTAGAGATCTTTTTGGATTTTTCGTGTGATCACCTAAATAAGTCTTTTATTATTAATTTAATTAACCCTTTTCCGAAAAAAAATTATTCAGGTTGTTTATTTTACAATTTACAGAAACAAAAAGCAAAAATCCAATCTGCGAAGCAGATATAAACAAACAATAAAGGATTAGGAATCAATCTAGAAAAATTAATAAAAATGCATCAATCATACATTTCATTGCAAAATGAAATCCAAGGCGTAACTGTTAGTGCATTATATTTAAAGGCAGAAAATATATAATGAAGTGGTCAGCCGACCAGAGGCCAATAAGGGAAAAAGAAAATTACCTAAAACATTAATTATAAAAATTATTGATGGTCTCAATTAAACTATCAACGGCCATTATTCATAGAATTATTAATAGTTTGTATTTCAAGTATCTCTTCACTTGTTAATCGCTTACCTAAATAGCCTAATCAGCTGCAAAGCAGCTGATAATTAAGATGCTTTGCTAGACATTAGAGGAAATTTAGTTAAATAAGTTATAATATAATGCTTTCTGTCTGATTGAGCAAAAAAGACAATAGCATTCACTGGCTCTTTATGATTTTTATTTACTTTATTAAGTTAACTTGAAAAAATTTAGCTAATTATCATAAAAGGAATATTAGATTTACTTGTTAGTTTGTATCTTTCTCTTTGATTTATGCTAAATACACATTGTACTCTACCTCGGGTTTCGGAATCATCTGAGCCATAACAACCTGTTAATTTGATAAATAAATGAGCATCATAATCTATCAACCCAGCAGCTGCTCCGCAGCTGAATATATTTTGCTAATGTCTAAGGTAATTTTAATAAATTAGCATTTTGCCATTTATTAAGATTATTAATAGCATTAAAGCTTGAATTTTCGGAGTACGAAATTTACCATTAACAAGGTTAATTACATTAATTACCGCATCAGCGTTTATTATATTATATCTACACACTCCTCTTTTTCTTCATATATGGCTCCCGTATTAAGAATTTATTGTAAATTTTTATACATAGGTATCTCATTTTTACCATAAGTAAAAATTATTTTAAGAAATATTTTTTTTTCTCCTTTTCTAAGTATGATCGAACCATCTCCTTTTATTAAGCCAGTAATGTAATATCCTAATTGATTTGTTGCCTCTGATGTTGTAATTATCTTAATGAAATTTCCCTTCAGTAAAAACTTAGGATCTTTCAAATTACTTAAAAATAATCCAATGTTTTTCGTATGATTACCAAAATAAGTCAAAAGCCAGTATATAATATACTGACTGGATTATATCTTAACTAATAGGTAAGTTATAGTAATTACATATTAGTTTTTAACGTGTAATCTCTGAGGATCAATTAAATTAATTTTATATTTAAATGTTTCCTGCTGATTGTCCTATATAGTTTAGGTGTTTCCAGCATATAGTTAAATTTTTTGAGGGCACTTGATACTATCATAATCTTAACGGTTAAATAAATAAGCGTGATCATCCAAATAAGTATAAAAATTCGATTTATTTATATTGACTGGATTATATCTTAATTAATACGTTAAAAATATTATTATAAATGTATTAACTTTTAACGTATAATCTCTGAGGTATATAATCAGGCCTACGGCCTGAGTTTTCTTTATATTTAATTAAAGCTTGTTATATATATTCACTAGTAATAGCCTTAGCTATATTTAAATTATAAATACACAGTAAGATACGTTTTAAAAACATTATACCTTCAGCAGCAACATCTCTAAATCAGAAAGCCATAGAAGCAACTAATGATAATAATCCTAATAAAAAAAGATAACCTCCATTAGAAAATCCGTGCATAGTTAATACGCCGGATGTAGTAAGAGTTAGCAACGAAATGCTAGTAAATAATGGCCAAGGAGATGGAGAAACTAAATGAAAAGGATGGGCTTGAAAATTACTTCTTGTTATATTTGTCATCTTTATAAATTTTTTTTTTACTAAAGACAAAGATTTAAATAAATAATAAAAGGCAAATTTAAGGGAATTCTGATTGTAATTTTCTATTGCTTTAATTGCCTATCTTATTATTATCGAAAGTTAGTCAACCGCCGCGATGCGGCGGTTGACCTAGCGAGGCCTTTGGTAACATAAATATAATCTTAAGCTAAAGTATAATGAATTGCAACTTACAAAAATCATAATAAAATTTATTAAGGGCAGAATGTGTACGCAAAACTAATTAATTTTTTTTATAAAAAAAGATTTTTTTTTAACATTGTTTAAAAAATTCTAATAAACTTTAAATTTTTATAAAATTTAACTTTACAAAAATAATTTTTTTATAACCAAAATTATTTTTATTAAACCTTTAATTGGCAATTATCTAAAAATCGTTGGTCTGCCTCACTGCTTTGAATAATTATGTACGTAGCACGATGTCGATATACACAATAATTTGCTAAATTATATGCATTATTCTTTTTATTGGCTTGTATTGTGAACTCCCCCCTACTCTTAATATTTCATTATCCAGTTAAATTTATTTTTAATTTTTACTCAAAATATTAATAATATATTTTTAAAAATATCATATAATAAAATTGCCATTAACTTTAAAAAATATATTATAAAATTATTATTTTTTTTATTGTTTATATTATAATTTTTTCAGTAATAGATTAGATATTAAATTTAATAAATTATTAATTTTTTTGGCTAACCATTAAAGAGCTAAGCCAGCTGCGAAGCAGCTGTTAACACATAGCACCTTTCTTAGATGATAATTAAAGTTGAATAATTATATTAATAATTTATTATTTTCATCAAAACAAATTTTTAATAATTTAAATAACTTAATAATTTAGTGTTAAGCTGTCTAATAGCCTTTTGTTATAGCGCATAAGCGCATTGTGTGCAGTACAATGTTTAATCTTTAAAACCATGAGCTAATTTATTTATCACGTTATCTGATTTGAACAGATAATCCTTCCATCCGAAGTGGAATGCTTTACCATTAAGCTAAACGTGAGAATTTAGAATAAATTATTAACCAAATTTAATTTATAATATTTTATATAATTCAAATATGCACTGTAATAATTAATAGTTAAACTTTTACATAAAAATATTTATTAATTTTTAAATAAACGTAACATCTATATAAAAATTTTTTTATTTTCTAAATAAATAATTAATATATAATATTTAATTATAACCTCTCCGCCACATAGGTAACTTTCGAAGTGCGATGACATTAAGTATTTTATATATAGCGAAGGTTTTGACTCATGTTAGGCTGTTAATATCAACAATTATATATGAATTTACTGGTTTTAAATAAAAATATATTCAAATTATAAATTGGGTTTTATATTTGGCATAATTACTTATAAAACAAGAAACTAGTTTAGCTGTTTTTCGGGTTAAACTGCTTACAAATAAAGAACATCGCATATTATACTATATTACATACCGTAGCACCTCGTTTTTATCAGAATTTTTATAACATTCACACAAAAAATCAGCCGTCAACATAATAACCACTATAACATAAAAATAAAATTGCCGTTTAATAATTTACGACACGTGAAATTTTTTAAAATAAAAACATATGATTTACAACGACATCAGCCCAACCTTATAATCTGTATATTATATTATAGTATTAAATTAATAATATAAACTCAAGATAAATATTAGGTAATTGTCTTATAGTTACAATGAGATAGATGTCTATCTTAATATTGATCATCGAACGCCTTAATGACACTGTCACCGTAGGCGATGGTTACTATTTTAATTATAAAAACAAAAGAAAAATCATCCTTTTAATATTGAGATGAGTTAATTATAAACAAATTAAATATATATAAAACTTACTTTATATACTCATATTGCAATTAAATATTTTTAAGGTAAACCTTTTAATATTCTTATAGCTATTATTAACTTATAATTAATTACGACGCGCGTTAAACGCGCGAATATTAATAATTAAACAAACATCTAAAAACCCGACCGCGTGCATTGTACGCGGCTGGTCAGGCGTTAACGCCTGACCTAATTAAATTATTACTTATCCTTGTTGATAAATTTATCTTTGGTCTTTCTTTAACCAGCCACGTAGCGGTTACCAGGCATCCGCGCGAAACGCGCAGACGCCTTTATATATAACAGAAAATTATCTTTAATACAGACCAAAAATGTTTTAAAAGCAAAAGGCAATTTATCTTGCCTAAAGCCAAGCGTTACACGCTTGTTTTATTAAAATATACACGTTACACAATTTTTATAACTTACATTATATTTTTATATTTTCATTAATTGGTTTTATGAAAATATATGGAGATTTGAATATAGATCTTTCTAAAGAAACATATTCAAATGCCGACTGTTTAGTATTTAATTTTAACGCTTTTTTACCTATTTCATAACAAAAACCTACTGTAAGAATAACTAAAAAAGTAAAAATTACTGTCATTCCATATGCATAATTATGATTACTGCTTATTGTAAACATGGCATTAAAATTTTTCTATATAATTAATAAATAACCAATTTGATTTATTTTCTTCCTTTATTCATTCTAGCTTTGATATTATGTATTTTTTCTAATCCTATAGGAGTTAAATGTTTTCCAGTTTTCATTAATTCAGCAACTTCTTTAAAATCTTGAAAATCTTGAGATTTTACTCCTATAATTTTATATTTATCAAAAAATGGAATAATTTTTTCTGTAATATTAGAAAATTTGCTTACACAAAAATCACCAAAGTCATACCCTTTATATGGATAATAATCACCACATTCTAAATAAATAATTATTTGTTTCATTAATTGAATCTCACGGATATGTTGGCTAATTTTAAACATTAACAAGACTTGTTCTCCTATTTTTATATTATTAGATTTCTTAATATTAACAAAAAAATTACCATCACCAGATACAAATCCAGATAATCAGTGAGGATCTTTTATTGTTTGATCTAATACTAAGGGTCTTGAAAGTGGCATAACATTTGGGTATACTTTTGCTAATGCATCTGATAAACCTCAGTTAATAGAAGCTTTAATTGATAAAATTTCTTGTATTCCTTCTAATGTTAAATGTTTTTTATTAGTCATTAGATCAATAATTTTTTTAAATAAAATATAATCAGCATTTTTTTGAGTAATTAAAGGATATTCATCAAAATGTGGAATTATTACATCAGTTAACTCTTTTAATGCTGTTACCCGATATTGCACAAGGCTTTCATTTTGTGTATGAATAACTCCAACATTATTAAAAAATTTACGTATTAATTCTAATAAATTAATATCTTTTTTATCTAAGCTAATTTGAAAGCTAGGGCTAACTACTCAACCTGTTTTATATTTACTATTTTGGCGTATTCTAACTACAAAAGAAGATTCGGCATCTGAAAAACCTGTTACAAAATAAGGATTTAATTTAGTGAAGATATTTGACTGTTGAGTAGCTTTAGACGTAAAAAATCTTGGTTTGTTTATTAATTTAGACGGTAATTTAAATGGATAATTTATTTCGAAATTCATTAGAGTAGATTTTAAATATAAATTATTTTTATACCTATTCACGTATACTCGTTGCTCTTTATCAGTTATAAATTTATTTTTAAACAAATTAAAAATAAAACTATAAGATTTAGATCCGCTATTGACTATTTTTATCATCAAAGGTGATAAAATATTTTGACTTGTTACCATACATGAATAATTAATTCATCCATTCATAATTTTTTCTTTTTTATGATTTAGTATCAAAATCTTTAAATTGTCTACGGAGTTTGAGAATATTACCCACACAAATGATATACCTAATCATTTAGCAGGATATATCAATATTATTTCAAGATCAAATATTAAAAATAATAATCCAAATAAAAAAAAAGAAATATTAAATTGTTGTCTATTTTGCCCAAGAAAAGAATGAAAACCACACTCAAATGAGCTTCCTTTCTCACCATAATTTTTATTAGGCCCTAATAATATGTTTAAATAAAGTAATAATATATTAATAATAGGAATAAGTAATAAATAGAATGAATTTGAAGACATTATATATTTAGTTTTAAAAATAAATTTTTACTTAATCTAGGCAATGAGAATTTTAATGTAAAGAATAATATAAAAATTTTTGAAAATAAATTTAATGATATAATGATTAATAATATCATCTTAAATCTAGAATCAAATTTTTTCTCAATTCACAACTTATTATTGCATAATTTATCAATAAATATGAATTGTAGAAAGTTGCAGAAATCATACATATAAAGATAGTCTTTATTAAATTTTTTCATTATGAGTTAAATAACATAATAGTGATAATTTTCACAAAGCTTAATCCAGGCTCAGGTTTAATTATAAATAATAATATAATTAAAGTTAAACTAGATATCATTAAAGATAAGGATGTTGATAATAATCTATATTTTCTTTTTATAATTTTAGTTTTTATTAATTCTGATTTAATATAATTTCAATCTCAATAATTTATGACCCCTATATAAATTTCTTTTAATTTATCATTATTTTCATTAAAAAAAACTAATTTTATCACCGCTAAATAATACGAAGTACCTATTACACTTGTAATAATTGCGATTAAAACCATAAAATAAAAACCTTTATCTAAAGCAGCAGATAAAACCATCTGTTTACCAAAAAATCCTAATAATGGGGGAATCAAAACATATTAATTATTATAAAATTTATCCAGATGTTTTCAAGTGTAAATTTTGTCTATATCATATTTAATTAAACTACTATTTTTATAAAATATTTTTTCCTTCTATTATTTTATGTTTCTTAGAAATAACAAGTAAATGTATTTTTTCTAAATTTATTTGAGCATAATGTTTATAATCAAAAAAAGGAAATTTATTTAAATAATCAAACAATAGATTTATTGACTCTAAATTATCACTTCTTACCTCATAAGCTTTTTCAACATAAGACGATCTTTCTCTTTCTATATTTGTTACTTTTTTTTTAAAGAATCGGCAATTAATTGCATATGAGGCAAGTTAGAGACATTTATATTAGATAATTTTCTAGAGTATGTTTGTTTTTGACTAAATATTAAATAATATACTAATGCACCTACTGAGTTATCCGAATTTAACTTATAATTTATATAAAAATTTCCATTTGCCTCTAACAACCCAGAGGCATATAAAAAAGTATAGCATAATTTATAATGTAGGAAAATTATTATAAACAATTATCACAATACACAAAACCTGACAATCAATATAGATTAACTGAAGCTTATAGAGGTTTATTTGCAACTATAGTATCAGAAAAATACTTTAACTTCCAGCATTACAAATTAAATAACCCTTTTTTATTCATACCCATTTTTATCTGTTTAATCTGATCATTTCCTTTGGAAACGAAGTTAAATGTGCTTTATTTTCCATTAGTTGAGCTCATTTACAAAAATCCATAAAATCTAATTTTTTTAAAATTTGTAAAATATATTTTTTAAAAAATGGAACAATAATTTCATTAATATGTTTAAATTTGGTAACAATAAAATCAGCTGTTTGAGCCCTATTAGGTGTAAAATGTTTTTTTCGTTCATCAACACTACAATTTGTTTAAATAACTCAAAATCTATTTGTTTTTTTGTTAATAGAGAATATTTAACAAAATGTGGAATTATAACATTTGTAATATCTTTAATTTAACTTGATAAAGAAGATGATCTTTATTTCTACTAACATATATTTTTCCTACTCCAAAAAAGTTTTAATATTATTTAATAAATTTTTATCTTTAGTGTACTTCAATAGAAAAACTAAGACCTATAGATCACCCAGCGCGAAGCGCAGCAGTTTTAGATTTAGATAAAGAAACTACAAAAAATAATTCGGCATCTGAAAAACCTGTAATCTAATAAGGTGATAGCAAAGGCAAAGCAATTAAACTGAAAACCAAGGAAAACGAGCATAATAGGGAAATAAAATAAATAATCTTAAAATATTTAGAAGTAATCAGCTATTATTATCGGTATTTTATCAATACCTACTAATGGAATGGTAATATTATTTTTAAGATTCTTTCTATTAATCAATCTATGTAAAGCTTTTATTTTTGGTGTTCTCATGTGCCCGTTAATTAAATTTACTAAATACAATAACACAGATAATTTTTTTTATTTAAATGTACCACTCTGCCCATTAGATCTAATAAAGTACCACCTCCTAATCTTTATTTAATTTTTTCAATTAATTTTATATCTTTAATGTCAAACGCTATTTCAATTTGAGGGGGCATTTTTTGAATCAATTTCATCATATACATAAATTGACGTCACCTTCTATTAAATCAGCTAGATAAGGTCCTAGTTGTTTATCTTTTATCTGATATTGAGCTTATAAAGTATGATAGTTTTACACTGTTAAAATTTATTATATTTAATAATAATTCTATATTTTTATCTGTTTGAATCATTAAATATTAAATTATAACATAAACAAAATTAAAATTAATAATAATTTTTTAAAAATAATTTAAATAATTATCTTTGGACTTTTTCTTCATTTTTATTTAATGTTAACATAAAGTCTCTGAGGAATTTATAACACTTAATTTATATAATTTCCTGCAGGTTGTTTAAATATATAGCTAAGCAAAAGTTAGCTTATTTATAAAAGTTTCCTGCATATAGTTAAATTTTAAAACAATAGTACCTACCTTGGTTTATTTTAATATATTTAATAAAATAAAAATAAAACTATTGCAGCTGGCTTCCCCATAATATATTCACATACCAGCAAAAAAATTTTAAACTTTAATAATTTAATTCTACCATAATAACTTTAAAAATAATCGAATATTGTTTTATATGTCTAAAATATCATTAAAGTTAAATTACAATATTTGAAATAATAGTTTTGGTTTTATTTGTTTAATAATGCAAACAAAAACAAAATATGCATTATTAAACTTTGCTTATTTTCTATTATAGAAGATATAATTACGTATATTGATTAAGTTTTATTTTACTCTTAGTTTATATAATATAGAATAATGAAAATAAGGAATAATAATAGAACGTAATAAAGGAACAGAGCTACCTTTTATATATATCCGAGATTGAGTAGGAGTGCTTTTATGTAAAGTACATTATAATTTATATTTAATAATTAAAACATTAATTAATCTTACAACATATTGAAGAGAAAAAGAATCTATACAAATTATTAGTCCTTTATATTTAGCACCACCGTCTTCCATAATTAGATGAGCAAGAGCAGCAGGAATTAATAATTCGTAAATATTCTCTGGAATTATTTTAACTTTATTAACGTAAAATAAAGTATATAAATCAGTAAAACAAGAAAGAGATCTAGTATGAAACTCTAAAGCATAGAACTGTTTACCTGCTTTTCTAAAATAAGGATAACTATTACAATAGTGAGATAACTGAAGAAATACATATTCAAACATATTCAGAATGATAATCAGATTGTTTAAAACCTAAACGAACATTTTTGGATTTAGCACTACCATACGCTAACCATCCATTAGATAAAATTAAACCAATTATAACACTTTTTTGATGAAGAGCTAACTGAATTATTTTTTTCTTAATTTGTAAGTTTACATCTAAAGATCTTAAATCTGTTATTCATTTAATTAGTGTTATTTAAGCTTTTTTTATGGTAAAAGGCAAAGCCTGTAAAAATTTGTTTAATCCGATTTTTTATTAAATAAGGCTTTGATAATTCTATAAAATTTACCAAATTATTATTTGTAGTTTTAAAAACTATAGCATTTAAATTATTATTTTGTTTAAGTATGTGATATAATTTTTTTTATACCAGCGAAAGATAATAAAGTTATAGCTAAACAAAGAGATAGCATATAATTTTTATAAAAAAATCCCTTAACTTGAATAATTAATTGTAACATTTAATTTGGCATATATTTTCTACCTTTATTCATACCCATTTTTAATTCACGCAATTTATTTAATCCATCATTTGTTAAATGTCCTTTTGTTTTCATAATTTCCGCTGCTTTATTAAAATCAGCAAAATCTTGATATTTTGCACCTTGTAAAGGTATTTTATTAAACAATGGTATAACTTTGTTATATAGATCTTCAAATTTTATAATTTGAAAATCAACTTTATTCTCCCCAGATCTTGAATACACTTTACCACATCCCCAAAAGTTTACGAAACTATCTATAAGTGCCTTATCTTTAGAATGCTGAGTAATATTAAATCTTAATTGAACTTGATAACCTAATTTACTTTGTTTAACATTAGTAATTCTAATACTAAAACATCCTTCTCCTGCTGTAAAACCAACCATTCAATTAGGGTCAATATTTAAATACAATAATTCCTCTTCCGAACGTTTTGGTATTATAGCTGGAATAATATCAGGAAAAGCAATTTTCAAGTTTGAAGAAAGGCCTAGATTCATTGAAGCTTTAAGAGATATAATTTTATGTAAACCAGAAAGAGTTAAATGTTCTTTTTTTTCTATTAAAGTAACTATTTGTGCAAATAATTCATAATCTTCACGTTTTTTAGTTAAAAGAGGATATAATTTAAAATGCTCAATTATTACCTTAATACCTTCTAAAGATTGTATAACATAGTTATAAGATTCTTCTTGATGGTCATAAATCTTACCTGCACCTAAATATGATTTAATTTTTTCTAATAAACTTAAATCTTTTTTGTGTAAGCATATTTGAAAAACAGGTTGTATAATCCAACCTATTTTTGCTGAATTACTTTTAGTAATCCTCACTGTAAAATTAGATTCACCGTCACAGAAACCTGTTAAGAATCAAGGATTTAAGTTATTATGTGAAGTATTTGTTGCTAGAGAAGAGTATGATCTTCTTGATATTTTTAAACGGTTAGAAAACATTATGATATGAGAATTTATGTATAAATTCATTAGAACAATCCTTAAATGTGTTAATTCAACACATCGAAAACCATCTGCTCGTTGCTCTTTTGTAACACTATTAATATACTGTTAATTTAGATCCAAGGTCATCTACTTTTTTATTATTTTTATCTTTATTACCCTACATGAGTGATTAATTCATCCATTTATTTATTTATAAATAAACTTAGTATATAAAACTTTAAGAAATTCCTGGAATTTGATTATCGTACCCTTTAACTAAAGGTGAATTTAATTGATCTTTTAAAAGATAATATGAATGATAATATCAAAGATAATATCCCATACTAAGTAATATAAAAAAGAAATTAAGATTACTTAATGAATATTGCATTAAGTAAAATATAAAGGCTTGAATAGATTCTAAAGTATTAATAGTTAAAGCCAACAGTATAAAACCTACATGACTAATAGTACTGTAGGCAAATAATCTTTTTATTCTAGTTTGTACTAATCCAACTACTGTTCCTATTATTAATGATAAGAACGAACTTATTAATCGCGGCGGTTAAATTTATCATATAAATAAATGTATACTAAAACGAAGCCCTTTAAATTTACTCATTCCTTCCTTTGTTCATACCTGTTTTTATATTTATTATTTTTTCTAATCCTTCCTTTGTATTATGACCCTTAGCTTTCATTATATACGCTGTTTCACAGAAATCAGAAAAATCTAAATATTTATTACCGATAATAGGGTATTTATTTAAAAATGGAATAATTTTTTCAACTATATCAGGTAAATTGGAAACGATAAAATCACCATGGTTTTTAGTTAAAGGACCAGCAACATATCGACCACAACCTAAATAATCAACCAAACTTTTCATTAACTCAATATCACGGGAATGTTGAGTTATTCTAAATATTAATCTTACAGCATATCCAGTTTTAGTTTTACTTTTGAAAATACTAATTGTAAAAGTACTTTCTCCAGTAATAAAACCTGCTAATCAATTTGGGTCTTTTATGGTTTGGCCTTCAATTATTGGTCTAGGCACAGGGTTAACTTTTGGAAATTTTTTTGCTAATTGATCTGATAAACCTCAATTGATAGAAGCTTTAATTGCCAAAATCTTTTGTATTCCTTCTAATGTTAAATGTTCTTTACAATTCATTAAACCAACAATTTCTTTAAATAAAATAAAATCACCTTTCTTTTGAGTTATTAAAGGATATTTATCAAAATGAGGAATTATTACATTGGTTAAATCATGTATAGAAGTAACATTATACAATACACTGTCGTTACCTTGTTCCCAAATATTTCCTATTCCTCCAAAATAAGATTTAATAAGTTCCAAAATTATTAGATCGGGGCCGCCTACAGCGGCCCTGATCGTCAGCGCGCCTGCGGCGCGCGCCGATCTTTTTTATTTATAGCAATTAAAAATTTTGCTTGCACTGTTAAACCTGTTTTAGTTGTTTTAGAAGGATTTATTTGTACTTGAAAACAACCTTCTCCATCTACGAAGCCAGTAAGAAAATAAGGATTTAATAAAGAAGGGTTGTCTTTGCATGAGTTAGCAGCAACAGAAGTATAAGATCTTCGTTTATTTATTTGGTTAGAAAAGAATTTAATTTGACAGTTTCTTTCGAAACTCGTTAGAGTATATTTTAAACAAAATATATTATTTATTTGCCAACTATTGTATACTCGTTGCTCTTTTACAATTACATTTTTAGAAGATATAATTGATTTAGATCCTTGATTGCCCATTTCTTTTTCAAGAATCTTAATACTCATAACCATACATGAATAATTAATTCATCCACTAATAATTTTTCAATTATAATTTGGTATAGTAAGCTTTAGGGCATCCCAGGAATTTAATAGCTGGTCTCATAATAGGTAATTTCTAAAATCACCTTGCAAGATATCTGTTCAAAAAAACTCAGTTTTTGCTTCACTAGAAAAATGAACTAAATCTAACATAAATATAAAAATTGAAATTTTAGCCATTATAGCTACAAAAGTAGTCACTAAAGTAGGTAAAGAATCATATACATCCATGGTAATAAAATTTATCTTTCCTATTTTGCTAACACTATAAAAATAAATAAATTATTTAGATTGGATTTCTTTCTTACTCATACCAGCTTTTATCTCACAAATTAAATTTAATCCTTCAGGAGTCAAGTGAGCTTTATCTTTTATTAATAAGGCTATTCTAGATCAATCAGCAAAATCTTTAGCTTTACTTCCACTCAATGGATACTTTTCGAAAAGCGGTAAGATTTTATCTAATAATAACTCTAATCGGGTGATTTTAAAATCAACCGCATTTTCTTTAGATCTTGTATAAACTTTACCACAATCTAAATATTGAACCAAATTTTTCAAGGTTTGCTCATCTTCCAAATGTTGAGTTATTACAAATCCTAATAATACAGACTTTCCTAATTTTGTTGTAGAATTACTTTAAAAATTATCAAGCAAATCTCTCACACAAGCGAATTTTGAAATAGATTAGACTTATTTTCTTTCCTTGTTCATCCCTAATTTTATTAAACGAATTTCATCTAATCCTTTAGGAGTTAAATGAGCCTTGTTTTTTATTAGTTCCGCTACTATACAAAAGTCAGAAAAATCTAAAGCTTTAACACCTATAATTGGATATTTTTTAAAAAATGGAATTACTTTATCCATCAAATCTTCAAATTTTGTGACTTCAAAATTAATTACATTACCTTGTTTGTTGTATATATTACCAGCTTTTAAGTACTCAATTAAACTAAGCCCCAATAAATTATATTTTTTTAAAAATAAATCTTTTTTTAAAAAAGTTTTTTTGTTGTGTATTAATATATTTTAATATAGTGGGGTAGCTAATTCCTAAAGCTTTTGCTGCTGCACTAATAGAATCATATTCTATGGTTTCATTTTTTAAAATATCCGTCACAGATATTTTTTGACTAGGAATTCCTGCTCCTTCGGGTCTAACTCTAGATTTTCCATACATAGGATTATTTTTACCTATTTTAGCTGCAGACAATTTAACTCGTGTTTCCTCTGAAAGAGTTTTACCTAACCTTGAATTATTTTTACCTATTTTAGCTGCAGACATTTTAGCTCGTGTTTCGTCTGAAAGGGTTTTACCGTACATAGGATGATTTTCATTTTTCAATAATATTTTTCCGAATTTCTAACATTTTCCAAGAAATTCCCATCACGAGATATAAACCTTGCCAACCGGTTTGAGTTATGAATTTCTTGGTTATTTATTAATAGTATTTTCATAGGAGTTAATATAGGAAAAGTTGTTTGTAATTTACTAGATAAAACTTTGCTAAGTGAAGCTTTGAATTTCGGACACTGAGTAATTAATTTATTTGGTTTATTCATTGAGATAAAATTTATCATATAACTTGCTTCATCTCGATCATGTTGAGAAATATAAAATTTTAATCTTACTGTTTCTCCTAATTTTGTTGTCGACTTAAAAAAATTTAACCCGAACGATCCTTCCCCTGAAGTAAATCCTGCTAATCAATAAGGGTCAAAGATTTTTTGATTAAATATTTGTGGTCTTTCGATAGGAATAATATTAGGAAATGCTATTTTCAATTCTTCCGATAAACCTCTATTCAACGAAGCTTTAATATTAACAATTTTTTGGAGACCTTCTAAACTTAAATGATCTTTATTATTAATTATATCTAAAATTTGTTTAAATAAAATAAAATCAGCCTTTTTTTGAGTTAAAAGAGGATATTTCAAAAAATGAGGAATTATAAAATTTTGTAAATCAGCTAAAGAAGTCACACGATACTGTATACTATTTTTTGATTGACTAGTAATAGACCCAGCATTCCCAAAAAAAGATTTAATATTTTGCAATAGTTCTTTATCTTTTAAATGAAGAGAAATAGAGTAGACAGCTTGAACATTTCACTTTGATGAATTTTTTTTTTGAGTAAATAAAATCATAAATGAACCTTCAGCATCTGTAAACCCTGTAATTCAATAAGGATTTAGTATAATTTGTGATTGTTGATCAGTAGAAGTAGAATATAATCTATTTGATTTATTCATTTTAGATAAAAATTTTCTTCCAACTTGCTCAATAATTATTTTTTTATAAAAATTTCTTATATCTCTCCTATATATTTGAGAACAATCCAGAATTCTTTTTTCTTTTTTATAAACATGAGCGTAAAAATGGCCTTCAGCTGTTGTGAGTCCAGCTAATCAATCAGGATCAAGAGTTTTATGATTTTGAATTATAGGTCTTTGAACAGGAATAGTATTTGGAAAAGCTTGTTTTAATTCATCCGATATACCATTATTCATTGAAGCTCTAAGATTAACAATTTTTTGTATACCATCAATTGTTAAATGTTCTTTACATTTAATTAGATGTAAAATTTTTTTGAATAAGGTAAAATCAGCTTGTTTGTTTGAAACCAATGGATATTTATCAAAATGATCAATGATTTTACTTAAATCATCTACAGAAGATACTAAATATTGTACATTGTTTACTCCGTGTTTATAAAAATTTCCTATACCTCCAAAATATGATTGTATACCATCCAAAATCATCTTATCTTTTTTATGTATATTAATAAAAAATCTTGCTTGTACCCTTCATCCGATTTTAATTTGTGGATTTTTTAAAATAACTATAGAAAAACATCCTTCACCATCCGTAAACCCGGTAATAAATGAAGGTTTTAATTTAATTTGTGATTGTTGAGTAGTTAGAGAAGAATAAAATTTTCTGTAAGCAAATTGATTAGATAGATATTTTATTTGATAATTTATTTCTAAGTTCATTAGAGTACGATTTAAACAAGAAAAATTGTATCTTTGTTTACTACCGTTTACTCGTTGCTCTTTTACAGTAAAATTATGTTTTACTGAAATAGATCCTCGATTATTCATTTTATTTTCCAATATTTTATTACTTATTACCATACATGAATAATTAATTCATCCACTCCACGTATTTAAACCAAAGTTTGGTATAATAAACTTTAGAATGTTTCAGGAGTTTGATAGTATTTCCCGTATTTGTGACTTTCTAAACCACTGAACAGGAGATCAGAAATGAAATGGTGCTGAAGAAACTTTAAATAAATATCCTATAGACAATATAATAAGTGATATATCAAAAGATTCAATAGGGTTAACTTCATTAGTTTTTATTCAATTTTCTTTAACTTGGTTTTCAAATAAACTTAATATTCAGTCTTGAGATTGAATTAGCATTACTTCAGTAGAACTATATAATGCGTAAATTCCTTCAATAAATGTTATACCTGAATTTACATAAAACAGAGCAGATCCTAATAATATAAAACAAGAGGATAACCCCAAATCTATCAAAAATATCGTACAGATAATTTTAAATTAAATTTTAAAGCTTTTACTTTCAATATTCATTCCAGCTTTTATTTTACGAATTTGTTCTAATCCTTCCAAAGTTAAATGTTTTTTTTTCTTTCATTATTTCAACAACAATATTTTTTTAACTTTTTCATATTTAATTATAAAATAATTAAGCATAGATCTTGTTTATTTAAGTATTTTTTCTATTTTGTATATATTTTTAAAAATAAAACAATTCGTATTTTTTAGATACCTTGATAAACTTGAATGATTTATGTTTAACATTTTTGCTGCTTCTCTTATTGAAGAAAAATTTTCTGAAGTATTTTTTTCTATATCAGTTATTTTTATTGCTGTACCTTTTCCTGCACTAATTTTAGATTTAGTTTATTGTGAAATAGATTTACCGAAATTTGGGTGTAATTCTCCTTTTTTACCAAACATAGGATTTCTTTCTCCCGAGAAGGCACTAGAAATCTTGGCTCGAGTTTCTTCAGATCGTTTTTTTCCTATCATCTTAGCTAAATTTTCTTCCGTGTGTTTATAACCTGAAGATGAACTAGCTATTTTTAAAATATTATATTCAGGTTTTAATAAATCGATGTAGTACTGTTCACGTTCTATTAAATCTTTAGGATCACAATATTCAAGAATCTCAAGAGTAAATTTAGAATAACCATATTTTAGTATAGCCTTGTAGATGTAGCTATTATATTTTAGTAAGAGATTTTCGATACTAAGCAGAGAATAATATATACGAAATCTTTTAGATAAATTAACAGCAGAACCTACATAAGATTTTCCTGTCTCTAGGTTAATTCAACGATAAATTCCTGATTTTTCTTTATTATCTTTTAATATTTGCAGTTTTTCAGTATCAGAGTTTGCATATATCATTACTGGCATTATTTTACTTTCACTCAACAAACTAGTAGTAGAAAAATTAATTTTTTTTTATTCGCTGAGGTATTAAATAATATAATAACCAATAGATTGGCATTGCTTAATAAATCAACATATTCTATATTAAAGAATAAGAATAAAGTTAAGATTGATATAGAAATTACTACAATAGTAACAAAAGTTAACCTTAATATAATTAAACATAAAAATATTGATAAGATTACAGCAAAAATAATTAAAATAATTATATTAAAAATATAAATTGAAATAGTTTGATATAAATTAAATATTATAAAATAGGATAATCCCAAATTTATCAAAATTATCATACAAATAAATTTAAACGTAAATATTAATTTTATCAATTAATAATACGGTATCAAAAATTAAATATTATTTGACTTTCATCATATCCTCAAAATCTTTAGATTTGACTCCAATTATCGGGTATTTTTTAAAGAAAGGTATGATTATTTCCGATAGATATGCAAATTTAGATACCCGATAACTAGATACATTATTGTTCTTATAGACTTTCCCACAATTTAAATACTCAGCTAAACTTTTTATTATCTCTAGAATGTTGAGTTATATTAAATTCTAATTGTACATTTACTCCTATTTTTATAGTTGAAGATTTAGCCATTCCTACAAAAAAACAACCTTCAGCTGCTGCAAACCCGGCTAACCATTGAGGATCAGCAATAGTTTTATTTCTTACTAAAAGTCGAATTTTTGGAATAACATCTGGAAAAGCCGTTTTCAAATTATCGGATAAACCTAAATTCATTGAAGCTTTTAATGCTACAATTTCTTGTAATCCGGAAAGAGTTAAATGTTGTTTTTGAATAACTAGATTATATCCTTCTTTAAAAAGTTCGTAATCGGCTAATTTTTGAGTAATTAAAGGGTATTGATCTAAATGTTCAATAATTTTTACTAAATCTTTTGTAGATGAAATTCGATAAGTGAAAATTTTATTTTTATAATGTTTGGCAACATTACCAACTCCAAAATAATTTTTAATTTGATCTAAAATAATTTTATCTTTTTCATGTAATGAAAGTAAAAACTCTAATTTAACTTGTCAGCCTACTTTTTTTTCATCATTTTTATAAATACTTATCATGAAACTTCCTTCACCATCAATAAAACCACTTAATGCGTAGTAAACCTTTTATTACAAAAACTTAATTTTTATGTAAAGGAAAATTAAAGCCCTCAAATATTATATTTTTTTAAATCTGTATCGGCCTTTGTATGGTTTTTTTTGGTTATTACTAATAAATATAGAAATTATAGTATGTTTTATGTTTAGAGCTTTAGCAGCTTCACTCATAGAATTATATATTGTTGTAATTTTATTTTTTTCATCAAACACTTCTATTTTTTGTAGGTTTTCTTTATTAGCTGCAGACAATTTTTTACGTGTTTCTTCTGAATGAGTTTTACCATACAAGGGATGATTTTTTCCTGTACGATCCACTGACATTTTTTTTCGTGTTTCTTCTGAATGTTTGAAACCTAAAGATGACCCTGCAGTTTTTAAAATATTATATTCGGGTTGTAATATATCCATGTAATATTGTTCTCTTTCTATACAATTTTCTGGGAGACAATATTCTAGAATAGTAAGAGAAAAATTTTCTATCCCGTTTTTTAATATAGCAGAAAATATCATACTTTTTGATTTTTTTAAAACACCATTCATATAAACTGAAGAGTAATAACGGTGTAATCTACTAGAGAGATTAGATGCGCTACCCACATATGTTTTACCGGTTTCTTTATTTTTTCATAAATAAATACCTGTTAATCCTTCATTATCAGAAAATATTTGCAATTTTTCTTTGTCTGGATTTTCATAATATTTTTCTGGAGATATAGAAGGGTAAGAAGAAGTTGAATAAAATTTTTGATTAAATAAATTTTTATGTTTGAAGTTGTAAAAAAATAAGGCTGCAATTAGTAAATTCGTATTAAGCGGTATATAAAATTTATGTTTTTCAAAGCAGGAATTAGCTAATTGAGCTTTAGAACTAAATAATCGCGTTCCTTTTAAATTTATTTGGTTAGATAAGGTTTTGATACTATAATTTCTTTCAAATCTATTTAGAATACACTTTAAATCCCTTGAATTCGACTTAAGGGATAAACTACCGTCTACTCTTTGCTCTTTTATAATAAAATTATTTATTAATTTAGATACGTAATAGCCTATTTTAGTTTCCTTAATCTTAAGGGTTATTACCTTACATAAGTTATTACTTCATGCACTTATAATCTTTCGAATATAGTTTGATACCTTAAGCTTTAAGCCGTTTCCGTAGTTTGATAATTTTTGGCAGATTAAATAGAATTTGTTATATAACCCTAATCCACCAAGTAAAAAATAAGTTAGAGCTGCACCTATAGCCAATTCAGAATTTCTATAAATTGAAGATAAAATATATAAACCATAACTTTGTAGTTCTAAACATAAGAACATTGTAATTAAATCACAACAAGACATTAAACACACTGCTCCTACTAATATAAATAATATAATAGTAGGAAAATCAATTATACCTGATAGATCAATTATAGCATTTTTTTCAGGTTTATCAATATATTCTTGTTTTGTTAAAGGTTTTTTTAGAGATTTAAAATCTCTATTATGAAATGAAATTAATTGTAAAATAAAAAAGCTTAAGATAAGTATAAAAACTACAAAGTTTTGTCTTATGGAAGTAATTAGGAATAATCCTCCATATACACCAATTCCTGTTCCTAAGCATATTATATCTAAACTATTAAAAGCTAAAAAAATTGAATATAGTAGTATTAAAGAAGTTATTCTATTATAGGACAAATACTTATCTTGTCTAAATGTTACAGCATTTATTAATAGTATAAAACAAGAAGAAATTAAGATCATAAAATAATATTTGGATTTTAACCATTATTATTTAAAAAATAAATAAGCAAAAAAAATTATTTTAATATAAGCATTAAAAATAGTCAATATAACAAATAAATAAACTTATCCTAGGGCTGGGTTACTCGCTAAATTTAAATTAAACTAATAAAAACATTAAAAACTGTAATTTTCTATGTAGCACATGTTATATAATCTATTATTATTTAAATCTTTATATCGACCGCTTGTTTAACGGGCGGTTGACAACCGCATTAAAAATAAAATTTATAATATAGAAATCAGCGCCTTTAGGCGCTGAATAAATTAATTACTACAGAATTTAGCAACACGCCCGCGTCACTGCGCACTTCTAAAACAATTTTTCACGCTTTGTACGTGATACAATATTAAGGTAATAAATTAATAAATTTTTAATATATTTTTAATAAATATACAAATCTAATTTCAATGTCAGCGGCTAAGCCGCTGACATTGAACATCATCATTATAGGATTAATAGCGCTTTGGAAGTCCAACGCGCCGATGATAAATCCTTTAGATGTTACGTATCCATTTTTATTTTCGAATGAATTATTAAAGTTTTAATATATCAACCTAATATAGCTTTTAATTTAAAATTAGCTTATGTATTATAAATTAAACTTAACGCAAGTATATTTAATTTTAATGAATTGACAATTAAGTAATTAATAATTTTAATCATCATGTTTTATATCGTCAAAGGTCAATATAATATAGCCTAGTCCGATCGCCACATACACTTACGTTGCATGATAAACTTAATTTGAGTTTTTTTATTAACTTACTTTAGAATTCTAATATAATAAATTTAATATATAATTAATTATTTCCTTACTATAACTTAATCATCAAGCACTCGAAATTAAAAATTATAATTTAAAAGCGAGAAGAACCACTATATAAATGGCTTTTTTATAACATCGTAACAACGCAAAGTCATTACGCTACGATGTTATTTATTATAATGGATTAATATTTTATATCATATATTATATGTTTTAAATTCACTATAATAAGATTTATTATTTTAAATTTATCTTTAAACAAAATATATATTTAATATTTTTATATTATCTACAAATATTAGCATAAAAACAACATATTTTATATAAGATGTAAGAATAACCAATGCATAGGCTTGAATAAAGGCAATAGCTAATTTTAGACCACAAGACAAGTGGTAAACCTATAATGAAAAAAATTATGGAAGCCATAATTATATATTTTTATCCAGATAATATATTTAGTATTATATAACCTAATTATATTTATTTAAAATAATATCTACCTTTAAAGGGCTTTTGTATATTTTATTTTAAATACAATGAAACACTTGGTTGTTTCAAACCTAAATATTTTGCAGCTGAAGAAACAGATGGGTAATTAGTTTTCATTATAGTTTATATATCTGTTATTTTATTTTATATTGTTAGCTTGGATATTATTTTAATAGTTCTCCTTTTAATTTAAATTTATATTTTCCTAACACAGGTTTATTTGATTTAAATAAATATAATTACGAATATCACAAACGAAGCTTGTATTACTACTTACAGAATCGTAAATAGTAATTTTATTCAATTGTAAATATAAAACTTTTACCTCTTGAGGAGTTGATTAGGCAGCAGACATTTTAAGTAAAACATTTTTAGGATCGGTGGACGCCCTTAGGCGTCCGATGACCCGTCGCCGGTTTATTATTATGATATTTACTTAATTTAGCTTTTGTTTCATCTGAATATGGATACCCCCTTTAGTACTACGAGGTACGCCAGGTATTTTATAAATATTATATTTAGGGTTCAATAAATCTATACAATATTTTTCTTTAATTCTAATATTTTCAACTACACAAAACTCTAAGATTTTAAACTTGAAATTAGAAAATCCATATATTCGCGCGATGAGATTTATAAATGGTCATATTTGGTTCTCTAATCAAACAATTTATATTATAGTATTCTAGTAATCTATGCTTTAAATTTACAAAACTTCCAATATAACTTTTATTAATTAAATTTATTCATCTGTATATTCTAATTCAGCTGCCTTAGCAGCTGAGTTTAAAATATCTAATTTACAAATATCAACATTTTCGATTAAGACAGGAACAACAGCAATTGGTTGAATAATTTATTCTTATACAAAAATGTTTATACATTAAATGAAAATTTATTAATTTGTAATTACTATTAAAACCTTCTTATATATAATTATTAGTAATATTATTATATAGGTAATAACATGAATATTTTGTTTAGATTACGTTTAAAAATAAAGATTAATTTGATAGATATAATAAATACTAATGTAAATATAAACCATCCTTGATATAAGAAGATGTAAGAATTACAAATACATAGGCTTGAATAAAGGCAATAGCTAACTCCAGACCACACAATGCAATAACAAAAGCCAAAGGTATAAGCCCAATAACAAAATAAATAATACCAGAAGCCATTATTTTGTAGATAAACCCAGATAATATATTTAGCAACATATGCCCCGACATCCGCTCTATAAATTTATCCTTTATATAAAAAAAATTATTAATACTTTTATTTTAAAAGATTAATTAAAATATTAATTGTCTTTAATTAATTTAAATAAATATAAACCTTTAAAAGGTTTAGTTCTATTTTCTTTCAAATATAAAGACAAACTTGGTTGACGATAACCTAAAGCTCTAGCCGCTTCACCTATAGAAGAGTATACTTTTATTTCTTTAGTTAATACATTAGTAACTTCCACTTTTTGGGAAGTTTTTTGTACTTTTTTAACTATATAATTAGTTATTTCTCCTTCAGTGTTAAGTAATCTAAAAGTATATCGATCAAAAACAGGTTTATTTTGTTTTAAATAAATATAATGTTCGATATATCTTCTATCGATACCTAAAGCACGGGCTGCCGCTTTAATGGCATTATATATAGTAGAAGTATTAGTTTTTAAATCAGTAACCTCGATCCTTATACCACTAGAATTAGCTTCGGACAATTTAGTTAAAAATTCTGGAGATTCCATTCTTTTTTTTGCTAATAAACGTATACTCTCTATTGTAGCTTCTGAATGTTTTCACCCAGATTCCCGTACTGGACTACCTGGAGTTTTTAATATATTATACTCTGGAGAGTATGCTTCAAAAAAGTGTTTTTCTCTAGATATTAAACTGTCAGTATCACAGAATTCTAAGATAGTAAAACTAAAGTTTTGATAACCGTGTTTTAATAACGCAATACATATTGGCATACTTTTTTCATTTAATAATCTATTAACATTGTAATACTCCAATAATCTACGTTTTAAATTAACAGAACTTCCGACATATTTTTTACCGTTTAATTTATTAATTCTATTTTTTATTATTTTTTCCAAAAAAGTTGTATAAAGAAATTTAAAGAAATTTAAAGAAAGTATATTTGTCGTTTTTTTTTCACATTAATTAGAAGGAAATTCCCTTCCAGTATTCATTCTAGCTTTAATACTTAAAATTTGGTCTAATCCTTCCTTAGTTAAATGTTTCTTACTTTTCATCAATTCGATAATAATACAAAAATCTTTAAAATCTTCAGATTTTTTACCTAAAATAGGATATTCGCATAAGAAGGGTATAATTTTATTAGTAATATCTGAAAATCCGGTTACCATAAAATCAACTGCATCTTTATTAGTTTTTTTATAAACCTTTCCACAATCTAAATACAAAATAAGCGATTCATCTCTCATATGTTGAGTTATCCGAAATACTAATTTAATACCTACACCCATTTTAGTATTAGCTTTATAAATATTTAAAAAGAAATTTCCTTCAGCCGTGACAAATCCGGCTAACCAATAAGGATCCCGAATAACTTGGTTTACTACAACAGGCCTCTTAACTGGAATAGTATTAGGAAAGATAGCCATTAATTCCTCAGAAAGTCCTCTATTTAATGAGGCCTTAATATCTATAATAGTTTTAAGCCATTCCTCTGTTAAGTGTTCCTTCTTTTTCATAATCATAACTACCTTCCTAAATAAAAGATAATCAGAAAGCTTCTGACTGATAAGAGGATATTTATCGAAATAAGGAATAATTATATTAACAATTTCAGCTGCTAAAGCAGCTGAAACGGTATAATTGCAAGTATCCTTGTAATTTTCAATATTTCCTGCTCCATCAAAGTAAGATTGAATAAGCTTCAAAAGTATTAAATCTCCCTTGTGAAGATTAATTCTAAAAATGGCTTTTACACGAAAGCCTAAGCGAGATTCTGGATTTTTTGTGATACTAATTATGAATGAGCCCTCACCATCAGTAAACCCTGTAACAAAATAAGGTATATATATTCCAGATTTACCTTTAATATAATTAAGAATATCAAGCTCGAAATTTAATTTAGATAAAAGAAAAAATATATCTCTTTTTATACGGCTTTTGTGATTTTAAATAAATAGAAATTATGGGTGCATTTATACTTCAGCAGCTGCATTTCTTGAGTCATACACTGTTATTTTATTTGAAAAAAGATCCAAGACAGATATTTTTTTAGTAGGCCTTCCTGCTCCTTCAGGTCTTACTCCCCCCTTTTTTAGCTTCAGACATTTTAGCGAGTGCTTCTGCTGAATGAGTTTTCCCTATTTTAGCTTTTGCCATTTTAATAAGTGTTTCCTCTGAATGAGTTTTGCCAAACATTGGATGATTTTCTCCCTTTTTAGTAGCAGATATTTTATAAATAGTTTCCTTTGAGTATTTTTTTCCTTTATTACCTGCGGAAATTTTAGCTTTAGTTTCCTCAGATAGGGTTTGACCCTTTTTAATTACAGACATTTTAAATTTTGCTTCCTCTGAATGATTTTTATCTAACATAGGAGATGTTGCATCTTTTGCTATATTGTACTCTGGACCTATAAGTTTAAAATAATAATTTTCTCTGTCTTTTAAATTGGCTGAATCACAATACTCCAAAATTTTTAACGTAAAATTTGAATAACCATGTTTAATAATAGATCTGTTAATAATCATATAAGAATGTTTAATTAGATAATTCATGTTATAATATTCTAATAATCTTCGATTGAGTTTATTTGAAGAACCTATATATTTTTTCCATTAATATTATTTTCTCACATGTTTTTATAGCCGTCGTTATAAAAAAAATGACGAAGGCCATGGGATCGCCGGCCCCTGAAGGACGAGACTAACATATTCTTGATTTATTCATTCCATCTTTAATTTTTTTTTATAAGTTCGAGCCCATTAGTTGTTAAATGTTTTTTTCTTTCATTAAAACAGCTATTTTGTGAAAATCATCCAAATCCAATCTTTTTGAGCCTTGAAGAGGGTATTTTTCAAAAAAAGGTAAAATTATATTATTTATGTTATCTTCGCCTACGGCGATGAGACATAAAAATATGTTGAATTATTTTCACGATCTTCCTTAATGTGACCACAACCTAAAAAATTTTCTAAATTACTTAATAATAAATAATCTCGATTATTTTGAGTTAAAACAAATCGTAAAGTTACGGAATAATTCCCTTTACTAGGATCAGATTTATAAATTTCCACCCCAAAATATCCCTCAGCTTCTGTAAATCCAGATAATCAAAAAGGATCTGGAATATTTGAAAATTTAACTTCAGGTCTTAAAGCAGGAATTGTATTTGGAAAGCTATCTTTTAAATTATCCGATAAACCTTTATTAATCGAACTCTTTATTTTTACCAAAGAATGTATACCTTGAATAGTAAGATGTTGCTTACTTTTTATTAAAAGAAATGCTTGCTTGAAAAGAAGATAATCCGCTCGTTTTTGAGTGATTAAATGATACTTATCAAAATGATCTACAATAGCTGTTAATTCATTAATAGAAGAAACAGTGTAAGAAACAAAAAGTTTTCCTTCGGTTCTAATTTTACCTATTCCACAAAAAAAACATTGAATCATTTTTAATAAATCTATATCCTTTTTGTGTAGATAAATGATAAATCTAAGCTCAACTGTTCAGCCTGCTTTACATTGGGGTTTTTTACTTATCTTAATTTGAAAGCTTCCATCCCCGTCCGTGAATCCTGTAATAAATCAAGGATGAATACCAGACTTTCCTTTATTTTCTTGGAGAATTTGCAATTTTTGAGTGTCAGCATTAGTATATATTACAACAGGAAAATCAGAAGAACTTTCAACTGAATTGGATGCCGATGAACTGAAAAACATTGGAAAATAAAATATATTAAAAATATTTTTCCTTCGGTGTTTTAATTTATATTTATCTGCATTAGAAAAAACTACTAAATCTGAAGAATCTGTAGATGAACCATTATTTTTTGAAGTTGAAAATGATCTAACATTTATAGGTTTGAAACTTAAAAATTTATCTTTACATGAAACTAGATAAATTAAGTTATGTGACCTAACTCTTCATAGAAGTAAATATTACTATATTTTACTTTTTTATGTGAAGTATTAATTAATTTTTTGATAATTAATGATAAAAATCGTACATAAATTTATCCTTTCTTTAAATGTATAATGTTTATAAAATAAACTTTATCCTTTCTCTAAAGGTATTTAAAAATCAACTTTATTGTAATAATAAAATAAAAGTATATAGAATTTTTTATAATTCTATATAGTATATTACAATTTATCAATTTATTTTTTTTTTTTAATAAATCAAGGAAAGGCTATTATGTTATCTTTAATCTTGAGTTACTTAATTTATTTCAAGAATCGAGTTTATCGACGACTAGAGTATACCTTACAAGAATTATTTAATAATTGAAGAACCATCTACTCGTTGCTCTTTTACAGTAAATTTACCTAATTTACTAATTGAAGTAAAATTTATATAATACTGATTTAGATCCGTGATAACCTATTTTATTACTAAAATCTCTAATAATATTACTATACCCAAATAATTAATTTGACCACTTAAAAGTTTATATTAAAAGCTTAGTTATTAGAGCTTTAGGGCTTTCCCGGAATTTGATTCCTAAACACAATTAGTGAGTTACCTAATCTCACTCTCACGTTAGCACCTAATCGTAAACCTAAAGATACACATCTAGATAGATAACTTCGTGTTATATTTTTTGCCTATAAAAAATAAATCTCATAAATTAATTAGAACAATCTCTGGAAATTTTATATTTTTTTCTAAATAAAGTATTCTTGCTTATGCAATTTTGTATGGCACTACGAGAAGCTCTTAATTTATTTGCGGCTAATGTAATAGAATCGAATTTTTCAATATTACCTGTTTGAATATCAGTAACAATTAATTTTATCCCTTTTAATTTTGTCACTTGAGCAATGTGGTTTTTTAGACGTTCTTCTGTATAACCACGCCCAATTAATGCTTTACTTATTTTTGCTTTGTGTTCAGCTGTAAATACTCTACCTTTTAATTTTTCTAAAACATCATCAGAAAATTTATAGCCAAGACGTGCTAAACTCATCTTTTTTTTTAGTTTCCTCCGACACTATACGCCCTAAGGCTTTATTTCTCATCTAAGTTTAGAACTTAAAGTATGAAGAAACCCAGTAGTACCGCTAGCTTTTGGATTTATATTATACTCAGGCTTAAGAACATCAATTCAATATTGTTCACGTTCTATTACATTATCAGTGTTAGTATGCTCTAAAATAAACAACTTAAAATTAACCATACCGTACTTTTTTAAAGCTTTAGATATAAGCATATTTTCGGTTTTATTTAAGTAAGCATTACTAAAGTAACTTCTTAAACGCTTATATAATAAAACTCCACTACCAACATAAATTTTACTGTTAAGTTTATTGAATCAAGCATATACCCCAGAATGCTTTCTATTTTCTTTTTGAATAATATTACGTTGATTTACAGGATATTCATATAATTTTAGATGTGGAATTACTTTGTCTATATTCTCAATTTTATTTATTTCACTTTTTTTATCAGATAACAAATAAAGAGCTTCAGGGTATTTATCTAAATTTACTCAATCTATAAAATCATTTTTAGAAGAAAATAAAAACTTACCATCAAATACATAAGTTAATTGTTTTTTTTTATTTATTGGTTTATTTACTAAAAGACTTAAATGTGTAATAGAAAGTTTAAGACCGTTGTTCTGAAATCATTGCACACAAACATTATATGATTCAAAATTTAAAATTTGACCTGTTATTAAATTTAATACATAAACAATTTTCTTATTAGTTCTCTTTTTACGCAGTAAAGTTTCAGGGTGTTCAACTAAATAGAAACTACCTAGCTCAGTTTTAGTTAATGAAGTTGTATTTATATTTCTATGGATATGTCTAATATTTTTATATACTTTAAGTTCTATATCCGAAAAATTAGCGCATTTCAGAGGAGTAAGAGTTCTAGCTGCCTCTACATAACTATCAAAAATATAAACAATAGATGTTAAATCTGAACTGATACAATATAATTTATTATTATCCAATTTATTAAGATTATCTCAACTTCAAGGTAAAATGTCGGGGTTGCTGTTAAAACGTGATGAATAAGTAAAAATTTTTTTAGGGTTAGAAAATCTATTATTATAAAGGCAATTAGTAGCAGTAACACCTAAGATAAATTGAATATTAATTCAATCTTTTGGAAAATTATCAAATATAAAATAATATTCTTTTATATTATATTCTCCATTTAACATTCGTATCATATCTTTAGCCTATAAAATATTATTCCTTTTATTTATTTGTTAATTTTTTATAGGACAAGGCTAATATAACTAGCTTTTATTTAATTAATATATATTATATATAACTTTTCAAAAACCCGGATTTACCGGAGACTAGAGTACATCTTATAATATTATCGCTCACTAATATTAAAGAACCATTTACTCGTTGCTCTTTTACAGAAATAATAAATTTTTATTACTGGTTTAGATCCGCGATAACCTATTTATATTACTATTATATTTAGAGATATTACCAAACATGAAAAATAAATTCATCCACAATAGTTTTTCAACAATTGTTTGGTTGCTAAAACTTTAAGGTATTTCCGGAATTTGGTTCTTTACCACAGTATTATTAAGATGCCTAATCTTAATTCTATGAATTCAATTAAAACCAATAAAGGTAGGGTCAGCGCGATTTATTTTGCAACTGCCCTCAGAACCGTACGTGATAGTTTCCCATCATACGGCTCGCCACATAACTATATCCAGATAAATAAATTATTGGTTAATTATAAAACTAATACCTTAACTGCCTATTATCCATATTTTAAATTTTACATTTTTAAACTAACATACAAAACCAACCAAATTAAATTTACAGTAAACTTATCTTTTATAGGTTTAATATAATTTCCTTTAGCTCATTTGGCTGCATAAGATGTATCACAACCTATAAATTTTGCAGCATCTTTAATAGAAGAAAAAAGATGTATTTCATTAGTCACCGTATTTTTAACTTCTACTTGTTTTCCAGCTGTTGCCAATAAATTATCCCCTACTAAATAATCTTTTGAAATAACTAACCCGCTGGCGCTAATTCTACGAATTATATATTTACCTTTAAAGAACTTAGATCTTTTACTATTTAAATGAAATTTTAAGCTAGTAAGACGAACTCCTAAATTTCTAGCTGCTTCAGTCAAAGAAGAGAATACTAGTTTTTCAGAAGTATCTACATAGGTAACTTCAATAGTAGAATGATTACCATGGAGTAGGGATTTTTTAGGATTAATTAATTGGAATTTATTATATTTTCCTATATAAGTAATAATGTATTTACCAAACATTGCCTTATTTTCTCCCTCTGTTAAAAATAAGTGTTCTAATAAGTACTTTCTAGAAATACCTAAGGCATTAGCTGCCTGGCTTATGGTAAGATAATTAGTAATAATTCCCGTTTCCAGATTAGTAACCTTAAGCTGATTTAAGTCAAATGAGTCAGACCCATTAATTAGCTGGCTGTTTTCCTCTGTAGGTTTGAAAATCAAGTATCTAGATAAAAATAACTTAGTTAAATTAGCGTACACGGCCAACGCTAAATTTCTCCTTAAAAATGATGCGACAATTGACGTTGACTTATTTAGACTTCTAGCAAACGCTGCGAGAGATGGATAGCTAGTTTGTTTATTATCATTAACTGTGTCAACAACAATCAACTTTTTCGATAATTTATTGTGTAGGAGAGACTGTCGTAAAGGTTTTCCTAGAGGATAAATAGCGTATCTATCATTAATTTTTAAGTTATTTAAACCTCAATACTTTTGCATATTTATGTAATTACTAATAATGGACGCAGGAATCCCTAATTTTCGACCAGCCTCATTAATAGAATGAAAATTAAAGGTTTTATTGAGAATAAAATCTTTTACTAAAACTGTTTGACTTGCATGGTGATTTTTACTTAAAAGCCATCGCGCTTGCGCGATGTAAATATAGGTCTGGGTGGAATTCCTGCGACTTTTAATACATTTAATTCCGGATTATATTTTTGTATGTAAAAATTCTCTCGCGCGATAAGTTCAGATTGAGGTTGTCCATTAACATATTCTAATATTTTTAAAGTAAATTCAGAATATCCATGCTTGAGAAGGGATCTACAAATACGCATGGTTTTACTTCGAATTAAAGAAGATTTATTGAAATAAACTCCAAGCCTTTTACCGACATTTAAAGAACTACCCACATACTTTTTACCCGATTTATTATGTATTCACAAATATCTTTGTGTACCATTTAACGACATTAAGGGTAGTGGAAAAACAATACCAAACTACCAAGAAGCTTAGACTTGAAAAGTGGTGTTCACCCTGGTAGCCAAACATCATTATGAATGGATCAACCTACCGTGGAAACACAAAGAAGGAAACGAAAATACTTAAATGCACATGACGGATTTTGTACTAAGGAACTACGACCACGTGCTAAACAAAAGCAAACATAATACACAATTACGAGGCAGCGTATTCAAAGAGCAGAATCAATAGATCTGACAAGCCATTGGAAAGCCATAAAACGACTTTCATGTATCGGGTGACGGGAAACTCACGCATGGAGAGGAAATAAGCCTTACCCCACCGTATCCAGTTCCGGCTTAATTTATCTACGTACGCGAGGTGAAACCTGAAACCCGGCGGCGCGTCTATAAATCTTTGTACACTAAATTATTTTGAAAATATATTTTCCTTTATATGGTTTTTTTTGATTTCTACGTAAAAAGTTAGTTACTACAGCATAACCTATGTTTAAAGATAAAGCAGCTCCTCTCATAGAAGGATAAATATTAGATTCATTAGTCAATACATTTGTAACTAATATTTTACGTGATAATGGACTATTTTCACCTTTATTTTTACCTTTTAGAGCATTAGATAAAGCTGTTTTATGCTCCTCCGTAAATTTTACTCGAAGAATTCCTTTTTTAGAACTACTTATTTTAGTTTTGGCTTTTCTGAATGTTTGAAACCCAAACTTGAACCCGCTGTTTTTAATATATTGTATTCTGGGTTTAAATTATCAAAATAATATTGCTCTCTTTTTATAACATTTAAACGATCACAGTATTCAAGTATTTCCAAACTAAAATTAGAATACCCATAATGAAAAAGAGCTTTACAAATTATACTATTATACCTTTTAATTTATTTTTTTTAAAATGAAATACTAAAATAAGCATTGAATCTTTTACTTAAATCCACTGCGCTTCCTATATATGTTTTTTGATTTATATTGTTTTTTCATAGATAAATTCCTGATTTTCCCTTATTCTCTTTAATAAGGCTAACTTTGTTATTAGCCAAATCAGTATATACTTTTACAGCCTTCGTATCAGTGTTTTTATTTGAGATATTACTATAGCATCGAAAGTTCTTGATGAACATTTCCCGCGAAGCATTAATAGTTGAATAACTTCTAACAAATCTTAAATGTAAACTTAAATTAGAAAGTTTACCCTTCAAATTAAGCTTAACACTGTCAACGTACGGAGACTTAGTCCCCTTTGGACAATTCGGCGACATAATGCTAAGAAATTTAGGAACCAGCAGCTTGCTGCTGGAGTCAACACCTCTAAGGTCACCCCCAAATCTACTAAAGACTTTATTTACCGATCTTAATTTCATTTTTCGAGCTAAAGTTAAGGCACATGAGATCTTTAAGAGTCAAATAATGTAGTGCAAGTGACGATTAGATGCAAATTTGTAAAAGATTAGAATTCCATGTATTTTAGAGTTATAAAATTTGATGATTTCATAATTACTAAAATTTTGCATATGAGAGAGACCACGTGGAATAAAGGATTGCTGTTTATTCTGACGTACAATATCGACTTTCTTTAAAGTTAATAAAATATTGGATATGGGAGCCTTTACAGTTGATTTCTGCCCCGGTTTTTTTATCTGGTCCAGCTGTTTTCTCATAACACTAGTAAGACCGATTTGTTTAGCCACCATTAACGGTTTGGCCTCTCTAACCGATATATTATTACTATATTTTGATTCTACAACTGGAGAAGTTATGCTGTCTCCCTTCATGTAAGTTAGCACATTATGGAAACTCCGTTTCCGCGTAATAGGATTACATCCCCTAACATAGGCGGTTGAATCCCACGGTTGCCTCATTGTATTATTTAAAGTCCACATAGATTTAGCCGCCTGCTTACACTCAAATGAGCCCTTATAAAGGGAACGTTTAGCTTTTTGACAACTAATGAATCAATTACCATATTCACTAGCAATACTAAAATAATATAACAATATTCTGCTTAATATATTATCCTTAGGTCGAAGGCGTATATAAGTAACAGGTTCGTAACCCTCGGCATGTCTATTTCAGTTCAGTAACTCTTTTTGGGGCAGTCCAAATCTAAGTTTCCTTTGACATTCAGCTACCCATACATTCCAAATTATTAGCTTTGAATGTCGTGAATGTTTACTGCATGTATCAAGGTTATAGTAAGAAGCATGCAAATATTTTATAACCCGGTCAAATATACATGAAAGATCGGACAGGATCTTAGAATACAATGAAACCTCGCGTGGCGCACGTAATAAACCTAAAGGACAACCTGCAGGTACAAATAAAGAAAAGAATTTAATACCGTGCTTTTGAAATCCAAGTAAAGTTGCTCCTATAACTATAGTAAAACTTAGTGAAAATGTTAAGGCAAAATGCGAAGAAGTGGCGAAATTATAAGGACTATTTGAAAAACCATATAGATCTTTCAAATTGGACTACCATTTAACCCCTCAGCACTGTAAGGGGGTTTACGTTTAGTCTCTGAGGATACTAATAATAAATATAAATTTATTTTTGTTTCCTGCTGATTTTTCATTGTTATATCTTTAAGATTTTACATTATTTAATGTTTGAAAACATTATTAATCGTATCCAAAAGCCTTAGAAATTCCCAGCATATAGTATATTTTTTTATTTTATTACTTTATTTAATTTTTATATTATATAAAATTATATAATATTATTTTTTTATTTAATTATTTAGTTATTCTGTTACTATTCATATTGTTTTCAATTTCTTCTATTTTTTTTATTCCTTCTTCTGTTAAATGTTCTTTAGAATTCATTAATTCTGTTACTTTTACAAAATCTTTATAATCTTCTTTTTTTACACCTATTAACGGATATTCGTTAAAAATAGGTATTATTTTTTCTATTATATCAGAATATACTGAAATCATAAAATTTATTTCATTTCTAGTTGAAGGTATATAAATTTTTCCGCAATTTAAATAACCAATAAAAGATTCAAATAATATTTTGTCTCTAATATGTTGAGAAATTGAAAATCTTAAACTTATATAAGGTTTATTTTTAGATTTTTGAATTATTACTTGAAAACTACCTTCAGCTTCTGTAAATCCCCTTAATCAATTTAAATCTTTTATTTTTATGTCATTAACTTCAGGTCTTTCTACTTGTTCTGAATTAGGAAATGATTCTTTGATTATATCTGCTAAACCTAAATTTAATGAAGCTTTTAAATTTACTATTTTTTGTAAACCATTTAAAGTTAGATGTTCTTTATTTTTTATTAACTCTACAGCTTCTTTAAATAAAAGATAATCTGCTCATTTTTTAGTTATTAAAGGGTATTTATCTAAATGATTTATTATAACATAAATATTTTTTAAAGAACTAACTCTATATTGCGTTGAATTTTTTCCATGTTTATATAATTTACCTACTCCTAAAGTTCTTTGTATAACCTCTAATATTTTTATATCCTTATTATGTAAATTAATACTAAAGATAGGTTTAACTTGTCATCCTTTAAACATTCTACTATCTTTATACATAGATATGCTAAAACAACCTTCTACATCAATAAATCCAGTTATATAATAAGGATGAAGATAAAAATTATTTTTATTATTAGAACTATATTTTGGAACAGATGAATAATTAGAAATATGTGAAGAATAAAATTTAACTAAATATTTTTTAAATTTGAAATTAAATATTTTAATAAAGGATATTTTAATAAAGGATAGGCACCTTGTTACCATTCCAATAAGATTGTTTATTAAAATAAACATAAATAATGCATAAATAAATGGAAAATAAATCTGCCCATTTGTTCCACTGATTTGATTTATAACTAAATTTTTAACAGTAACTACTAAAGATTCTTGGTTTAATGATCATTTATTCATTAATAACTTTTCATTGTTTTCACTTAATAAAGCAAACATAAAATTTAATATTAAACTAATTATTAAATATAATCCTATATTTGTCAATGATAAATGTAAATTATTAAAAATAGATAAACTTAATTCTATTATACTTCTAATTTCAAATTGATCTAAAGGATTAAAAGCTATTACCAACTGCATAGTGTTAATTTATTTTCTCTTAGAGTTTTAATTTACTCTTACTAATTTTATTTATTCAGAGATATAAAACAATTTGTCTTCGTAACTGGACAATAATCACATCTAATTGAGATGTTTTGAAGTCAATATGACTATTATAAACTTTATGAACCCTCTAAACATTACACGAACTACGCGTTATATTATTTTATTGTTTGATATAAAATTTTATAAACTTAAATTATAAATATAACTATCTAAAATAGTAATATAAATAGTAATTTAAATATTTATTATGAGCAATTTATATTGCTAATTTTGAGAATGACTTAGTAAAATAAAAAAGTAGTACCGTAATATAATATAAAATTAACTCTTACTTGTTTAATAAATATTAAATAATATTTTATAAGATAAAATAATTAAAAATATTAATGTTAACCTAATTTTTATTTTATTAAATTTTATTACTTTTATAATTTATTATGTAATAGACATTAAATTTTTTAAAGTAAAATAAATTTTTTAAATTTTATAAAATTTATCTTACACTTTTTAAGTATTTTAATTTTCTTTCTTCATCTAAAATATATCATAGGATTTTGTTTTTTTGTTCTTCATAATTTGTTTTATCTATTTCTCCCTTTTTATATCTATCTTCCAGCCCGTGCAGCGATTTAACATGTCGAACCACTTCATTTGCATACCTATGAATTCTTATATTATAAAGATCATTATCTTTAGAAGAAATTCCACAGGCTCGTGTGTTTAATCTATTTCATTCTCAGAATCTTTCACCAAAAATCTGTTTAAGAGTTTCTACAATACTCTTATTTGACTTTGGCATAGTTTCAAATACAGTTTTATTCTCAAATACCCTCTGTGCTTTCATTATATCATAATTAATTTTTTCTTGTCCTCTATATGCTGCTGTTTTACTAGCTTGATAGCCATAAACACCCGCAGGTTCATTTATATCTGCATTAGAAGAATCAGTAACAGGATATGGAGGAGTTTCTGAACTATGCTGAATAGCAGATCATACTCCATTCTCACAGTCTGAAGGTAAAAAGACAAAACCTCCTTCAAAAATTTTTTTACGTCCGGTGGTTTTATCTAGGTATTTATCTTGTTTAAAATAATGTCAACTACCATCTGACTCATTAGGATTTAAATGAATAAAAACAGTAGGAGCATATTTATTTACATGAGTACCAGCATATACATTTTTAGTGTTGGACCCTGTAGGAAAAAAAACATAACCACCTTCAAAATATTCTTTTAATCCTTCCTCATTTTTATAATATCCTTTTTTGAAAAATTGTCAGGTTCCTTCTCTTTGATCAGGATTATTTTGGATGTTAGTATTATTTTCTTGAGAGTCTAATAATTCACCTGAAGATGTAGAGGTTTCTTTTTGAGTATTAGAATTTATTTTTTGAGAGTGTTTATTTGTTCTAGTTTTCTGACGTTGAGGTCTATTATCTTCACTTTTATCTTTCTCTAATTCACTTAAGATTTTAGAAGATTTGACAATTTTACGTTTTCTAGTACGATTATTGTTAGATTCCGAGGAATCCGCTTCTATATTTTGAGTTGTAGAATCTTCATTTTGAGAATTATTAGGTCTATTTAAAACAGTATCCCAAAAAGAGCGATTAGTATCTTCAGTGTTACTAGACCTTACTTCAGAGCCTTGTTCGTTAGAGTTTTGCATAAAATTAATAAATGACTTAGAATTTTTATTTAATTCTTTATTTTCATTAATTCCAGTTAAATTTAATTTTTGAGAAAAATTATTTTTAATTGTTTTTTCTAAATAAATACTTAAATAATCTATCATACTATAAACCCCTAAAAAACTAAAAAAAGAAAATGCTCAATCAAATAAACTAGACTTTTTTATGTTAATTATTGTTTGAAGAAAACAGCTCTCATCGAGAGCTGATATAAATGCTAATAAACTATCAATATTAGTTCTTAGTAAAGGAATAATTAAATTTTGTATATAAAAAATAATAATAATACTTAAAATTAATTTTAATATTATTTTTAAAGAATTTAATAATATATGTTTACTATTGGTTTTAGTTGAAGAGCTTGTGCTATAAAAATAAGATGTTCATCCCTTAACAGCGAAGCTTCCTGTTTTTGCAGTATTATGAACAACAGTAAAATCTAAATTAGGTCGTCAGTCTCCTCTCATAGGAAGAATAGACATTGATCTATGTGATGAATCAATATTTTTTAAACTTCCTTTATATGTCATTGCTTTTACTGCCCGAGCGGCGATATTACGTTTAGTTAATCTACCTGCAGTTATTAATCTAATTCCAGAAAGAAATTTATATTTAATTCGACTTAATAGTTCCAAGTATAAATAATTATTAGATTTTAAAGAAGATAACTCTCGTAATGAATTTATACCCATAATATTAAATATATTTATTTTATCTTTTAGTTTATATTTATTATAACGTACTAACGTAGCTCTAGCAAATATTTTTCTTTTAGCTTTAAGAAGGTTTCTTTTTTTTGTTATTAATTTTCTAGCTATAAATTCTGCAAGCATATTACTGTTCAAATAAATATATTTAAGTCGTATTAGATTAATTTCTATTTTTTTTTTAGAATATTTATTTAAATAATTAAGTAATCAAATTTTCAGTTTATTAATTTTAGATTCAAACTTATGCTTTTTTAAAAAATATTTTGTTAAAAAAAGAAAAAATTCAAAATTTTTTTTTTTTATATAACCCATTATTATTTGTGAATTCGTAATCTCAAAATTTTTTATCAATAATATTTCTATGTGTTATTTTCTTCATTTATTCATTCCAGCTTTTATTTTAGAAATTATTTCCATTCCTTCAAGGGTTAAATGATCTTTATTTTTCATTAATTCAGCTACTTTTTTAAAGTATTGATAATCTTGGTATTTTACTCCTACAATTTTATATTTGTCAAAAAATGGAATAATTTTTTCTATAATATCAGAAAATTTTACAACAATAAATTCTCCGAATTTATTATTACCACGGCGGGCTACATAAGAACCACATCCGAAGTAAGAAATTAGGCTTTTCATTAACAGTTCCTCTCGAGAATGTTGAGTAATTTTAAATTCTAATTTAACAGTTTTTCCCAATTTTGTTTTCAATTTATAAATACTAATGTAAAAACAACCTTCTCCGGTAATAAATCCTGATAATCAATGCGGATCTTTAATTGTTTGCTCAGTAACTATAGGTCTAACTACAGAATTATATTAGGATATAAAATTTTTAATCTATCAGGTAATTCATCGCCTACGGCAAAAATGATGCTTTAATACTAAGAATGTTTATTAAACCTTTATTTATTAAATTAATCACCATATTAAATAATACATAATCAGCTTGTTTTTGTGTTAAAAGAGGATACTTATCAAAATGAGCTATTATTAAGGGAAGATATTTGAAATAATTTACCATGTAAATACAATAATTTTTTTGTTCATATATTTCACCCACACCTCAATAGCTTTTTAATTCTTGTAATAATTTAACATCTTTTTTATGAATATTAATCTGAAAACTAGGTTGTACTCTTAAGCCAAGTTTTAAAGTATTATTTGAAGTAACCTGTATTGTAAAATTAAATTATTTTTTTTATTTTATAATACATATAATCACACATAGAACCTTGTCGAATATATATCATATATTCAATTTTTTGATTTTGTTTTTTTAATTGTATTGTACATTCTATTCTAAATTTGATAATTAGAACATTCATCAATCGAACAACATCTTGCACTGAATAGGAATTAGTACAAATTATTAATCCATGTGATAATGCATTACCGTCTCCCATAATTACATGAGCTAAAGCGACCGGAGTTAACATATTATAAATATCATTTGGAATAATTTTAACTCCGTTCTTATAGAACGATAAATATAATTCATTAAAGCAAGGCAACGACCTTTAAAAAATTGTAAACTTACAGTTTGTTTATCAAATCTATTTCTATGTCTCACCACCGGGTAAGAAGAACAATAATGAGATAAGGATAAAAAGACAAATCAAAAATACTTACTGTTCTTTCCAGATTGTGCAAATCCTAAACGTGCATTTTTATATCTTTGATTTATATTAATTCTTAATCACCCATCAGATAACAACAATCCTATTATTACATAATATTGAAGGGGAGGAAATTCAAATAATTTAGATTCTTGAGTTAATATTTTATTTCCTACGTTAGATGTTAAATTTATACCTCAAGGAATTAAAGCCAGAGAAAGAGAATCACCAAGGTTTCTAAATATATAAAATTTTCCTTTTTCAGTATTAGTCAAAATATTTTTATTAATCACTCGTCGAATGTGTTGTACATTTTTATTTAATTCATCGCCGTAGGCGAAGATAAGTGAGAAATTATTTGAGGAGTTAGATATCTAGCCGCATCAGCCTCATTCTCAAATTCATAAGTTATTGTTTTTTTATCTAGATGAAAAACAATTAATTTGTTTTTTGGTAATTCATTTATAGATATTTCATTGATTTTTAATGCTGGAACGCTTAATAATAATGTTTCAATAAATAAATTAAATGTATCAAAATAAAAAAATAATACTAATAATGCAAAAACTAATTCTGCAAAACCAATAACATAATAAGGATTTAACTTATTTTTATTTGGACTATTAACAGTAGAATATAACCTCTTGCCTTGATTAATTCCTAATAATACTTTAGAATTATAATAATACGTTTTAGATAAAAATTTATTAAATCCTAAACAAGCATTCTTATTTTTTTTTAACAAAAATTAATCATCCATTAAATAATAATCCAATTATAACGCCTTTTTGAAAAAAAGCTAATCGTATTATTACTTAATTGTTTTATAAATCTTCCAGTTCTTACTTGAGATGTTAAATTACTCCTTAAAAGTACTAAACAGGCTTTGCCTGATTCTAATAACAAAACTTGATTCAGCATCTTAAATACCAATTACAAAATAAGCATTCAACATATTAAGTTTTATTTCTGATTGCTGAGTAGATAAAGAATTATATAATCTGAAATTATTTATTGATTTAAAGGGGATTTTGAATCGACTATTTCTTTCGAAATACACTAGAGTACATATTAGTTCTGAATTATAATTCCTACTTCTATTACCATATACTCGTTGTTCTTTTACAGGAACGTGTTTAGCTATAAATGATTTAAATTTTAAAACTAAACATTCATCTGATTTAGATCCGTGGTTATCCTTTTTAATTGCCAAAGGCAATAAAATATTCTGAATTATTACTACACATGAGAAATTAACTCATTTATCTACAATCTTTCAATAGTGACTTAGTACCAGAATTTTTAGGATTTTCCCGGACTTTGATAATAAATCCCATAAAAATGATTTCCCTAATCATTTATAAATAGGATATAATCTATCTCTTCCTATTTGAGTAAATACACCTAAATTTTCTAAATATATTTTTTTTAAATTATATTTAACTAAATAATTAAAACTTATAAGTAAGGAGGCTTTACTTATTTGTGAATTAATGTATGAAAAAAATTTAATACCGGAAATTTTTATAGAATTATTTAAAGCATCTTTAACTCCTTCAGTTATATATGCTAGTATTTCATTTATATTATTAATTATTTTAAAAAGCATATTATTTTTATTAATTTCTTTAATATATTTTTTTATTTTATTAATTAATTTATGATCTCTTTCAGCACTTCGCGCTAATTTTATTCTTTTTTCTCTAATTATTTTATTAATTAAATCTTTATTCTTTTTAAATTTAATATATTCTTTTGTTTCATTAATTATTTTATTGCTTCTTTTTCTAATAGATATAAAAAAAATTTTTTTTTCTATTCTATTAATT